>JAACJT020000075.1:6634882-6713441 GCA_009936485.2 Gymnarchus niloticus
AACAAAAAATATACTACAAAAAGAAATTTCTGGGCTTAAGACATTTCATGCGTATTCGACAAAAGAAAATTAAAAAAAAACCCCCCCCCCCCCCCCCCAAAAGGTCTCAAAATCCAAAAGCCAACAGTATCTGCCAAAAACATTAGCCATCTTTGCCAGTGCCAATAACGAAATATTTCCCAGAAACAGGGTTGCCCATTGTGTGGAGAATCTTTATCAACCACAACATACTTCATCACATATTAACTGCCATTCCAAGGACAGAAAAATAATTTGCAAAAGTTAAAATGTTTGATTTGCAGCCAGCTGGTAGCCACCACCTTGCAAACAGTTGGCAATAATTAAAGAAACATTAAAAGCAGACACCGTGTGTTGAGGTTGATTTTCAAGCACCCAGAGTTAACCTCATTTAGGTGACTTCCTGAACTCATATACCAGTAATATGACACCATGCTAAATTGTAGGCAGTCACCAAGGTTATGTGCCAAAACCTTACCAAATTAGCTGTGTCATTTGGGTTTGCTAGCTCATGGCTAATAACATGCAGAACATGGGTAGCACATCTACATAGAGAAATTACAGCTTTCTCCATACACCAGCACTATAAATGACAACAGCCACAATAAATAGGTCACTTATGAATGACTCCACAAATAATATTCTCCGGGTCACTTTAACCCTACCTGAACATGCCACCACATCTTATAGTAACAACTGTTCCAATTTACCGTCCACGGTAAATTAAAATGAACCCCATAATACCTAGTGCAGGTAATGTCAGTACCCAAAACAAAGACACTGACCACTGAAATATGGTTGCGTGTGAAAATAATAGGTCTTTTCATTCATGTTAGAATGATTAATGTTATGGCAAATCCCTTATGACATCATAAAGGATCAGGTCATGAGTTTCAGTGATCGTCGCCTCAAGCTCAATGCTGATCATGTCCTGAACAGAAAACCGAGATTGCCAACTGCCACTGAATCAACGCTGAGGTATGGTCAACGTCACTGCTGTCCGCAAATGGAAAAAAATGTAATCATCTATTACTGGTTTAACATTGAGCAGTTCCCATGCAAAAACAAATCTAGAATACAGATTACTACAGCACTTTAGTAAATAATATCTGAATTTAATAACTATAATAAAACGATAACTTTAGGACTAAAATTCCCTAGTGCAGTGGTTCCCCGATTTTATCTTTCAGGCTCCCCTTTCACAGATGATATATTAACCCCCCCACCCCAACACACACACACACACACACAGAGATTAGTGTATGCATGTGTGTGCATGTTGGGGGTGAGGTGATGAAATCCTCCCAGAAGAAACCCAGCATGCCCCCAAGTGTGGGATCCATGGCACTAGTTTCAAATGCAAACTCAACCTACTCAGAGGTGATTCAGTACACAGTTGTCACAACAAAAAGTGTGGATTTAGCCTGGGCCCATACTGCACCCCCCTTGGAGAACTCAGCATCAGAAGTACACCGGTTTCCAAAATGAAAATTCATTAACAAGTGACACGAAAGCTGGAAACTGAAGATGGATCACAGCACGTCGTTATTCAAATGTCCTGTTCAGGTACCCTCTATGTTAGCACCCATATGAATTTTGCTTGTTAGCGGTCAGATAGAATGTGTGCTTTTGGATGCAAGCCCTACCTTAACAAGATACTACTGTCAGATTAATGCAACCCCCGGTATTCCGCAGACACGTCTCAGAGATCAAGAGAAGAAAATGTGTTATATTAAACCAATCTAACCACAAAAGTTAGTCAACACAAAATCTTGCTCTCAAATGACATCGCCAGAGTGCTGAGAAACAGTTACTGGTCCACTTCATTTGCATATTTTCCATCTCCAGGTTATTCTGGTTATCCCACCAGCCCTGGTCACCAGCTGGGCTCACACAAGACTGAGGAAGCACCAGTTATACAGTGGCCTGCACATGGACTGTGGAGGAGGTAGGCAAAGTGACAGCAGTAATGCCAATGAAGAACCTTCAGATTAGCCCTACAAAAGATGGAATAAAGAAACAGCAGAAGTCTCGAGCCCCACTGGAGACGTACCCTCTATCGAGGCCGCATCCACCATAACTCTCTGCATCAGCACCGGCTCCGAGCCGAAGTCGAAGACGATGGTCTGCCGGAAGGTGCCGAAGATCTCCGTGCTGAAGCCCACTTCCACCTTGTAGATACAGTGGTCCATGCCGTTCTGGGTCAGGCCATCTCCGGTCCATTCCTGACAGCTCTCGGGGACTTCCTGTCTAGTCTGGCTGGACGAGTCGCCCGCCAGCACCGCCATGATGGAGAAATGGGGGCGGTGGGCGTCGTACAGCAGGGCAACGCGATATAACGTTCGTGCCGGCTGGGAAAGGAGCAGCAAGGACATTAGAGCACAGCACTCGACGAGAACTGAGAACACGAGGGCGAGACACACTTTGAGCAGATACACATCTCCGGGTTCCCAACTGAACCGGGTGAGCAGTCTCTCCATAAAAGTGACATATTGAGAAAACATCTTACGTTTTTTTACTCACTAACATGTGTTTCCAGAGGAACTCTTTTGAAGTTACGTTTGTCATGATCACAAAGTAATAACCATGACCTACCTCACAGTACAAGCATAGATTCAGAAGCAAACACTCAAGTATTAAACTACATACACTGAGGCCAACATACACATGAAACCTGAACAGGGCAGGCCAGGATCATGGGCCCCCACCTTGCAGAAGAGGGAGAACGTCCAGGAGCGAGATGACTTCTTGGTGGTGACTGTAACTGAGAGATCCGAGCTGTGCTCCACACTGACACCGTCCAAATATTCACTCAACTTTAAAGAGATGATGATAATATTATACACAGAGAAATATAAAAACAGGACATTGAAAAAACAAAGGATGCCAAAGAAATCTGAAACACACACTATCCGAGTGTGGGCCGTATAACTTCAAATAATTTTGTAATGTGGCTGAAGACGAAACAGTAAAGAAACGCCTATACCAATCAGCAACGTTGGCATTCGGTGAGTTCGGATCAGTTTGTCCATTTACTTAAAGCGGCAAGCACATCATCAAGCAGAACCTCAGACTACAAGCTAAGCAGACAGTGACACACAAACAGACAAACCCGCACAAGGCAGAAAACCGGGGCCAGGCCCCACCCATAACGTGCCAGACTGTGGGGCCGTACCACTTTCTCTGGGGACAGGGAGTTCATCCACTTCTCGATCAGGGCCTCCATGTAGTTCTCAGCAAAATGCCGGCTTTCCTGCTGCTGCTTGAGGCGGATGAGGCGCGAGGCATAGCGCTTCTGCCACTCGGCCAGCTCCTCACGCGAGTGGGCCGAGGTACACTGGGCGCCATAGCGGCACAGGCCCTGCTCCAGGAACCTGCAGTGCAGGGGCACCGGAGTCGTCAGCACGAGAATAAGCTTAAAAAAAATGACTTGGCAGCAGGTAGTCACCACTTCTCAAACTAACACTTAAAACTTTTTGTTGAATGGCACTCTGCCAAAAAATCACAGCAGGGGGCAGCGTGCAGATCTGTGTTGGCTGGTTGCATCACAGTTTCATCACAGGGGCATTTCAAGGAGCGGTAAAGCCAGTAAAGGAGATACATCAGGTAATGACATTGCAAGGCTCAAGGCGGTGGCAGGGAGAAACTGAACATGTCACCAAAGCACTGAACCTCCGGGTCTATTGGCCACACTGCCACAGCAGCCGCTCACATAATGAAATTGACCAGCAGATTCGCCTGGATATTTCGCATATCCGTCTCATTGCTTGTTCATTGAAATTCCAAATCAAAGTTGCCCATGTAAAAGCACTTGACAGACGAGTGCAAGATGGACACGCCACATATTCAGGAAGCGCTCTAAACAGGGTAGAGACCAGCAATTCTTAAAGGGCAAGAGTCCCTGAGAGTCTCCTGACGGAGCGCACAGCAAAGCATGGTGGAAGGGGGCTGAAAAAGCATTACCTCTTACACAGGGTGTACTCCTCACTGCTGGTCACCCCTCTGGGTGGGGGGCGAAACTGCCAGCCATCCTGCACATCTAACGAAAGGAGGGACAAAAAACAGGCACCATTTACTGGCTGCCATTCTGGCGCTCAAGGCTATGCTCATATCTGGCGATGCAATCGCTTCTGACCTGCTTCTGTGACCTGAACACCTCACCCTCAAAAGTCTTTCTTAGACTAACACTTCATAAAACATGGCAGGGAAGCTCTTTCCACCTTCTCACACTGGAAAATTGCTTTTTTTTTTAATTCTGTCTCGAGGAAGAAATTTTATTTTTTCTTAATCCCTAAAGAGCACGTTGGCACAACATTATACAGGCAAAATGCAGTGGGCTGGCAAAGTGACTTAGCAGTCCAGTTTCATAAGCGTTGAGCTACCTACACCATCATGACTGCTTCTACTGAGTCACTGTATAAACATCGCAGGGTGTGGCTCACGTAGAGCAAGATGGCTGCACACACTCTCACTACTACAGTAATCCATTTTAACCTCTCTTAGCTCCACGTTTGGGTACAAGGGCTCACCTTCGTCATTGTCTTCGCTATATTCAGAGGCCATCTTGCTGCTTAATGTCTGGAAATACAAAGAAAAGAAGAACCATTAATACACACAGTAGAACAGGTTTCTCCCGAGATGTTGGTGACAGCTGGATCCATGGCTGACGTCAACATCAGAGAATCGGACACTGAAGATTCTCTTGATCAAAGCATCAGCCATTTTACACAGGTTTAAGATGCTCATTGAAATGCACTGCATGTACATATATTAAGTGGACACTTCATATTAACTTTAACAATTAATTAAAATTGCCAGTAAGACATCTCTGTTCTTTACCAGAGACCCATCACAAACCTATGGCTCTAAAAAACACTGAGCTGTGAAATGATCAGTTCACACAAGTGATAATGATTCAATAACAACTGAATCAACATTATCAATTAAACTGATGGAACAAATGAGGCTTCAAAAGCTGAGGAGGGTGGGAGTATCCCAAACTAACCAATCAATGCTGCCAATCATTTGGGATACTCACTCCCACGATGGGTTTTAAAGCTTCGTTTAAATGGAAGAGTGTAAGGAAATTCATGGTGGCTGCACGAGTAGACGTGAAGAACTAAATGTGAATCCACAATGAAGAGGCACGGGAATTCGCATAGCAATGGGCACACACTGAGAGGGGAAGGCCAGGCTTTCAGAGCTGTTTGGGCTGAATTGCCAAAGAAAACACACACACACACACACACACACACACACACTTACTTGAATTTCCGAGAGAAGCACTTTCAGCCTGGTCAAATCCTTTGTAACGATCCCATTCTAGAGGAACAGAGTTTAGCAATAATACGGTTGAACTCAAAGAGTACTTTTCAAGTGAAATACTGCGTCCTAATGAGCTCCCAGAAACACAATACAGCTCAGCTCCAAAAGACCTAACATTGGCAACAGTGTTTAGCCTGCTCCTTAATACTTACAAAACATTTTGGTAGAAGAATTAATACAGCCCTATTTAAAACAGACTTTTAAAAAGCTACACTGACAACAATAATCACCTGGACCAGTTACAATGCCACAGCAAAAATTAATTCAACTGTATTCTGGGACTGTGTTCCATATCTTACATAAAGATCATGTTATTTTTACTTTGAATTTAAATATTCGACTTTAAAGACAAAAAACAGCAGACCATCTTGGTCCAGAGTGCTGCACACTGCATTCCCAAAATGTAAACTCTCACATTCCAGGAAAGCCATTTCAAAGGGCTATCAAAAGGCGAGTGGCTGCACCATCGAATGGGGGTGGCAATATGGCGGGCAGCATGTGCTTTTGGTTCCAAACGCCATCCGAAGTATCGTTCCGCTGTTCCCCTCGGGGACACATGAATCTGAGTCACATCACACATGAGGAGTGGGAGCGTCGCGCTGCACCAAAGCCGGGCAGTCAAACCCAAAGGGGGGGGGGGGGGCCACAAAAAACACGGCCATCTTACCAGAGGCTCCCCGAAGAGTGACTTGGAGAGAACAGCGGAGACTTCCTGCAGGCTGCCGTCCAGGAGCATAGCGCGCAGGGTGGACTGAAACAAGCCGTCCCCCTTCGCCAGCTCCTCTGCCAGGACTGCAAACACCAAAGGACACCGTAATGGCACGGAGAACCCAACCGAACGCAAATGGATTAACGGTTCCAGGTGTCAGTGGACCTCCCCTTGACAGCGCTAAGTCAAGATCCTGACACACAGCACCAACAACATTCTGGGAGGACTTGGAAGGACTCAGGCCTTGCTGATGACTCTCAAGCAAACACAAGGAGTGTCTGTTTCTTCTTTCTACCAAAAGATCTGATAGGCTCCTCAGTGCCATAAACTTACCATGTTTACAGTCCTCATCCGCTTCATCATACTTTTTCTGTTGGACAAGAAACAGAACCTTTGTTACATGAAAGAAAAACATTCCGGATAAAATAAAGCTGACAATTCAGCAGTGTTTAAAAAAAAAAAAAAGGGCAAATATTAATACCTCGGCATAACGCGGTGACACGTGCCACGTAAACAAAACATATTGAAAGCTTTTTAGCATGAAATTTCCATTGCCTTAAGGGCTGCAACGAAGGCAAACAAACGCTCGTGTCGATACCGTGAAACAACCAGCACACATACACAAGACAAGCACGCCTTCTGGCGTGAGGGAAGTCTCCCATCAGTCAGCTGTGCCTCACTACAGACAGATGACAAGCAACCCTGGCAAAGTAAGACTAATTTATGAAACTGGAAGCACCAGCTACAAAACTGAAGATTCACGGAGACCCGCCCCACACGAACGGCAACACGATCCATGCCAAGTTGGCACTACATTTAGGGGCACACTGCATGTTTCCTCTGTATACGGCCCGTTACCTATAGAGGGACACAAACTCACCGACAGAACTACACTCGCAACTCACAACCAAAAGGGAAACACCTGACACTGCCTGCTTATGGTTATTTGGGGGGTGAGTGATGGACAGGAGTGACGTAACAGAACGTGACTCTTCACCGGACCAGACGAGCAAGCCCACACGGTCTCACCAGCTGCAGAAGGGCGGCGATTCGGTAGAGCAGGACACGGGCACGTAGTGGCGCCGCCGAGGGACTGGGGGTCTGCAGGCTGAGCGCCAGCAGCGCCTCCGTGCTGTGGCTCACGGCCGCTTCGTACTCCCGCCTCACTAAGGACTCGCAGGCTTCTTCACATGATTCCTCTAGCCTCCTGTCCGCCATGACTCAGGGACAGACTGTCTGAAATGGGGGGGAACCACATGTCAGTCCCAGACCACAGGAGCTCAGTCTGTACCATGACAAACTGCAGACGACCACAGATGGTACAGACTTATGGCTTTAAATTCCCTGCTTTTCACACACTTTGCACTTTTTGGACAGACTTGTCAGTAGTATGTGGACGTGGTGAGGGTCAGTGCCTCTCAATGAGCAAAGCAGGAGTACAGTGGGTATATTCCATCATTTGAGTACCTTCAGGGTAGACAATACAGTTCAATCGAACTTTTCTGTGATGCAGGCAGTTGTCTGCTACTTTTATTCTACAGTCATCAGCCAGTGCAGAACTAAGTGATGAAACTACCAGTACCAAATACAGAAAGTAAACAGAACCAATGCTCTAAAAGGTGGAGCAGCAGCTGTTTCAACAACATTTGGCAAACGGGTCCAAAAAAAATGAAAGTTCCATCAGACAGCCACCCTATAACAGAGAACATACTCAGATCTCTAGGTATACTGTTCCCATATGAAGGTATGTGAGCTCTCCCCCCCATATTTAGTTTTTAAACCCACCGTTTGCAGTGTAGCCACCCACACCCAGCTTGAACGACTTTCTTAAAACTGCCACCAGTTTACTTTTGCTTAATTATGTCATGTAATAATCTGTATGTGCTTAAAGGGATATACAATGATGCAATCCATAGCACTGGGTCTACAATAGTCACAGTTAGCAAGAGTGCCATGTTAGCTTTTTTGTTTTTAACATTTTAAGCAGAATAAGGAGGGTTATTTTGCACAAGGAAATGACAAATGTTTGACTAACATGCACACGTTGTACAGCATGAAGATTCTCAACTGCCAACAAAAAATTTTAATATCCTAAAGTTTTCATCTAATGAAAGCAGGGAACTGAAACCAGACCAACTCCAATGAAAAAGACCCCCAATACACCAAACCTTGAAACTTACCATAAATATGTCAGTAATGTAGGACAGCTTCAATGTTAGTGCTTAATAGTGCAGCCCCCCCCGGAAATGTCACAATAACAGTGATTCACAACATTTATTTGAACTGGTACCCAAATTACCCATAACACAACAGGCAAGATTACTTACTACAAACAACAACAGTAAACCGGCTGGGCTGATACAGACCTCAAACCAGTACATCCCAAATCGCTCCAGGACTGGAGTTAAGCAACCTGTCCTTACTATAGGCAGCATTTCACTTCATTGAAGTGGGTGGGAGGAAGAACCCATCCTCCCACTAAAAACGTACTTCATATACGTCCTGCAGAAGACAGAACTAGTGGCATATGAAGCACACAGTGACATACAGAACCTGAATGCCCGGTAGTTACTCAGAACACCTAGGCTTTACTGTTCAAATTTCAGGGTTTTCCCTCCAAACTTCACGTTGCCTGAAGTACTGATAAATGATATTCTGTTGCTCTGTTCCAACTGATCATAAAATTGAAAACTGACCACCTTTTATGTGCAACTAATGACACTATTAATCATTTAAAAATTTTCCTGTCACAGCACTAACATATGGGAACTGGTGCCACGATTTATTACCCATGAGCTGAAAACTCTGCAAAAATGAACATGCATACTGGACCTGAAGCTGACACACAGCCAACCCATCAACTTAAAAAAATGAACAAAGACTGAATCGCATTCCTCTTAACTACGCATTATGCACGTCTTCAGTATGCACCAAATGTGGTAAAGGTACAATGACGAGAACCTGCTGATTCCCAGCTAGGCATCCAAGCTCATTTGAGGAACGCTGTGGGTTCAAATCCCATAGCCGGTAGTGAAATCATTTTACGATTGCTCCCTTGGCCAAGGGACCCAACCACGACAGGGATGCTGCTGGCTGTGCTCTCCAATACCCAAACTTCCTTCATTTGTATGTTATTGTAGACAACAGCACCTGCTAAATATGTTTAAAAAAAAAAAAAAAAACAGAACAGATAACATGTCAAGATACATGATTGGGGTGGAAGGATCTAAGAGGCATTAAACACCACTGAAGAGAATTATGGTGCCATAAGAACTTCATAAACTACAGAAGAAGTAACAGTCATCCAACTGCAAAGGCTGGGGCCGGTGTCTGCTATCAAAATACCAAGAAGCCGCATGACAAGAGCCAGGCCAGACTAGGTTGTTACACACGACACTGCCAAGGTCATCCGGCAGAACAATAAATGACCTTCACTAAAATGAGGGAGTACCTCTGCGCACCACAGGGTCTGCCTGGCTCAACCTGCAGCTGAGAGGCTCAACATCAGGAAAGCTTTACCCTGCCAGAGTGTTGTAAGAATAACATAAATGGACCAAACAGCAGACAGGTGCCCTGCTTTTAAATGCGAGCTGCTCGAATCCTGGCCAACCAGGCAGCAGGTCGCATTGTGACCAAAGATGAGGTTTCTAGTTCAAATCCCAAAGAAATGCTCCTGCTATATTATTGAGGAAATAACCTGTTCCTGCAAAACATCCAACTGTAAAACTAGGCAAAAACTTTGTTTGGTAACAAAGAAATAGTAATTAAGCAAAGTGCACTGCTACTGTTGGATATAAAGGAGGCTTAGAACATCTTACACGTGCACAACTAGCATTGAATTATAAAGCAGGAAGCAATGCATATAGAGAAAATGACAAGAGAAATGAGGAAGAAAGCGAATGGACTTCACAACCTCCTCTTCTTACAAAATCAATGTTAAACAGATGATTCTGTGAATAGTGAGGCCATGGCCCTAAGGTCACCACCACTCCATATCCTGGCAGTCCAAATCACGTGAATCATCACAGGGACACGAATTTCACGGTGGGCTGTAAGTTTCTTTATCGTGTCTTAATTACTGCAGGCCTGCTGCTAAAAACCAAAGCAGTTCTTTCGCCCATAAACATGGGACACTTGTCCGAAACTTATCCTGAGACCAGCTGATTCCACCAATTAGCCAATACGCCCCCAAAAAAGCGACAAGAAACAACAAGCTCGACCACGAATGTGAAGATCCTAGTTCCGCTCCGAGTTCTCAGCGTGTCGGCGTTGCAAAACTCCGAAAAGATTTTCAGCCAGCCCCAGGACGGAAGCCAAAAACGAGGCAGGCGGCCACGACGTCTTAACCTGCGCATCAACACAAACACGAAGGAAGCGTGCAGGCGCCATGTGCTGCAGAAGCAGTACTGAAATATCCAGTCAGGCAGGCAGGCAGGCAGGCAGAAAGCACACGCCTGCATTTAGTGCCAGCAACTCTACCTCAACCAGAAAGTTAAAATCTGATTTTTGCACCCAAGTCATTCTGTGGAAGCACACTTATCCCAGCCAAATACCTGGGAGTTAAAACGAATGACCACCCCCCCCCCGCCGCACGGCCACCTAAAATGCCTTACAACAGGCCACCTACCCTTTTAGACACGAGAATTTTATTTTTTTCTTTTTAATCAAGGTACTGTCTGACGCGGTCTCACCATAAAAGGTCATTTCTAGACGGCGATAAAAATATAAACAAAACTATCTTTGGATCCCAGTGTCGGTTAATAATAGATCTCCTAAGGTCCGACGAAAGCCCCGTGGTAAAATCGCAAACACACACACACAACAGGATAAACAAGACAGCCAAACACGACAGACGGTGTGTGGTGTTAACACAGTAACGGTGCTGTTTACCGGGACGACACACCACACGTTCAACACAGCATCTCCCGGCCGGCGTCGGTGTGTGTGCTGGTCACCGAGCCAGCGCTGCAGCCCGGAGTCCGTCCGTCCGTCCGTCCGTCCGTCGGTCGGTCGGTCGGTCGGTCCGTCCGGACTCACTGCGCAACGTAGGGGCGCCTGCTTAAAAAAAGCCGCCTAACTCCTGAGGTAAAAGCTACTCGGTGTGTCACGTATCGGCGCCTTCTCTGAAAACGCAGTAGCTACGGGGTGACAGAGACGACACTGTCTGTCCGTCAGCGACGGGGGGGGAAAGACCAGACATAAAAATAAAAAAAAAACACACACACACACAGGGCCCCGTGTCGAAGAGAACAGCTAAGTTAGCGGTACGCAGGCCTGTTATTTAGCTTTGGCTATTTCTCTGCTAACAATAAACATGTCAGGACGTCGTGTGTCGGGGCAGCGCTGCCCTCGTTTATGTTTTCTACACGTGAGTTACGAACAAACTGTACACTTGGCCGGCAGCGGCTAAGAAAAAGGGGGGCAAAGCGAAGCGTCTGAAAATGGGAAGTCTATACTTACCTACCTTTACTTTCTACGCCATCTTGGATCCACTTGTCAGGCTGCCGCAAAGCATTGTGGGACTTTCTACCTCCGCGCACAAGTCGCTGCGGTTGTGCTCAGCGCTACGTTTCAGAAATGTAATTGCAGTCGGAATAATCGCCAAAGGGTATAGGAAGTTTGCAAAGCGTTATAATGACAACAACAGATTATTATTGCTGCAATAAATTATTGTCGTTGTGATAATTATTGTTGCTATGGAAAATGTTGCATGTGAAAGATCTACTCACGTTTTCAACATAGCATGACATTAAAGTACTTAATCAATGAACGTGAATATAGAGTCTTGCAACAGAAGTTTGTTTAAACATAAGTCTGCTTATTGGGATATGCAGTATTTTGCCTTGTGTTACAGGTACTCAATACCTAGTATGGCAATGAGGTCATTACTTTGAATCCCATTGCTGGTAGACTGATCATATCAGTGTTGAGTCCTTAAGCAGGGCCCTATATCACAAGCACTGCTCCAGGGGCACCAGATAAATGACTGACCTTGCACTCTGACACCAGACTTCTCTGTTGCGTGTATATGCGTATGTTTCATGGAGAGCAAGATGGAATATGTGAAAACCAAAGACTTCCTGTATGCTTGTACAAACGGCCAATAAGGTATTGTTTAACTATATGTGGTTCAATCACGGGATTGCTTTCGTGACTGCAGTGGAGGTTCTAGACCATATCAAATAGGGGGGCCAGACTGGGACCAGTTGTTCTGTTGGAAGGGCACAAATGAGGAAAAAAGACGGAAAAAAACTTGTGTTGCCATCAATCAGATTACAAGTTAATAAAACAAACATTCATCTTGTTAGGCCAGTGGGGGAGTCCAGCACTTTTGATGTGGGGGTGTTGCTCCCCCACCACCACCACTCATTAGAACTGCCCATGTATGACTATACTCAGAACTCGTGGAAACGCAGTCAGTGTCTCCCAGGACTGCTTTGTGCCTTTTCAAGGCCATGTGGGGATTGTATGGTGGGCTTGCTGTTTCCTTTGTCTAAGTATGGACTTCTGGAGGCCTTTACTGACTGCTGAAGCTGTCACCCACAATCCAGAAAAAACAGACTTCATACCTATTTTCTGGTATCTGTGAAATGGATGCCATTAAGCAAATTCTTGTAGAGGATGAGAAACATCAAAGTGACCAAAAATTGAGTGGTTGCAAAAAAAATAACACACAAACTTACCATTCAACATGTGACCTGTACTCTTGAGGGAGACATTTTGTTTGACCCATAAAGTAATAGATGTTGTTTTTAACAGACATGAGGTTTAAAGACCAAAGGAGGGATATTCATTATGAATATAGTTATGTATATAATTATACACATATAATGTACTGTAATATATATATACACACATACAATTTATATTCACAAATATATGTATGCTGTCACTTCATTACATACACCTATTCAACTGCTTATTAAAGCAAATATCTAATCAGCCAATCACATGGCAGAAACTCAATGCATTTAGGCATGTAGACATAGCAAGAGGATCCACTGAAGTTCAAACAAAGCATCAGAATGGGAAAGAAAGATAATCATAAAATCACTTTGAACATGGCATGATTGTTGGTGCCAGATGGGCTGGTTTGAGTGTTTCAGATACTGCTGATCTGCTGGGATTTTCCCACACAACCATCTCTAGGGTTTAGAAAGAATTGTTCGAAAAAGAGAAAACATCCAGTGAATGGCAGTTCTTTGAGTGAAAATGCCTTGTTGATGGCAGAGGTGAGAGAAGAATGGCCAGACTGGTTCAAGCTGACAGAAAGAGAACAGTATCACACCTATCTACTTAATACAACCAAGGTATGCAGAAGAGCATCTCTGAATGCACAATATCTCAAACCTTGAAGCAGATGGGTTACAGTATCAGAAGACCACACCGAGGGCCCCACCTGTCAGCTAAGAACAGGAGACTGAGGTTACAGTGGGCACGGGCTCACCAAAATTGGACAATGAAAGATTGGAAAAATGTCTGGTCCGATGAGTCTCAATTTCTGCTGCAACATTCAGATGGCAGGGTCAAAATTTGGTGTAAACAACATGAAGGCATGGATCCATCCTGCCTTTTATCAACAATTCAGGCAGGTGGTGGTGGTGTAATGATGTAGGGATATTTCCTTGACACACTTTAGGCCTCTTAGTACCAATTGACCTTGTTTTAAGTGCCATAGCCTACTTGAGTATTGTCCATTTCTTTGACTACAGTGTACCCATCTTCTAATGGCTACTTCCAGCAGGATATGTCACAAAGCTCATATCCTCTCAGACTGGTTTCTTGAATATGCCAATGAAGTCACTGTACTCAAGTGGCACCCACAGTCACAAGATCTCATTCCCATAAAGCACCTTTGGGATGTGGTGGACTAGAAGATTCACATCATGAAGGTGTAGCTGACTCATCTGCAGCAGGCGAGTGATGTCATCATGTCAATATGGACCAGAATCTCTGAGTAATGTTTCACTCACCTTGTTGAATCTAAGCCATGAAGAGTTAAGGCAGTTCTGAAAGCCAAAGAGGGTCCAACCCGGTACTAGCAATGTGTACCTAATGAAGTGGCTGTGAATATGTATACAGATGCAATTTCAATAATACATTCATCTGTATTAGCATGCATCACTTTCAGTGTTCTATAAAATCTTGTAAAATATATTTTATTTGCAAAATAGATCTTATATTGGACAGTGTCCAACACTAAGAAATGTCATACATCTATATATTTTTTTCTTGAATATGGACTACAATTAAACATGATGGAAGTCATCTTGTTAAGAAAATGACATTTTTGCTAAGTTTATTCATCCATCCATTTTCCAACCAACTTAATCCAATTCAGGATCACAGGGAGGCCTGAAGCCTTTCCCAGGCAGCCTTAGGGCACAAGGTGGGGGACACCCTGGATGGGATGAAATGACTTTCATCAATACCACTTATCTTAGGCAGGGTTGTGTGGCCCTGGATCTTATACCAGGCAACTTGAGCAGGGTGCTAACCCATCACAGGGTATGGTCACATGTCTTTGGACCACAAGTGGAAACCAGAGGACTGCTGAAAAGCACAAGGAGAACATGAAAACGCCACACACAGCTGAGGCAGGATTCAAACCCCCAACCGTGGAGGTGTGAAACAACAGCACTAATCACTGAGCCACTATACTGTTGTTCTTATTTTCAAATTTTTTAGGCATCACCAAAAGCAATTGTATAAACAGATAATATGCAGCAGTCCAAGATTTAGGATAAAACAACAAAAATAATTTAATCTATATACTTGTGTTGATAAGAATTTATATTTTTAGAAATGACTTGGACGTTATTACTGCTTGAAGTACTCATGTCTTTTGGACATCTGTAGTTCTCCGAGATTACCAGTTATCAAGGTGCACTCCTATTTACTTTTTAGTAATTTTACAAGATTGTTGGGGGTGCAACATTAATCGTCACTAGTGGGCACTAATAAATATTTGGATGCAATAGAACTGGTTTTCATTCACCCATCTTAAAACTACTTATCCTAAGAAGGGTTGCACGGGGTCCTGGAGAATATCCCAGACAGCATAAGGGTACACCCTGAATAGGATGCAGGTCTTTGAATGGCCAGAGGAACCACAACGAACTCAGGTGGAAACACATAATCTCCACACATGCAGAGCAGAGATAGGGTTCAAATCCCCAATGCTGGAAGTGTCAAGCAACAGTACTGAGCCCTCCAGCTGATTTTCACTAGCTCCAGTTTGTTTATGACATCTGTTGGAAACAAATTAAATCCAGCCTTTCAATATTTTCATCCAACATAAAAAATGTAGATAAGTAGTATCTTTGACAATGAGTTAGAAATAATATTTATTATAAAATTTAATAAACTGATAACATTCTTATCCTTAGCTCTGCTTGTACCTTACCCTGCATTCATTTTGCCTGGGGGAATAAAAAGCACATTATTGAAAGTATTCCAAGTTGCAGACATTTTTTTCTGCAACCATGACAAAGCCAAAATTTCTATGACAATAGCCCATCAGCATTCATATCTAATCTTTTTTCATAGCGCAGTCCCAAATGTATTAAATTGCAGAAAAAAAATCCCTTTCTGTACAATAAATCACATCCTACATCCCAAGTCCTTTGTTTCCTTGATATAACCTCATGATGAAGCAATCAAGAATGAGGGATGCTACATGTTCTCTACTCAATCAACTCATGATACAGACACACTGAGGAAAGAGACCATAAACCTTTTTCAGCTCATTAATACAAGCATCTTCAGCTACAAACTTGAAAAGTTCCATTAAAAAAAAAAAAAAAAAAAAACCTACTCCTATTTCAAAAATGGTTGATTGATCAAAATTTCCCATGTGGATTTAAGAGGGAATGAAATATGCATTTATAATGGCCTATACATGACAATTCATAACTTAGGGTAACTTTACCCTACAGCAAGCCAAAAATCTCCCTTTTTCCAAGCCTGGAGTGTCCAGATATGCAAAGGTAACGGAGACATGTGCACACAGGCTAAAGGCTGTGACTGTTGCCAAAGGTGCCTGTTAAATATGAACTTGACGGGGGGGGGGGGTACATGAGTGACCAATGATTTTGTGTTTTATATTTGCAATTAATTCGGATCATGTAGTAGAGATTTGTTTTCACTTTGACGTTAAAGAGTCTTTTTGTTGTCGATCCAGCACAAAAGCACCTAATTAAATTTAACATTGTAAAATATGAAGTCGTCTGGGGTGGGTGTACACAAAAGCAGCACAGGTAATTGAAGGTTTATGCTATAATAAACATTACTCTGTGTTCTGAGGCTTTAATATAACATAGTGCTCACTTTATGTGACTAAAAAAAAAAAAAAAAAAAAAAAAAATTGACAAAATGTAGAAAATGCGTACACCTTCATCTGTAGTCGACCGCTGTCGTAATCCACCCAGTGGTGCCAAATAATCAGAGCCTGTATTTATTGGTCTGTCCAAAACGCACACTCTTAAGATTTGGAACATCACATTTTCCAATTGCTAGAACAGATTTATAAAAAAAGGAATCTCATGTATTATGATATCAGAATATGCAAGTAAACTTTTACTCAAAGTGAAATTAGAATGAGCCAATCATAAACAGAAAGGGCTCTGCAAGTTGGTTTTCATCATCCACGCCAGTGGGACAAAGAGCTTAAATTTAAATCCAAAGTTTCAAAACCAAGCACTTGATATTGCCACACCCTCTACTGGAGGTTGTGTATCATCTCCTCCTTGGCGATGAGGTGAGTGGTTTTGTTCACCAATGACATGAGCGAGTTCAGTTTATGGGACCAGTCGTTCAGAAGGTCATTGGGATCCTTCGGCCTCTGAAAATTGATGATACCGGCCAGCCTGTCCACCTTGGCATAAATTGTCTTGTTGACCACCAAGTTGGAAAGAAACTCTTCAGACTCCTACAAAAAAAAAAAAAAAGCACAGCTCATTTTTACACCATATAAATAGTGAGGTGCTGTAAATACCTTTCCATGTACTGCTCGGTTTGGCCTAACTAAGACTGAAGAGATATAAACAGTCTACTGAGAGAAACAGCCAAGTGACTGGCCAGGCAGGTGTACTAGGCTAGACTCGGCTCAAGGATCAGTAGAAACAAAGACAGAAATTCACTTACATCCACAGAAAGGTCAAGAAGTCCAGCCATCCTTTTCATTGTGATCCTTGTGTAGTACTTGGCCATAATTCTTATGTTCTGGGAAATGCAAATCAAAACAGTACAACAGAGTCAAAAAGACTTGCATCAACTCACCCACAATTCCACTGTCATTGAAATCTGTGTGACTTACATGTTCAACCACTCTGTTTTTAAGGTCTTTCCATCTCTTTTCTCCCTCCTCGGTACAAGCAAACACATCCGTGGCGGGGCTGTCAGGGGAGCCCTCTCTCAACTCCTTCCCATAATCCTCCACCAGAGATGCCCAACGCATTAACTCCATTGTGGTGAACTGCTTCAGGAGGTCCCTGTTGGATACAAGCACTTCCTGTGTCTAGGCTAAGCAAGCCAGGGTGCATGTCATTTTCTGCTGCTTGGTAGGGAACAGCATTTGACGTTAGCCTAAGCAATGTCATGCCCATTATCAGGTGCCTTCTGAATTCAGCTCTCCTCACAGTACCACACCTGTATTTAGGGATCTCTTCCAACTTCTTGTCAGCATTGATTCGGTGGACCAGGTCAGACTGCTCGTTGTCATAAGGGGCCAAGATGGCATACAAGACCACGCTCTTCAGAGCCTGGAACACACACACACACACACACACACACACACACACACACACACACACACACACACACACACACACACACACACACAAAAAAATCATTCCACATTGAGAAACAAGGCAACATGATAACTCATAAGTGAAACATGGGTGGGACCCTAAATACACAAATAAAAATGGACGTAAATGACAAACATAAGATGAATACTGAACTGAAGTTGCTTCAGCAAAACATTAAGCCATGTTAACATCACTTTGTATTAGCGTCGGCTAAATAAACACATACATGCATAACAAGCATCCAAATTTTCTCTACTCATCCTAATTGGACCAAATCAACTCTTTATTGGTCCTGTGTTACCTGCTGCCATTTGCTGTTATCCTCCAGTATGCAGGGGGTGTCATAGATGGCACGGTAATGCTTGCATATGGAGAGATAGGAGTCCTCGTGCTGGTCCACCTGGATCATCAGATTGTAGTACTTCAGCTTGGACTCCTGCAACGCAGAGCAGCGCGATGTCAAATTGCAACTCAGGAGAAGGACAGGTCTTGTGACGGAACGCCGGCGGGTGGCTCATTACTCCGAAACACATTAGACAAACAGCATCATTAAAACCTGTTCAATAATAAGTAGCATGTACGATTGTTTAAACAATTCCATGAATGCCGCTTCATGTTAAGAATTGAAAAGCAGTCACTAACTATATCTGACATGAATTTTAAAATTCAAATTGGGAGAAAAACCATGAATAATCACTAATTACTATAATACCAGTTATGGCTTTTTGGAAGGATTTTATTTGGCTATCCTGACAAGTGCATGTCTGAGTAAGAATCATTTCCAGCTGCAGGCTTTTATCTGTCACTTCAGTCTAATAAAATTCTTCTAAACCTTCATTTCCCTGTGACTCAAATCTCCCTTGGTCCACACTTTCTGGCACCACAGTAATCCAGATTTAAGAGATCACGTCTCCACCGAGGCTTAGGGAAGCGGGGCAGTCTTATGTGGGCCACAACAAGATTATGGCAAAAACTTAGAAGTATAACGGTACAGACAAATTGTTCCTCCCTCAGCTTGTCAATCTCCAAGAGAGACTTAATTAAAACTGGACGTTTCGTAAAGAAAACCTCAGTCTTCCAAAAATACAGTGGCATGACCTCAACAATGATCTTTGGTTAAAAATAAGGACTATAAAATAAGGTCTAAAATGGCCATGTTCTTTCAGCATTGTTTAAAGAGCATAACTACTCAAGGTAGCTGCTAAATTCCAATCACTGATGAGGGTACTAGAATAAAACAGCCAATTAAATTGGAGAAACCAAATGCAGTATAAAAATAAGAATTAAAGGGGAAGTAATGGTGTATATATATATATAATGGCTACTTTTCTAATTTCTACTTTTTGCTTACTTTTCTGAGCCAATGGTGTTTTGGTACCCTCCCTCCTTTGTTTAACCAACATTGTCTTATGATGAAATTGTAGAATCAACTAAATCTTTAAAATGATGTAGGAACAGATTGCAAAGGATGAGATGCAGGTGTACATAAGGCAAAGTGAGCCATATGGACCGGGTTAAGATTCAGAAACTACTCAGGTACAAGATTGTGTCAAATAAGAACAAGGCAGAATTAGACTGGATTGATCTGTTACATTCAGGAAGCCAAGGAAGGTGCTGATTTGTCACAAAAGGGTTAGCCTATTCGCCACAATTATTTGCCTTAGCACTAATCTCAGGATGTTGCATCAGATACGGACGTCAAAACCATTAACAATAACACCAAATCAGATCTAACCTGAGAAAATGTCAGATGGATTGATTACAATATCAGAATAGATAAGTTTCAAATGTTTCCATGTTTGATGGCTCCTGCCGAGAAGAGCTAAAATATTCACATTTTGTCATAACAGGACTCCACAGCAGAAAAGCAACATGACTTTAACAATCACCTTCTCCCCATGGTGGTGCACTGGCCACTCAACATAAAGCCCCACTTAACACGTTCTTAAGAAGAGTAGAGTAATTTCAAGACTAAAAATTGTCTCCATGTGCTCTAACATGGGCAAACTGCAAAAGGCAAGCAAGCGACCGAAAATTGAAGGTCAGGAATGTGTAGCCTGAACATTGTTAGATAAAGTCCAAACAAGGGGCATGCTGTTATACCCTTCAACACGCAGATAAAGAAAATGAAGTATGTGGGATTGTACCAAGCAATAAAATACAAGTTCCTTGCCGTATTACCAGTACAGGTCAACCAATAAGCGTCACACACACACACACACACACACACACACACACACACACACACAACACCTTGCATGCATGTCAAATACAATGACAGAATTCATCTAATTCACACCTGGGAACAATCCAAGTCATATTTGGATTTCGGATTCAAGAGATCCCCGTATCGTCTGCCGGCCTACCACACTAACTTCCACTTCAGCTGTCCACACTAACCAGCTTGCTGCCTTCTGAGCTACCAAACCTGCTCTGATCACTGGACTGCCTGACTATTACAACATTGTTCTTATTTGTATTAATTATTTGTCCTGCCCAGTGCTGGCCAGAGGAGAATGGGCTTCCCCCTTAAGTCTGGTTCCTCCCAAGATTTCTTCCTTCTGAGGGAGTTTTTCCTTGCCACTGTCACCTTTGGCTTACTCTCTGGAGACCCCAGGCCCTGGACTATGTAAAGCGCTTTGCGACAGTGCTTCTAATTAAAGACACTATACAAATACAATTGAATTGAATTGAATTGAATATTCAACACAATGCTAGGCCACACCTCCTCCCCATGGAACTGCAGAGTACATGTTTCTGTCACCTTCCATTCTGTTCAT
Source organism: Gymnarchus niloticus (assembly GCA_009936485.2). Classification (NCBI taxonomy): domain Eukaryota; kingdom Metazoa; phylum Chordata; class Actinopteri; order Osteoglossiformes; family Gymnarchidae; genus Gymnarchus; species Gymnarchus niloticus. Next base: position 6,655,525 of record JAACJT020000075.1, read on the forward strand.
TCGTGAGAATTCGGTGATCACAGTGACAGCAGACCCTCACCTCAGTGCCCTCCTCTTGGAAAAATTTAGTGTTGATCTTCTTGCTGATAATCTGAGTGCGAATGTAGTCCTTCACGGCAATGCAAAGCCTCATCTGCTCCAGGATGAACTCCACCTTCTCTTTTTTCTCCATAGAGCCATACGTTTCAACCTGTAGAGACACAACACATGAAACCATCTTCCACACAAAGCGGTAGAATATCCATTGTTGGGGCAGGTTTAAGATTAGTCATACAACCAACACATGCACAAAAAAAAAAAAAAACCAGCACTGGGACATTGAACATACGTGTCTGAGCAGTGATTTTAGGATGATCAAATTTATAGTACTTGAATAAAATGACAAACAGCAATCAAGTACAATCACTTAAGTGTAGCGCAGCTTCACATTAGTACAGAATACAAAATCACTGTTATGCGCTAACAAAATATTCTGAAATCCGTACTAAGAAATACATCAAAACAAAAAAAAATACTAGAAGCACGTCTACTATGGCTCCAGGTTAATCAGCTGTACAGCTTCAGCATATGAGGAGAAAGCTGTTGCTAGAGGCTTTTAATCATTTCTTCAACAGTGAGACTCAGAAGCTCCGAGGGTAGAAGATTATTCCACCACTGAGGGCCACAGTGTTTAAGACTGCAATTTCTGACCCTTCGGAGATGAGAAATTCCTATGACCTGAAGGCAAAGACCAGAGAGATCACAAGTAGCATGGACCTATGCTTCTGAAAGCCAGAATACCCAATCTGCTCTTATTGAAGGGACAGCAGAAGGGGTGAGGGTACACGCAGGAGCATTTTGGTTGACTCCAAGACATGTGATGGCCCATGCTGGTAGTCTGACCTTGACGGAGCTGCAAGTGCGCAGGCGAGTCATCATTACAGCTTGTCGGACAACACGGTGAGGCAAGACCAGATCTTCTAGACATCATAACTTGAAGGAGTTAAGGGTACCCATCATGCAGAGATCAATGCCAGCTTTAGACTATGCTTGTAACACCCCAGGTGATGGCGAGTTCGTCACGGGGCAACACACACCGATTCTGTCAGTTATGCCGTTTACTGAAAACCCATCTGCCATTGTCACCATGAAAATGCATCTTAAAATGACTTCCCTTAGGCCAACTGAATCTCACCACACACAATGTATTGCATAAATGGATGCTACATACTGCTTAGGAAAACAAAACAAGTAGTATTTGAAAGGCTAGTAGAGTTTTTCACAATCCACCTGGACCAAAGCCCCACAGCCCTAAAGTGGAGGTCACCTACATATTCTAGTCAAGTTGCGTTAAACCAGAGCTTAGGAGAAACCAGTGGAGATGCTCCTACCTGCAACTCCTGCAAGATTGAAGCTGCTTCTTTGACCTCGCCGTTCTGTTCCTTAATGTTCGCCAATGTCCTGGTCAGCCTGGCACGTTCGATTTCCACATAGATCTAACAAATAAACTAGACTGTGAGCATGCGGCAATCGTCCGCACCAAACAACTGTGACGTACAGCTCTACAAAAACAAAATAAGATCCGCACTGAACAGACCTTGCCTGCAGTGACAGTACGCAGGGTATCGATGAGCCGTAGTTTCACCGTCAGGTCTGTCAGCTTATCCACATATGTGTAGCATTCCTGCACCATCTTGGCAACGGCCTGAAAAAGCAATATGACGGAAGGAGTAAATTTATGACAAAAAACACTGTCCATTTCGCCAACAATAAAGGGCTTTCATCCACAATATTTTTCTGATTTGTTAAACTCTTCAGTCAGGATTTAACACAGTAAATCATGTAGACACAGAGCCACATAACGCACAGTGACTGCACCTGTTTCAGCTGACTCCGCCTCTTTGACAGAAGTATGATGTTCTCATTCAACGCATCCCAGTCTTTAGCCTGGTAGCACATCTGAACAATGGCCACTAGTATCCTGGAGGTTGACACCATATCTGAAGCCTGCAACAGAAGCAGCACATCACAGCGGTTACAAACATAACAAAAAGACAGCACGCACAGCGTGACATTAAAAGTTACTGACTATAATATTTGGGAACAGTGGTGCTTTGAAGAAAAAAAAAAAAAACATTCAAATTAGAACACATTTGGCAGAGCTTACAGTTCTTGTTTGCTTTTCCAAGGACAACAAATTGTCAATGGCCTCTTGGAGTTTTCCAGCCTTCGATCAGAGAAAAAAAATATTTACATATACATACACTTAACGTGTACTTTACATGACTTACATCTATCATAGTAATTTACTGTAACAATGGCATAATTATGCATGTTAAATTAGAGCCAATACTATTATGGATTGCCCATCTTAAATTGGAATTGTAAACACATGCTGCCATAATAATAAAATTATTATTGTCGGGATTGCAAAAATGTCAATAACACTAATACTAGAATAACTGATACGCACTTAAGACAAATTTCACCTACATACATCGAGTGATATTCAGACTGGATATATACAGCAAAACGAAAATGTAAAATCACAGCATTAAGCAGTAATTAACTACGGCGAAGAAGAGAGAAATACCCTAATTAGCTCATTAACCCAATCCGGTTAACCGCAGGAAACCGACTAACTCGATGGCACCGGTTGTGTTGTTTAGCTAACGCAGTCAGGACATACAAAAGAGCGAACACGCGTCCGTCATGAGAAGAGTGTAACGCAGTCCAGGCGTTAATTTATGTGCGTTTCGTGTTACACATTAGCAGCGACCAAGCGTGTGACAGTCAGTCAAGGCCCAGGCTGAACGACACAGCATGACTCAGCCCACCCGACACCATTCATCTCAACGCCACTCACTTTAGCCATTTTCTCGCACTCTGGAAGGCGCCGGTCCACTGTGGAGCTGTAATCAATCTCCATTTTTACAATCTTCCCGTCCGATCGTTCTGATCTGTCCTCAGCCATTTTAAGTGCACAGCGCCGGTCGGTCTCGGAGTGAAAGCTCGGTTATGTTTCGATAGTCAGCTACAGTGTAGCTCTGAATCCCTTGTTTCAATCGTATCGCGAGATTTAACAAAACAAAAAAAAAAAGACTAAAGGTTGACCAATCAGAACGCAGCCGTTCAACGCGACCGAGACGACGGAAGAACTCAGACCGGACCCAGAGAGTGACGCGTGGTGGGTGGGTCTATCTCATACCAATCAATGCGGGCGATAGGCAGCACTGATTGGTTAGTCAAAGATTCTCCCACCCACCACGAGTTTTGAAGCCTCATTTAGCGCCATCATTGATTGGTTAGTTCAGGATCCGCCCACTCCCCACGGCTTTTGCAGCTTCATTTGCCTCCTCACTGCTAAAACATACTGCCTAATCATTGCACATGGAGGGTACGGATGATGCAAGAGAGTCTGTTTTTTTAGCTGGGTATTTAGTTTGAAAGCATGTGATATGTGGGGCAAATGTGATTTTCGGCTAGTTTTTATTTGATACAAGTATGGTTTTTGGTTAATGAAATTTAAAATCTGTGCTGGGTACTTCATCCCTAAATAATAACCAATACCTAAAACCGCTTCATTAAAGAATTAACTTACGCTAAAATAGAGAGATTAAATTCTCCTGTGTTTGTGACGTGACTATTCAGTACCATACATAAAATGATAAAAAGTGAATGTTAATTTTATTTGATATTTCAAGTTATGAAAAGGCAGTTCATGAGGAGTATCTTTTATTTTGCAATTTATATATATTTGAAATCAAGTACATCCTTTGCGTGGCACTTACAGTTTATTTTATGAGTTGTTCATATTGTAGGCTGCTGAGTATAAAGTGTTCAAACCAAAAGTCGAGGCTTCAACGATTTATTGTCATCTGCACACATGCAAGCACGATGAAATGCACGCCTCCCTCCAGACAACATCTCGGGAACAATAATGTATTTACAAACGCAAAAATAAAATGTTCTCATTCGATTAGCTTACGGAAAGATTTCTATGTACGACCTAAGTGCTAACTTATATTGTTGTACTAAAAAATGTTACCTTTTTCCTTGATGGCTTATATTGAAAATAATCGGCGGAAACTGCATCGCAATAATATATCTGCCGCTTTTAAATGATACACATTCATTGTCACCACGATACATTATTTACCCTTTGGGGCTGTCGCGACGCAGAGGTACCCCAGGAACTGCCTTTGTTACCGCATGAATGAATGCAGCCGGAGCTGATCGATATGTGCCTATGGCAGGGTGAACTGCGCAGCTGGGGCAGATGTCCTTATTCCGCATCGCTGCTGATGGAAGTCGGCCCGATTGCCCAAGTGAAGTACGATTCGCTTACACGCCGCGCGTTTCCCGCCCCGGTGTGCTTAGTGTAGATGCTTCCCTAGCCGCAGCCCTCAGAAATCACACACTGTTCGGCTCAGCTGAACGGAGGAGCGTCGGGAGGAACACAAAGCCCATGTCACGGGAGGGGAAAGCGGCGCCTCCCGATTAGCGATGCAAATCACAGTGTAACGGCGGTGAAGCGGAGCCCCGCACACGGCGATCGCACGGAGCACGGCTTTCTTTCGCAGATCCGCCGTACACGCCGTGCAATCCGGAGTTGACAGCTGAAGAAGAGTCTCGTTACGGGAGAGAGCAACAGCTGCCTTATTTCACCATCCAAACACTTTGTTTCACTTGGGATACACCGTCATAGGCGAAGCCTTTTCATGTCTTAATCGCACCTTTTGTGTGTGTGTGTGTGTGTGTGTGTCTGGTTGTCTTGCAGACCAGAAGACCGGCAGCCTATTACTACTGAAAAAATGATGTCCGAGTTAAAGATGAGAATACATACATGTTAAAAAGGACATTTTCTCTGTCTGGGTTAATTAAGGCTCGTCTCTAAAGCCATTCTAGGCGGCCAGATGCGGGAGTAGAATTAAAGCAGCGCCGAAAGGGGAACTTTCCTAAGAAGGTATTCAGAATATACACTCGAAAGGCTGAGGATTGCAGCAGTATCAGCGGAATATGTTGCTGAAAGAGTACAGGATATGTATGCCGCTGACGGTGGAGGAGGTAAGTTAATACCTTTAACACTCCCGTAAATATTTACCACCGTTATAAGCGCGTTGTAGTTAATCAGTCAGCGCCCCTCACGCCGGTAAATAATTCACGGTGAACATTAAACATCACACATGCATCGGAAGGAAATGAACTAAAAATACAACAAACTGCATTTTTTTTGTATTACTTCTGCTTTCCTTTTCCGCTTAAGCTGAAGAGAAACTTTTAAACGACGGAGAGCAACATCTGGGAGTTTATGTGCGAATTTACCGTCTTACTTAACAATGCTGTTTTAATCACGATAAGGATCATTCGGCCGTTTAACGTGTTTTACTAAATGGCTCTGTAAAGAAGTACCGGAAACCCAACACACTAACACGGCACACATTATCAGGCAATCCTATTGAGATGAGTGTAGCAGTTTCGTAACTTTTAGTGTCATTTTCATTGGCGCAATTTTAACATTTACACGGCGAGCGACGCTGAAGGGGATGGCCTCTGGGTGGCGCTGTTGTTATAGCCTCAATAGGGCTCGTGCTACTCGTTCTTCAAAGTGCCTTAAATTTCATTTTCTTAGTGTGCTCGCAAAATGTAGACGTTTACATATTGCTGCTTTTGGCAACACTGATTTGGGTGGTTTCGTTTAAGGCATCCTGTGGTATTACTGACGTTCAGTGAAATCTGCAGAGTTATCCTAGCGTGCCATATATTAATAAAGTCCCTACAGACATTAGTAAAACTGTCGTTGAAGAACGGGTTTAAAAGCCTATCTCAGTTCTACCCACAAAGTACACAAATGTACATCAGCTTCTGAATTTGACCACTGCATGTTCACCTAAGCTCTAAATGTGGAGTTTCATCGATGGACTCAATTTTTTTCGCCATGCCTTATTTTAAAAGACAAGCACATGCTCAGAGACTTCGACGTCACTGTCAGCCTATAACCTTTGAGATATAAGGATGCTGCTTGAGGTTCATTAAGCCATTGTGACTGGAGCAGATACCGATACAAGTATATATCTTACCATACACAATTTCTTCATGTCATTGAGTCACCATCTCTGAGCCCATTCTTTTCCATCATGGTGACACCTGAGTATGGATGTAAAGGTGTAGCTGAGGGAAGGTGTACTGGCTAAAGAAAAATGTAGTGTACAGAACAGTTGGGCAGACACTGGTTTTGATCTTCAGGCTCATCGAAAGTGAAAGAGACACAACTTGGTACAACTGATATAGGGAAAGTATTAAACTAGATGCTAGGTCATAGTCCTGACCGACTGAACATTCACAATGCATTGGTGTCCATTTGGTTGTGTAGACGTCAATCTGTTTTCGTACTTTTTAATAACTGAACTTATTTTAATGTTCCTAAGAGCCAATTTATGGTTGCTTTGTTAACAGCTGTTAGCCACAGCAAAAAACACGGAAGGGGTTTTGGGCTCCCAGAATGCCACCCCATCGTTTAAATGATCAGCTTTTAGCTGTGATTGTTGGCTGTCAGTCTGTGACAGTTTTTAATTGTCACTTCATTATATCAGGGTTTTGTGTGAGAGGAAGGCAATGGCAATTAAATAATGAAGTGGCACGGAGTGATATAAAATGGTTATATAGAGATAAGCAGAATGAATCTGTCATTATTGGCAGCCCCACGGTTATTGGTACCTGTGTAATTCTGGCTAGTTATGGTCAGATATTGTCATTCAAGGCCATAAAGAGTAACATCACCACTGTTTGTTGGTGAGACCCACTAACACCTCCTTTAGGTACCTGAGTCAGCAAAGGTTTTAAACAGAAATTGAAATCAAGCAGAAACATTTCATGTTGGGGGCAATTTTTTAAGGCCTCAAAACACTACATTTGTTACCCACCATGCACCATCGAATGTCTGGAAATTTTATAATACAGGGTATCAGCTATGGCGTTGAGTCGTTTTTTTTTTTTTTAAGGTTAATTGGTGATTTATGGATTCAGTTGTTTTGTCTTTGTTTCATCCCCACGTCGGATGCTTCCCTTGTGCTATTTATAATGCTGAACAGTCAGCATGTGTGATCTTACTGTGTATTGAAACGGTGCACATTGCTCTAGCAGCAGGTCAACATTACTCATAGCAGAAGTGGAGGTGGCTTCTTTAAGTGAGTGGGCTGGCTGAATACACATGGTTGCCTGAGGAAATTCCTTTAGAGGTAGAAAAGCACCCTGGCATCCTCAGCGTGCATGGTGCTCATGTCTCAGGACAGTGGCCGTGTCTGGAAGACCAGGAAGCCGCTAGCATCTGTGGAAATGCTCTCTTCTGCCATTGCTGTGCAGTGGATGCTCAGCTGCATGATTATTAAGAACTGCGTTAACAAGACAGATGGAGATGACACTCGACACATTAATTATAGAATGTTTCAGCCGCTTGAGTTGAACTTGAGTTGAAAATGTATTGGACTTTATGCTTTTTTTGGTCAATACGCACAATGAGGCCAAGTAACTGACTGTCGTATTTCTAGATATGTGTTATGTAGTTAAACCATCAAAGCATTCGCACTTTTTTAAAACTGTGTAATTGTAATTTGTATCTATAATTATTATTATTATGCTCAGAACTCAAACCAGCCTTCAAACAGAAAGTCCTTTTTTCTATTGTTTGCGCTTGCTGACTCACAGCTGTGATAAGCTAGTAAATGAGGCCTATCTAACGGGTATCAGTGAGGGCCATTTTCCAGATGGGTCAGAAAGAGGGCAATAGCTTTGCTGTGGACCACTCATGTCGTTCAGAAGTGTCAGCTCCGTGCGTTCCTGGCATTCATCCTCTATTACAGGAGAACTATTAAATGTTGTTTGAGGGACAAAGAAGCCACACTGAATTATTCACTATAAAAAAGGAACTTAATTCCTTTGTTGCCTTGTGACCAGGATCTACCGCCCTGAGGGCATCTTCCTGTTGATGGCATAGATGGGATGTGCAACTCTTGAAATGAAGGAGGGGTGTCCCACTGGAGTAGGAGGCTAGTGAAGTAGCATTTGAACAAATGAGAGAAACTCTTATTTACCCTCCATTTATCACGTGTATTTCTGTTTCCATGGCACATATAAAAAGAACGGCAGAAGGGATGGATTGACAGATGGATGGAGAGATGGGTGGATGGACAAAGCAGTGAACAGAATTCCATCTTTAATATCTGCTAACTTGTCATAAAAATATTGAGCTAACCACATGATAGATGGCCAGCAGAAAGTGGCACCACAATGATCAAGATTTATTAATGTGACCTGGCTTCTGCACTAGGTCTTCTAGTTCGGTTCTAGGTCTTCCGAGGTGGCGTTCTGTTATACATGTGATGGAGTCTCAGCTGGCTCTGTAGCAGATCCTAGGTTATTACCACGTTTACTCTGTTTTGAATATGATCTTTAACAGCACTATGCTCAGCATTTTTTGGTCATGTGTGGTTCGCTAAAATTTGAGGGAAGTTAATGGGTGAGAGCCACACGCAGAAAACTCTGCAATGATTGGTGGAATTGTAGCTACTGTGAGATTTGTGCAGCATGGAAACTTCCGTAAATCATTAAATACAGTATTACTTCAAATGCTTGATATTCCTTTCACTTTGACAAGTATTTCCACTATTGCTTTTTATAAATGTGTAAAACCTGTGTTGTTAAAGATACTGCACTGTAAGGTTTTACAGATTCAAGTATACGACTCCCCTCTTGATGTACGTACGACTGCCCTTCCTTCCGTTGGTTTTAGCGGTTTCATGTTTGACGCCATCAGCTTGTACACATTCCACACATGAGTGGCATTTTCACATCCTCAAAGGATCTTAAATTCCGTCAGTGAACTAATCATACTGATGACACTGGGCAGCTGTCAAATGAGTCTGAGTAGCAAAATGCAACTTTCCAGTAGTGAATTGTTAATAGCAATATTAATATAGAAATGTAAGTCATGTAAATAAATCTGAGAGGATCGAGTTGTGGAACATTTACAGACAGACACACGTTTGTTTTTCTAACCTTGTGAGGACCTTCCATTCATTTCTATGGGCCAAACCCTAATCCTAACTATGACAATCCTAACCTTCACCCAGCCTTAACCTTAACCATTAGTAACCCAACAAAACAGAGTGCATGTGCACACAAAACACACCCACGGTTCAGTAAGATGAAACCTCACCTAATATATCCCGTAAGTAAATGAGCTGATGAGCCACAGGTGTGGTAATACTCGGGTGAGTCGGGGCACGGCTAGACTGGGCGTGGCTGAGCGGAGGCTTGGCTGGATGCGCTTGTGATAAAAGCAGGCTAAACATATTCCAAGCATGGGGGGGGAGTCAAACCCACACCCCTGAAAGTGTGGGCTGATAGTGGTAATGACTGACCCGCCACTCTTGCCCATGTTCTCAATGAAGTGTACCAGTCTCACTCCTCCTGTTAGCCCTGACTGTCCCGGTTGTGCCCTTCATCAGTGGGACAACCTTCTCCATTCTGCCCGCTTTGTCTCCTTTTAAGCAGCAGAGGTAGCAGCATCAGGGAGAGCTTGGATGCTTTCTATTTGCCGTCTTTCAGCAGGAAGGCGATGGGCCAAGCCCAGCTTGGTGATTCATCCCAGATGACACCGATTGATGGATTTCCATCCCGGAGTGCTGTACCCTTCCCGCGGGGTTTTTAGAAGCTACTTGGCAGGTGATTCACTGATGGAAGGAGCAGCAAACCTGCCCGGTTACCATCCCATGGCAGAAAGCATTTTATAGGCCATTTTACGTCTCCCCACCTTGCTTTGCTGTGGAGTTACCCCCATGTAGTCTGACCATTTACTCAGGGAGGCATCGTCAACTTGCTCCCGTCTACCTGACTGCAGATGGCCCCCCTCTCAACCAGAAAGACCCTCTTTACAGACATTGTGAAAAGCTTAGACCATGACAGTTTGGGTATTTTGCCAGTCACAGGGAGGAGTCTCGGTCAGCTTTGCTCCCATGGTTAAAGTGCTGTTTAGGCACAAAGCTAAGATACCGCAGTTTCCTCCGGCTCTCTAGATCAGCTGTCTGTTCACCAGTGAACCCTCTGAACTCCCAGGCAAGATCAGCCTAGGAGACAACCAATCATACATTTCATACTAAGATCCTTCTGTATATTTATTTTGCTCTGAGTGCAGTCTAGGCATCAAAGAGTCCGTTTAGACTCTACAATACTTCCTAAATAACACTTATTTGCCTTTGACGACAAGCCTGTCCTACACTCAGACTGGTGTGTCTGGGTAACATGAATATTCAAGTAGCTGTGATTGTGGAATTTATGTCACAACAATAGAATAAAGCCAGAGATTGATGTCATGTAGGTGTTGGCTTCCAGGTACTGTGGCTTTGTTCGATCATCACTGTTGAGCTCTGTCGTGTAGTAATATGGGCCTTGCACCTGAAGTTTCGCACTGGCATTTGTTTTGGTCTATGAATAAACAAAAAACTACTTGAAACCAAGAAATCAATCCACTAGTTCTCAGTGGTGCTGTAAAGTAATGACTAAGAAAACAAGCATCAGTGTTGCATTATTTCTGTAAACCATTTGACCGCAGGGTGCAAACAGTTAAATAGGTGATGCATCAGTTATTTAGAAAAAGCTTTCTTCTCTAAGGAACAGACAGACTCTTCATCAGTCGATGCTTGACTGTCATGGTCTTCATAGACAATCACTCTCAGCTGTTAACCGTATATAGATCCATTGCTTAAACACACTTCCGATGTGTTTTTTTATCTGAAAATGGTTTCAAATTTGTTGAGAATGTGGGCTGCAGCCTGCATGGGAAGCCAGTCCATCATAGGGCAAACACGTACAAACACACACTATAGGCGATTAAGAGATACCAAGCCGGGTGGAACCTAGAAAATCATACAAGCGTGGCAAGAACATACAACATCCACATATGAAGAGCTAGGGCCAGGGCTCAGGGTATCCCTCGGCTTCTTGGCCTAAGTAATATGATTTTTGTTAATACGGCAAAATTATTATTCACTCGCTTCTGTTGTTCAAAAGCAATGCATAGTCACAGACAAATGGCAACAAAAAACCAGTTTAACAGGGCCGGCTTTTACACGGTTAGTCTGTTTAAAGTGCAAAACGTCGCAAAGAGTTCTACACGAAATCCGCATTTAAATGTGAAAGAAATCCTGCACACTCAGAATTGCAGCAACATAAAGCATTTCATTCCTCACAGAAAAGCGCCGTGCTTCTCCCGTATTCATCTGGGCAGCAGATGTTCTTATGAAGATTTGTGCTGCGACTCAAATTGGCTTCCTTTTTTAATACGCCGTGTGACGAGCGGCCGTCCCGGAGGGCACGTTTGAGTCTGGCGCACCTGAAGCATGGTCTCAGGTGAAATCCACGGGACGCTGCCCACTCAAAGTGATCGGGGCCTGAGGCATCGTCAGTACTCACCATTGGTATTCGTCACCTGGAGGAACTACTCATGCTGTTGCGCGATGCAGGTGCTTCCTGGTGGGCAGGTTGAAAACGGGTGTATGGCTGAAAGAGCCAGCATTTTTAGAAATGTTGGCATGGATGATGGTATGAATACTGAGGTGGAACGTCATATTCTAAAGGAATGGCGGTTAGCTAAACATGACAGCGATTAAAAACATGGTTGAGATGAATGAAAAAACATGACGCTACCTGGAAAGAAGAAGGGTGATGGAACTGGAATGATTTATACCTGAGTGCCTGTGGAAGTGTAATATAACAGCTCTTTTAGCATGGTTTGAGCTATAAAGGCATTGCTTAACAGTTTTTAAATATCTACCTCCCGTTCACCTGATTCACCCCCGTCCGCTGTCCTCCCCGGCCCAGTGTCTCATCGTGTCTGCCACCCGACTGTCAGGGAGTCCACAGCCTGCAGTTTGAGTCCTGTTTCCACATGGCTCTGATCCGTTAGAATTCACAGATAAATCACATTTCCCGGCAGCTTAAATAGCCGCGACAAGGGGGAGAGTTAAAGTTACCCTTGGTTTTTGGCCTGGCTTCAGATCACGAAGCCGTTTGACGTAATCATATATAATCCCTTGACGTAGATGCATGTAAGTGCTTAAAACGAAATCCGCCCGCACCATATGTGAGGCAGAAGCATGGTAACGTGTCACAGTAATGTGTCACGCTTTTGTGCCACGGCTGAGGATCAGTAAGGAGAAGATGATACCGGAATGGCAGCGGTGTCTGTGTTTACTGAAGACACACACATGAATATGAAAGCCTCTCACTTACGAGCAGACAGGTGTCAAAGTGATTCGGGTTATAAACCGGTTATGGTATATTTTAGGAAGGTGATAGATTATTAGTTTTTCATTTACTTAGTAGGGACTTTTTTTTTCCAAAGCCGTTTCCCTCACGATCTGTTCTGGATATGCGGTTGGAAGATGGGTGATAGATGGAACTTATGTAATGGACAATTTTATCCATTTTTCTGTAGCTATTTCAGATCCAGTACTTTTCCACAGGATATGATGGAAGTTCTCTCCTTAGAAGCTAAACCTTAGATGATTCGTGTAGCACCAGCAGCTATCATAACTACACAAAGCATGTGTTGACTGGAGGCTTGATGGAGCTGTCTAAGTCCATTGAGTGATAAACTGACACAATGGTTTAAGGCACAGTGACCCTTTATCTCGGTGTCAGCGTAACGTCAGACGCGCTGTGTTGAGATTGCAGTTTTGTGTGCCTTCACAGAGGCTGTGGGAGCTGCTTTGCACGCAGTGATATCGTGCTGGTGTGGATGCCTCAGTCACAGGATGCAGTTTTACAGATTTCACTACCTGGTGATTTTTCTTATCACTTATTTGCTCATTATATGATGGCAAGCTTCGGGTTCAGACCTTCTGTATTTACACGTCTGATTTTACTCCAAGTGCGTTATGCACGACGGGGTTCTTGGACGCGGTTCTGCAGTCCCTCCTCGGCTCTGGCCTACAGCATGAACACACACGGTGTGTCGTGCTGGTTGGTTTCAGACAGAATGCCCACAGCGGTGTGTTCCTGATTGAATGTGGTTTCCAGTGGCGACCGAGGATCGCTGTTCCTAGAATTTTACCTAAGCAAGCAATAGCAGGTAACTCAAAGGCCTTCAAAAGATGTACATGGTCAATAATGAGGCTCCTCATTATCAGGCATTAATCACCACTTACACGAGTTAATTACTGAATTTTGCAAAACTACGTTCAATCAAGAAAGCAAACAGTCTGAATACTGAATCAGTTTTCCGGCTCTACAGTCACCCCAGTAACCACAGTAAATTCTTAGTGTCAAAGGAATTCTTAGTGTCAACTTTTTTTTTTTCCCCTATTTGCATTTCTCAGGTTTTAAATCTGGTCTTTTTGAAACACATCCTGTCTCTGTGAACTGGCTTTGAGATACCATCTGCTGTGCAGCTCTAGTAAATCAGCAACTTATTTGCAAGCGATCTGAATAATGATTTGCCCCATGCAGTTTGGGCCTTTCCCCTGATTGCATTCCGATTTGTTTGCCATGGTGAGGTTGCCTTCAATCCGTATGGTACCCTGCCACGCACATGAGCCGCCTCTGAGTGAAAACGAGGCGCTCTCAGCACACATTACTGAATACATTCGGCTTGATTTCTCACTTTTAAGTGCCATATGATTCCAGTCACCCTGTACAAGTTAAAACAGTAGTACGTACCTTGATACCCCGTCCTTCAACACTAGGCCCGCTAGGATTGCTAACAGTTGGTGTTCATGTCTTGGTCTTGGCTTGACAAATCATTCTTGTTTGGTAGAGGTAAAACTCATCTCTGATTGGATAACGGGTCAGGATTGGTCAGTTACTGGTAATGGTTTCCATAAAGTGAGAGGACCATTTACGTGCTCGGCAGCTGCTCCCCGCGGTCTGTCGAGTGGCTCTCCGCGACACTTCTGCACTGCAGCGTGAAGCCGTCGCAGCTCTCCTGCAGTAACCTTCTCTGAAAAGCGTCTCAGCGTGTGCCCTGATCCTATTTCCAGGCCCAGCTGCTTCACCTTCTCCCTGCTTTCCCGCACGGTGATCCAATCGGAACAAACGACTGTCGGCAGGATGACATCTTAAAAACAAAGAAAGGGAAACAAGTGTAATGTGTTGCAAGTTCAGCAAGGAGAAACTTTTGATACCTATTTTGAAGTACCCATGGACGTCAGGCACCAAAGCGTGAAATAGAGAGCTATTATTCACTTGATCAGTAGATGATGTTACCCAGCTAGAGTTTGTAGACCTTTCCCATTCATAGTGCACAGTATTCATTAGAGCAATTTTAATGAAGAGATCTTCTTAAGCTCTGCCAGCCGCTGCAGGGTTGCTATTGAGTAATTCCAGCCTAAGAGCGCTTAGCGATAGAGTGATGGCGCATGACTGTATGACCTGCAAAGTCCTTCTACTTTCCCACCTGATCTACCACACAGAGAAACGTCGCTCCCTCGTGACTATGTCCGAAAATATATCCTGAAATATGCCCTATTCGGCCTCATCGCGCCCGCCGCACAACAGACAAAGGTGATTGGTCGTTGCATAACCTTTAAGATTAATTATGACCTTGAGTTGAAAGTAATTTGTCTTAGAACCCAGTTATAATTATGGCGGTGGGACAGCATGGTACAGCAAATGGAGAGCAGTGTTTGTGAAAAGTATCTCCTCACATTGCAAATGAAGCAGAATGTCCTGACTGCTCTGTGTGGAGGACACCTTCCTGGTTCACTGCTAGCTTTACAGAAAATGAAGATAGGAGAGCTGCTTTGGTAGAAGAAAAGCAGAAAGGCCAGTTTCCACCACTGCAGGTTTACTATTGGACCTTGGCTGTCAAGTTATTAAAATATATGGTAACCTTAGTTCTATAATCATTTATTTATTATAGCTATCAAGTCAGAGATGATTTTTTTTTTATGTGATTAGTGGTTGGGGGGCATCTCGGGAAGACACAATGGCCAGAAGTGTGTGCTCTGCTACAGTTCCTGTCTTTTTAAGGATCGATTGGATGAGGGGAGAGACTAGACAACTGCAACGGGAAAAAAATAACCCAGAATTTGTTGTCACTTGTCCACAGGAGAATGCTTATGGGTCTCAGGACAGACATCTGTGCTCTGGTCCAGGTTAATGGGGGCAGAGAAAAACAGAACACATGCCCAGAGAACGAGGGACAGGTGGACTAAACGAAATGTCATAATCACTGTCAGGCGACTCCCCCCCTCCTCAGATGAACGGCGGCCACACCCAGCTCTTTTAACCCTCACTTTTTTTAAGCCGGTTCCTAAGTCTCTTTTCCAGAATAATAAATAAGAGCCGACAGAATATGCAGCCGTTCCACTGTCAACGGCAGGAGTCCAAGGAAGGACACCTTGAAACGCTCAGCTACACGGAAAAAAAAAAATGTACCAGGAGGTGGCTTTTACAGAGTCGGATATTGTGTTTACTTTTCGCGGTACAGCCAGGACACCTAGAGCCGATTATTATCAGTGTTCCCCGAACAGTCCTTCAAAGAACGGAGCAAACAGAACCTGTAATGGGCAGGAATGGGCAGCTTTGTAGCAGCCTGCGCCTTCTCTCTGTCAAAGGAGGTGCGTTTGTGAGAGGAACAGCAGCGTGACAGCCACTGGGCCGTGAATCTCCGTCGGTTAACGCTGCCCTATTCTGCAATATTAAAAGGATTGCGCTCAATTTGATTGTTTGCACAGCGTGCGGGATTTGAACAACTTCGTGCGCATGAATTATTCATGACGAATTTATAGTGACAGTGGAGGCTTGTGAAGTGGAAGCTGGACGCTGAAATGAAGAGTGATTATCTGCCCAGAAAGGAACGTGCACAGTTGCTCTATGTTATTTTTAGAAACACATTATGGAAATATGGTTGAGGTGATACAAGTGGATGATTCTGTCTCTGTGCTCACTTAAAACGCGGAGTTTTGTTTCAATTTAGACCCACCGCATAATTCTCCTTGAGCACATCTCCAAAACGGACGGAGAACCTTCTCAGAAGCTGCCAGTTCCCTCTTTTAGCCTGAGAATGTCTTTTGAATGAGCTGCAACACAGTTTGATCAACCAGTCATGAAATCTCAGGCCTAGTCCACCAATGCCAGTCCCAGTGAAGCAAAGAGAGACATAGTTGATTGGGCATGGCTCAAAAAGGCAGGGGATTTTGTGTGTGGCTCTCATACAATGGAGACAGAGTGTTCATCTTGGAAAAGCCTCTCCACATCGTTAATGGCTGCTCTCAGGGCTCTGGGCGTTTCTCTTGGCGCAGACACAGAGTAACGATTGTTTCCGGACCTTGGTGGAACCATGCCCGGCTCACTCTGGTCGCTGTCTCTCATACTAAAACCTTCTCAGGTTCAGGCAGTCGCCCAGCACAGACTGGCTGTTGTGCGGCTCATCTCCTGTTCCCCATCCCAGACAGGAGCCGTATTGACAGGAAGTGCTGCAGCGGCCCACTTTCCGTCAAAGCCTTCAGAGTCTTTAACATGCCTTAACCCCGAATCCCACGAATGGGAGGGCATGTAGGCAGACAGCCAATGTCAACAAAAGAGAATTTTCTTTGAAGTTTAAAGACATTAAGAAATAATCCTCATCTTCATCAGATGTTATACTTTTGTCGCTCAATGGTCCAACAGATAGTGCCCAAAACATGGCCATAAAAACAAAGATTGCTGGCTGTCCAGTAGATGCCCCTGAGGTCTTATTCTTGCTATGGAGGTTAAGGACCTGCTTTGTCAGACGTGTGGGTCTCACACTCTGAGTTCTGGGCCTAGAGGAAGCAGACTCTTTGTGTCTCAGCAATGCATTTCGCCTTGCCTGTCCGTCATCTCCCGGCTGAAAATAAACGACAGTGAGCTGAACGGATGGGACGCAGGCAGGGGAGGATGTCAACAAGCACGCCTTTCCTCCCCCCCTAGTACCAGCATTCAGATATTCAAATAATTTCAGTTACCAGGAGCAGTGGCAGAGGCACTTGACTTGCTCCAAGGTATTACAAAAGAGGCGATGTTTGGAAATACATCCTCCATCCGGACCGTTCAAGCAAACATTTATTGTATGTGTCTCCAAACAAGTTGCTTGAGTGAGCTGAGCAACTTCAGATTATTCCACCAGTTTGCCTTTGTTTTAAAGTAAACAGTACAAACCAATCCAAATATTACCTTTCTGAAGTGTTCCAGGTCGGAGCTATGTTGAGACATAAATCAACTGATGATACAACGTACTCATTTGTTTGACTTTCATGAATTCAGTGAACCATCTTATAATTAAACAAGTCGTGTTTAATGCAAAAAAGGTGCTAATGTATTATTAAATTATTTTGTTTTCCATTGCATTTGCTTCATAATTGCAGTAGTACGCAGGAGTAGTATGCTGTGAACTTGCAGAATTTCCATCTGTAATTGTATGCTAAGCTTATGATATTGATTAAAATGTGACACATTTCCCCCACCGGTGCCATTAGCTGTAATGACAGCAGCCCAAGCGTCTGCCCTGGCCACTGTTATATAGTCCGTCTACAGGGTTGAGATGTGCAGAGGAATGGCATGTTTCAAAACATGGTAGACCGCAAGTTTGCAGCCCGGCCATCACTCTCCCGTCTGTATTGTACACAGATGATTTCCACATATACCACTGGCCCTTACGGATTTTGAAATACCAATGCCGACTACAGCAGCTCTAAGGTCAAACAGACTGCTTCCAAGATGGGATCTGACTAGGCCACTATATCTGAGTGTGATTTTGCATATGTATATTTTAACAAATTTTATGTTTTTTATCTTTCTATTTTTAATTTTGTGAGATGTTTCGTTAGCTGGCTTCCTGGAAATGTTAACGCTTATCTATAAATATGCCGTGAGTTAGCCACAGGCCCCTAGGTAGTGATGGGACAAGTGAGACTTCAAAAGCCATGGTGGGGAAGAGTATCCTTAACTAACCAATCAATGCTGGCACCGAATGAGACTTCAGAACTCATGGTGGGTGGGAGTATCCTAAACTAACCAATCAATGCTGGCGCCAAATGAGACTTCAGAACTCATGGTGGGTGGGAGTATCCTAAACTAACCAATCAATGCTGGCGCCGAATGAGACTTCCGAGCTCATGGTGGGTGGGAGTATCCTGAATTAATCAATCAATACTGGCGATTGCCTCATTTGTTCCATCACTAGTTTTTGCCATCTGCTTTGAATGGGGGAACTCACACCTCCATATGCCATGAATACGAAGTGTTAACACTGACTAGTCTCTGTCAAGACAGATGGCCCATGCAAGTAGTTATGTGGAGTGATAAATGAAAGTGACAGAGCAAATGAGGCTCCAAAACCTGTGATGGGTGGGAGTATCCTTAACTAACCAATCAATGCTGGCGCCGAATGAGACTTCAGAACTCATGGTGGGTGGGAGTATCCTAAAATAACCAATCAATGCTGTTTTTGATCACTTCTGGGTAATAATTAAAAAGATGCATTCAACTACATGAGGGCATAGTGGCTGATTGAGAGGCACTTCATCTCACCTCACACCTCCAGGATTTTGAATCCTGTATTTTCCCGAAACACAAATCACTAGCAACAAGATTAAGTTTGAACACCACAAGTGTCTTTTTAATGGTTCAGAGGAACATGGCTGTCCAGCTCTGCCCCAGCGCTGCCCACTGCATTTGAGCCTTACCCACCGCCAACACCGCCATCCTCCCTTGCCAACAGAGAACCTTCACACGACCAGAGACATGATCTCGGGTGAAACTTCACTGTTAGGTCCATGGGCTGCATGCCATGCTGCCATGCTGCATAGATCCATTCAGTCAAGGAAAGGGATTCATCATTAGTGTGGTTAAAACAGGGAGAACCCCAACGGAACAGTAGGTTTGGGTTTTACTGCTCTGCCTGTGGGGACTGGTGCTTTCAGAGGGCTACTGGAGGGCAGGTATACTGTAACCAGAGCTAATAGTCTGCCTAGGGTGTAGTCTATGATAAACACACTGCAAACACATTACATTTTCTGTTGATCAAACAGAAACAAGAACCAAGAATAAGTCCTTGAAAAGGAATTTTCCAAGTAGCTTAAACTGCTGTGTAAATTTCTGAAATACTTGTGTGCACCACATGTAGGACTGTAGGCCTATTTCATGAATTTCAAGTCTTCATTTTACACGTGCTCAATGCTTATTGAAAGGGTCTGTGTTTGTCCAGATTTAAGTCTTTCTTAATAATAAAAGTAATCCATTAGGACACACGTCTGTTTTCAAGTACAAGCTGGTTACATGAAATGTGTATATGATGCAATGAAGGTGTTTATTTGATCGGACTTACAGCAACTGTTCATCCCAGGGTGGTACCTGTAATACCAGTAATTTTATTCTTCCTGTGAGTCACACTTTGTGGCTTATTTTGAGTTGTTAAAAAGCGGGTGACTTTTTGTTTGGGGATTTAACTTGCATTATAATTTAATCTGTTGCTTCTGGCTGCCCGGATAACAAAGGAAGGAATGCCAAACTGCAAAAGAGACTATAATCTAGTAATATGGAGTCAGTGACCTTCCTAGAATGACATAATAGAGGACTAATAGGGGAGGAGAGGCTATGGACATATGGAGACAGGTCCTCACTGAAAAAGTATATGAATGTTTAAAATGTTTCTTCAAAATGACAACTTTTTTTGCAATTGGTTGATGACATTTGAAATAACAAGCATATAAATTAAAGAGATTGCTTACTGTGCCTGGTCTGCTCTCTGCATTGGAGTCGTCAAAGTTTTGTGATTTTGCTACCTTTAGTTTTAGCCAAGTCATCAACTGATTCTTTATCTCTTTTCGCATAATTTGTTAGTAGAACAACTACTTGAAAACTTTTTTCTTTTTGTCGTGTTTTCAGTTCAAATGAATTTTATTTATATAGTGCCTTTAACAAGGAGCATTGTCACCAAGCGCTTTACTTATAGTCTCGGGCCCAAAGTGCCCGGAGAGGAAGCCAAAGGCAACAGGGGCAAGGAAAAACTCCCTCAGGAGGAAGAAACCTTGGGAGGAACCAGACTCAAGGGGGAGGCCCATCCTCCTCTGGTCACCACAAGGCTGGACAGTTCATTTATACAATATGGTGAACAGCAGTGAGAGGATGGAACAATGCAGTTAGACGACAGCATATTAGAGGAGGCAGTCGGGTGACGGAGCTGAAGACCCATATACACTCAGACCCAGATGCGATGGTGGAAAGAACAGTATGCTTTAGATTGGGTCACTTGACTCAAATTAAAGTCAGGAAAGCACAAGTCTGACACACAATAGGGTACTTCGGAAGGGAGACTAAACAGCCCCCGAGCGTAGCACCTCATGTGGTATCTGAAGGGAACTACCGGGAGAAATGCAGCAGAGCACTGGTTGATTCGGGGAAGTGGGGCGGGGTGGAGCATACAGATGACTGTGTAGTCGGTTGTTTTTTGTTGTGGTTCTGCTTTCCGTGTCAGAGTCACACAGCGTACACAAAACACAATGTGCTTGTTTGGCTCTACCAGTCTCCCCTTTTTAATGATATGATAGAATGATAACGTCTTACGAACAGATATCCAATATGTAGCTTCACTTGTAATGCATTTCAGTGAAGTTTAAAATTCTTGGTATTACTCAGTATGTTTTCATTTGATATGGATATAGTACTCTGGTTTTCTATTATTTCTGCTGAAAAATATTCTGAATTCTGTAATCTTGGGCCTGATTTTTAACACAAGTGTATTTCTATTATAAATAAATATTTTTTGCACATATTGTGTCATTGTTGCTGTTGTAATCGAAAGGACAAGGAGGTCTGTTTTCGAACGGTCGGATATATGATGACAGCTAAAGCACAGCCAGTCGTGTTGTCGCTAGGTTTTTAAAGCTTTTCTATGTATTCGGTAACACATGGCTTGGTTTCCTTGTTTTACAAAAGTACGTCTTCATTAAAGTCATCAATTTCCACAAAATTCTTGTTTTTGCCTAACAGAAATTTGGTTGAGCGATCGACAGTTTTAGAACATCAGGAGGTGTCCTGTATCGCTACAAACACCATATGGCCAAAGTATGTGGACACTCCTATTAGTGGAATTAGTTCATTAAGGCACACAGAGGTTGACAGAGGTTTATAATTAAGCACGCAGCCATGCAATCTCCGGCATATACTTCAAAGGTCAGTCGAGAAAGCGCAAATCAGTCTGCACTTAAGCAGGTAGAACTAACCTGTGGTTCTTAGCTGGTTAACCACAAATTGTGAGTTCCAGATTATGCATATTTCTGGTTAGGAAGGCAATCATGTGCCCTGTCTCCTGCTAAAATGTGGCCCTTGATAAGCAGACACATGTGAGACCTTTAGTTGCTGGCTGTCCATTTGTTTCCTTTCACAGAAAGACCTCAGCCAGTCCAGACCTAGAGGCCAGGATAATTTATTCCCAAAATCAAGAGGGACATGTATTTTTAATGCAGGTTTTTCCCAGAATTCTCAGGCAATCTAGGTGGTAGCTGGTGAAAAATGTCCTCAGTTCCTGTTCATTTCCTGGTAATCTGTGATGTTTTCTTGTTCACCTACAGGGTAAATAATCCAGTTTCTCTAAGTGTGCTTCAATGTCATTACATTCCCATCTGCAGATGTCAGATGTTTCCTTTATTCCTTTCTTTCCCCTGAAGGATATCCACCTGCATTTAATGTCTCCCTGAAGGAGTCGAGCTTGGGGAATTGCAGTTACAGTGTAACTGTGCCTCGTTCTCACCATTGCTCTTTACCCCGTGATGGGCAGGTATGAAGTTGGCAGCACGTATGCTACTTTAGGGTGCTGTGGAGGCAGTGCATTGAGGATATCTTGATCAACACCGCAGTGTACTTGGAGAGCTTTACACTCCTTCAGAGATGTGATTACCTTGCCTTTACTGTCGATATAGTTTTGTCAGGCAGTTGTCATCTATGGCAACGAAGGTAGACACTGACTTGAGTTGTGTTGATTGTGCATCAGAATGGACACCTGCTTTGTTAGCTTCTTGTAAATGTTTGGCTGGAACCACTACAGTTATTCTGAATAATGCCGAAGGGCTCCTTAGCTCATTATCGTTTTGAGGTGTGTTCAGATCAGCATCGACCTCCTGTATTTATCACTGACTGCAGGGGTCAGATACATGTGTTGTGATGAATGGTCAGTGCTCTTCTGTCCATGTATTGTCCTTGAAAAACTGGGCAAACCGGGAAAAGGCGTGTATGCATGCGAGGCCCTGATAACGCCGGGGATCAGCGAGCGTGGTTCCGTTCTTGCGACCTTGCCGAACAAGTGTGTTTTCGTTTGTAACTAATAAGCTTTCTGTCCTCAGAGCAGACATCCGCCGCTTCCTTTCCAGTGAAGGGTTATGACGACATCGCTCTTGAATCCCTTCCAAGCGAGAAGTGGTTGTCTGGGAGTAGTTTTCACAAAGGATGTGAACCAGAGGCTCCTCCTATGCTGGGTTCTTGATGTCATGGATGGTTTTGCTTTGCGTATACTTGAATATTTTGCACGTGGCTGAGTACTGCTCCAAGTGTTTGAAGGATTTCAGCAACTTTAGGTTTAGCTGGATGATTTATTATGGGATTGTATGGGATTGTATCTAATCTGTGTATCCCGTGGTGACAGCTGATCTTCCACGTCAATATCAATTTCAAGTTTTCACAAAGTACCTCATGGTAAATTTTACGATTAGCGACAGAAAAACCCAACATTAGCTGTGCTCTGCCTATTATTACAATGTGTATTGTCTTTATTGTAAGTTCATTGTTTATTTGACAGTGTTTCTTCATCAGTGGTTCCCAATTAAGAACTGTTGCCTTAAAAGCCAAAATATGACTGAGTTAACAGAGGCTAACTGACAGTAACCCCTCCCTAGGGTGCAGGTGTTGTTTGAACGCACGTTAAAAGCGTTAAGGCAGCTGGCGGTGGTAGACAGGTCTGCCTGTGATGTGGCTGAATCTATATAATGTGAGTCTAGGTTGCAAGCTTTGCAGAGAGGACTCAATTAGGCTATCGTTCAGCCTTGATGGAGACCACTCTTAGCCATGGAGTGGAAAAAAAAACTTGGCAGGTTATTACCGATACGAAGTTATGACATGAATACATAAAGACATACAGCAGCATGATGTAGGGGTGGCAGTACCAGCAGTGTCATTTAAGCTATGTTACATTCGAGTGGTGGAGGGTAAGCTAGGGAAAGCAGTAAATCTTCCATGTAGATTTAAATAAAGGCTCTGGAGGGAGAATAGCTTATACTGACCGTTTCATAAGCTAGAAGACTTTCCCACCAGTGGTTCTTTAATTTATTTGAGGAATTACAAGGCAATGAGATGTTCTGGCCTCATGTCGCAGTTCTGATCTGTGAACTCGGGGTCAGCTGCCAGTAAATGGGAGGAACAAAGGGAAAACAATGAGAGTGGAAAATATTTTATTGATAGCTATTTTGGTTATGTAGGAGTAGAGACAGAGTATGATGCAGATCAACCCTGTGCCAAATACCGAAGCCATGACACGGGGAATACGGAGTGTTTGTAATGAACATGTAGACAGGACCCAAGTGCAGAGTAGGGCTCTTAAATCAGGGTCAAAACTGGAACAGACAGGATTTCAAAATCCAGAGGGGTATCCAAAGACATAGTCGTTCATGGTCATGGGCAGAGATAGTCAAAATCCAGAGCTAGGAAAGACCAAACACGTCCAGACTTTCACAGAGATAACCGCTCAGTAATGGTTGAAAGACGTAATACCTCACAATGGGGCAAGGGAACTTTTGGTAAAGACTGCTCAATCGTACACAGCTGGGCTCAATATTCAGGTGATGCAGAGCGAGGGTAAGCTGGGCATGGCTGGCTTTGTGTGTTTTGGTTTTTCTGTGTCCTCAAACTAACCTATGAATACGACTTTACGTTTTTCATTTACGTGTCATCGTGCTAACAGTTAATGCCACTCTGCAGTAGAGCAGGATGAAACGCGTGGCCCTGGAGTGTGATTTATGGAGCAGGCTCAGGAGGACAAAAATGTGCTGAGTCACATCAACCCATAGAAATGGACATGGGCGTCTGGGTCTCGTGACCCTGCCCAGGCTGACCGAGCGTGTGCCTGAGGATCCTGCCGGCACCGTGCTTGTCCCAGCCATCTGGGCTGCTTGTTCCCGGAAGTCCTCTATCAGTGATTCAAGCATGTTCTGCTTTTTTGTCCCTTCGGGCCATGAGGTGACCATGTTTCAACCTAAACCTTGTTTGCAGTCACACTGCTGGCAAGGCACCAGGAAAGAGGGATATCTATAAACAATGGGGTTCGAAATTCCGGCCAGCTCTATTACATTATTTTCTGTGTTACTCTGTAATAGACATGCTGTGATTGCACAAATTCATTCCCACCAGCAGCACTAATTTTTTTATTAAATGACATACAATTTCATGTACAATTCCTGCATTTGGAAACATCGCAACTTGTTGCAGGTATCTGTCCTGGCCTCCTCAATATTCAGCTTACTGAAGTGTAATTAGCTGAGAACTCAGGCAGAATGAAAGCGTAAAAATGGATCAGGATATAGAACGGCTCCAAAGGACCTCAGTGGAAAGGAGAAACCCTTTAAATATTTATCTCCCTCTGATTTATATGTTTCCGCTGCTGTTTTGAATGCACTCCTGGTGGTGATGGTCCTTCAAAGATGCTAACTTCTGTACTGTAAACGTTTGTGTAGTTGGAGTAAATCAGGGGCATTTTTCAGTATCCTAATTATACTATGAAGCAATAGTCATGTTTCCTATGTTCTAGGAACTCCAAGGGAAGCCTCTCTGGTTTGCACGGCCACCAGATACAGTGGTCTTTTCTACCTCCTATTTAAAACACATTGAAGACACTGAGTCTTTATCTCACAGAGCCCATGTTAAGTAAACAGTCTTCTAGATGCATTGTTCTCACCAGGCCTGAAAAGCTTCTTGGCACTTTGTGTGCTGCAGACAGTTTGTGGAAAATTAAGTCAGATATCGTCATAAATCACAGCCCCCGGAGCCAGTTGTAGCGTTTACCCCCAGTGTTCCTGTTTATTGTGGATTTGAAGGTCAGACACGTCACACGTTCCTGTTAGAGGATGTGAATCAGATCAGGCTAGCTTCACGTGTCACAAAGCCACTTCGCTGACCTGAGCGTAGCAGCATTGGGTCACGAGGTCCGTCTATAGCACACGTTTTCCCTCATCGGTCATTCCGTCCTTGCCATTTGACGCTCCGACATAGGTAGGACCCTTTTAACTCTGCCAACACCGGGGGGTTGGTAACCGTTTGGACACAGAGAAGCTGAGCTGAGGCGGCTTGGACTTCCAGCTGTCACACTCTTGCAATACGAGTTTAGTCTTCTGTTAGCAGAAATGTGGACTTGATTGCATCTCACCAACTGAGCACACAGGCGTTGTGGTTCAGAAGCAATAAGAATTTATGTGTCATGGTCAATGGACAAGGAAGAGCTTGAAGAAGGTTATGTGCTGTGTTGTACAGAGCCATTAAGCATTCGGGGCAATTGGACATGGATCGCAGTAATAAATATACATTACATGCTCCTCGTATCATTGTGCACTCTGGGGTTTTTGCTTGAGATAAAATAGGCCTATCACATGATGGAAAAGCTCAGGGCCTTCACGTTGCCCAGTGTCATTGATTGCTGGTGTCATGTCAGCGTTTAATAGCTGCAGTCTGCATGCAGAAATGAATAAGAAATTGCATTAGATATTGTTCAAGAGAGCACAGAGTCCAGTGCTCTGGTAAGCATGGTAATGGGTTCGCAAGGCCTGAATGAGTGAAAGAATGAGAATACATGAGACTTCATGCCAGTGCAAAATCTACTTAGCCTGCAGCCATTTCAGTGTAAATCCCACACATGCAACAACATGTTAGAAAACAACGTGAGCACAAATTGTTTAAGTCCTAGAACATTTTTGGTATGTTTTGTTGATTTACTTTAGTCAGATTCAGACTTGTTGAAGTTCTGCAAGAAACTCAGCCTTAATTTCTTTATTACGACCTGATTAGTCTGAAATGATAAATAGTTCACTGGTTCTTTTACTTAGATAATCATCGACATGGCTAATGGCTAAAATTCAGGTGAAAAAACATTATGCCTCGCTCATTTCCCTGTGCTGAGCAGAAACATGGCCACACATCTTTGGACGTTATTAAATTCACTTCGTGAATTCAAGAATGTTAGCTAAATCCCCAAATCTGGGGAAAGCTTTCTGCAGAGATACATCTGTAGAAATGAGCTGGCCCACTGGGTCCAGACTTCAGGAGGACTAATGACTGGCAGACAGAGATGGTGGGAGTGAATTTTTAAGGACGTGAACCTGAACAACGATGTCAGTAAGTGCTGGGACCAAGCAGGTCATGTCAAACATGAAGCTGCCGTTTATCGTTATGGAAGCTAATTATGGGTCACAGCAGGACAGTCTCTGAGAGTTTGCAGCCCACGTGCTTGCAGATACCTCCTCTCCATCCAGTCAAGCAGTATGAAAAGAATCTCCATTGTCCATTAGGAATGGGAACGAGTTCGGTCTAACAGGGCTCGAAACTTTAAATTAGGCAGGGGCTCAACGTGGGTCACCAAAAACATCCTTCTGGTATGATTCTTAGTTGCACGTTCTGCCTGACATTCCATCCAAGGGGATACATTGTTTACACCTCCACTGTTTTAACTGATCTCTTGGACACACGTATAAAATGTAAGGATTTACCCAGCAAACGGGGAACGTCCCCGCAACGTCCAATAACTTTCTCATTACGTTCTTAACGTTCCTATAACGTACCTGTAACGTTCCCTGTTGGCTGGGTAGGTATCAAATGTACGAAATCTTATTTAAAATATGATCGCATTGGTGAATTTCATTGCAACATGAAAGTACAGGGTACAAAGAAAGATGTCTCGTTTTATATTTAATGATAGATCGGTGAATTGCAGCACACAGTCATCTTTTTGTTGCTGGATTGTTGGTTATCTTGGTTGTGTGTGTGTTTTGTGCGTAGGACCGCTCGATATATTTGATTCGCTGGAAGGGACACAGAGGCCTCCTTGTTTTGCAGAGCTGCATGTCCATTCAGGCACGGTGTCCATCTGCCAAGAAAAGGGCTGGACCCTTTTATGCAACTTAACACACTTGACTCAAAGCTTTCCCTGAGAAAGTACGGCTCTCTCGACTCCTATAACAGCATCCAGGCACAGCCAGTCTTTCACTCCCATTCTCTCACTCATTTAGGCTTGGCAAATCCAGCAGCATACAACTGAGGGGACATTAACTTAATTTTAATTATTTGTCTGCCAAAACGAATAGTTCATATCCCTTTGATGGAGGCTCCAGATGTTCGGGGAGAAAAAGTGGATGGTGTCGACGCTGTACATTTCCAATGTCGCGACTCCATGGGACTTCCTTGGAGTCGGTCCATTGCTTTAGCAAGACCTCGTTGCCAAGGGGTGGTGTATGTTGCAGGGTGTATGTTGACTTTCTTTTCTGATATGTAAAAGTGGGACTGTCTGTCTATCATCGTGGACATCTTTCACTACCGTGAAGAAATAAGACTCATAATTTTGTCTTTATCACATGGGCTGCATATGGAAACCATTGCAGAGCTTCTGATGGAAACGGGTGCCCTACAATCATGGCGAGATTGCATTGCAAAGAAAACGAAAAATAGAGAACAAGCAAGTTCTGCTTGACCACAGGGGTTCACGTCTACCTCGTTTTTGGAGGCTTGGGAGTAAACCCCTCCTTCGGTTATCTCTCATTTGTTGACTAATGGCTGTAGACATTGAAGATGTTCTGCTGCATAAATAACAAACATAACAGAGCAAACCACATGTACAGGATGCCTAACACCGTGACCAGAGTTGCCTCCATTGATTACAGGCTGAGAGGTACAATTCAGAATTACTCTGAAGGGATGGAAGTTAAAGTTAAATGGGCCTTGAAATGATGCCTTTCAGGCCTCTGCTAGGTGTCAGGTGCGGCCTACATCCCCAGCTGCCCCATCACCCTGCCCTGGGATCTCTCTCCAACAGCCGAGGTCAAGTAAAGCACAGGTCATGCAGTTGGCTAGATTCTTTGACTGTGAAGTGGCCCCCAACCTAGATTTTACTCACCATTCAGGGTGACGACATGTAATGGAAGCCAGTTTGTCATTGGCCTAACGATAGTATTGTGCATTTAATTAGCTAACAGACAGCACCATGAGGAACTGTCTCGATGTCACCACTTAGTACAGCACTTTGATCTGCTTTGTAATGCCATTCAGATATCTAATACCCAGGCTACCATAGTGTCCTCTACTCTCTCTTAAGCTTTAATGTCCATTGTGAAGCAGGCAACAAGACTGCAGGAGCCTTCGGATGATTATTTTGAATGAGTCTTAGCTAGTGCGTAATGGGGAGAGAGCTCTGTATCAATTTATCAGATCTAAGAAACACAATTACCTGCACTGCGACATGCATGGCAATGCATAACATCCAGGCTGATATCAACAATATGTTCCACTAAATTAAAAGGGTTAATGACGAGGGTCATGCAGTTCATGGTGCGTGATCTCGTTGGTTCGTGTGTTGCCATGTAACAGCGGAAGTGACAGGAATCGTCCTTGAAACTGTAGTTTATGTGCAGCTAGGTGTCACATAGGTCCATAGTGCCAAACTGAACCTGACACGGTCCACCTCTTTTTATTTCCCCCTCATGATGATGGGTGGTCTGCTACGTTAACTAGTGATGGGACAAATGAGGTTTCAAAACCCGTGGTGGGCTGGAGTATCCAGAAATAACCAATCAATGCTGGCACTAAATGAGCCTTCAAAACCCCTGGTGGGTGGGAGTATCTCGAATGATCAATCGATGCTGGCTATCGCCTCATTTGACCCATCACTAATGTAAACTAAGTGCATACTCGACATATTTTACTGCACAGATTAATCACTTGATTAAAATGATTACAGTTAGGTTGTCTGCCATCCCTGAGACAGAGTTCTAGATGTAACCTTTGCCTCATGTCTTTTTACTTGCCAGTATCTTGTTCTTTTGGTTAAGTCCTGTGTTTGATTTCATTTATGCACGTGTTGGAATGTACAATTAATCTTATAAGCAATTCTCCTGTTTTCTCTTTCCTTTATCCCAGATCAATGAACAGCCAAAGCACAAATTGCATACCTAATACATTTATCCACATACAAATTTCACCCTTTTGTTTAGTTGGTTATTATGAACAAATTTGTATTAAGTCATAGTTCAAGGGTTCAACAGCATAACCCCTCCCAGGATTTGAAACGGCAGCCGTTCAGTTATGTGTTGACTTATAGCTATCCTTATATGGGCATTCTGAAATCTTATTCATTCACTTTGTAGTTACATGTTATTAAATTACGTGACAATGCTTTGTGAATAGAGGCCAGTTTCGATGATAAACAATCTGTGTCTCATGGAGTTAGTGTAAGACCATTAAATTGAATGCCTCAGCAGAGACTCTTTAATTTCAATCAGCAGCCCCCCTCCCATAAAGGTTGCTGTCCTTCCTCTTGTCTAGCAGTCAGGAACAAACAGCTAATTTGCTTTCCGAGACATCACATTAGTTACCATAATGGCTTATTTCCTTGTGGTATATTACACCATCGCTCTGTTTGATAAGTTGATTTTAATGTATACTCATTTGTGTCTCTCTGGAAATGCTTTAGCTAACGAAAACGGGTCTGGTTCAGGAAAAAATATAGATTTTAGTGCATTTCTATTATGTTGTGAGGCTGAAGAGTGAGTACTTTGTTTGTTATGGGCGGGTACTGTCACAGTGAAAAAGTAAGATTTTTAATGCCAGAATGTACGTAACATGCTGCTATTTGTTTTGATGATATTTTTGCTTGAGGAGGCTGAATACACAAATCAATTAAGTCATGAGTATCTGACTTTCCAAGGCCGAAGCACTTCAGTTATTTCTCTGATTTTTAACACTGACATGATTGCAGTTTTTGAAAACAAATTACTCGTCTCAAACACTTTGGAGACTTAATGACAGCCACACGCATAAGTGAGTGCACACACCAGTTTATTTAACCATGCGATTAACAACGGGATTGATTTTTCCAAGATGCATCTGAGGCACCCTTCGGGAAATCCCTCCCACACGCTTTCTACAGAATGTGTCCTACAGTGTGAACACAGTGCTTGGCCTTGAAGCAGCTCAGGTGAGATTCTAACTGCATGTTACGTTTAGCCAACATTTAATAAATATAGTCTTTTAAAACGCTAAGCTTCCCGAAAGGCTGTCGGCAGACTCCCATGCCAACAGTCGCCTGGTGAACAGATTCCTGGGTAACACTGTCCCTCCAAGACCCTTTCTCTCAGTAGTGAAAACGAGTAAGAAAAGAAGGGTAAATGTTTATTAAGTGGAAAATTCATCTTGACTCTTAGAGAGCTTAGCCTTTATTGACCTGGCTAATATTCAGAAGGCTGGATTTGACTGGTTGAGCATAAACATAATTTTCGAAATAGTTAACACAAGTCATGGGTTAAGCATGTAATCAGGCAGTCCATGTGGCTCTCTCCCCTTGCAAGTAAAAATAGGTGAGACAGAGAAACATGCCTGTGACATGTGACAGCATTCCCTGACAAACCCACATGGGGAGGTCAGATATAATTTTCCAGTCTTAAAAATGTACACTCCACGTTCTGTTTTTCCTTTTACTAGTTTCCATTCTGAGCACAAAGACATCACCATCTCCCATGTGCACAGATGATGTATACGTACTAAAGAAAGCCTGTCCGCCTGCCTCTGAATTATGGAGAAGTTGCAGGGTCACGTCTATTTTTATCCCTCTCACCGTTTAGTGCAGGACTCCTGGTATCGTTTGGTTGCTGTAAACCCCTCCTGGTCATATGGGACTCCCCTGTTTCTGCCGCTACAAAATGCTGTAAATACCTTGGTGGTGGGGGGGAGGGTCACAGACCAGCTCCTTCCCAAGTCACGTCACAAGACCCTCGGCATTGTTCTTCACGGCACGTTCCCTAAAGCCGCCCCTCATCATCACCACCCCCCCCCCCCACGTCAATGGAAAACATCTCAGGAACATGATCATGGAACACTACCATAGTGTGTCCGCAGCGGTATGTGTCAGCGCGTGTGCGCGTTTGTGTGTGTGCGTGGGGGGGTCCCACATGGCAGCTTTCCGTCAGCATTTTCCCCCTCTCCGTCCTCAACCGCCACACTGTGGTTTCCACTTGTGGCTTTAATGCAGGGAAAGTAGTTATCTGGTTGTAACCCTTGGCACAATAACTGCCACGTGATTTCACCTCAGCAGTCACCATAAATGTTCATTTATACACAATCGTCTCCATTATGGGGGCAGGGACTCATTTCTGTAAAATGACATTCACCTGGGTCAGGATGAAAAGGAAGTCCCATCCATTTGCTTGAAAGTGACTGTCATCTCCACACATTCCCATTTTTACTTAATATTAAGAGAGCAGTTAAAGGTACTTGCTTGAAACTGGGGAATTTCTGGTCTTGGGAGCAATTCCACTTAAGAAAACTTTCTTTGATTAAAAGCACTTCTCATCTGCTAAACAGTGTAAAACATCCATCCATCCATCCATCCATCCATCCATTTTACATTCACTTATGCTATGCAGGGTCTTGGACAACGTGAAACAGGAAAATGGATCACTGATCAGGTGGAGTCTAGCAAAGTCATACCCATCTACCAGGAGCCACAAATTAAACTGCTGATTGAATGTCAAAAAATGCTATTACCTTACAAATGATAAGCCCTCTGCTTAATATCAAGAGGCTTTGCAGCTGTCCTTTCTGGCTCGAATGGATTTTTTTCCCAAAATAATCTGGCACACAGAGACATATTCTCCATTGGCATGCTAGCATGTTCAATGTTTTTTAAACGCTGCAGCTTATCCATCTAAGAAACGCTGTCACGGGCACGTTTCTCGTTAAAGCGTAATGCATTACTTTTACTGTGAAACTAATTTTACAGCTCAGGTTTTTGAAAGGAATCAAGGTAATAAATTGGCGGGGCATCATGGGAAGAGAATGTATAGAGACTCTTATTGTTTTTGTCTTGGCAGCAGCTCGTGGTGAAGCACATCCTTTGATGAGGAATATTTCATCCAGTTGAGTTATGGCATACTTTAAATGTCTGGCGCTCGCCAGAAAGAGTGCGGTGGGGGCCATCGTACCCAGTCCGGGCTCGCTGACCGGCGAGGCATCTACTCACAGAGGCAACGTAGTGTCACAGCCGCAGTGCTGGACGGCGAGCCTGGGCAGGATGACTGGGCTGCGTAGGACGCCAAAGCCTCGCACTACAATGTCAGGATATGTGGTGCTGGCCCAATGTCAACCCATTTGCCACTGTCAGCGCCCGGGATCCTTCCACAGGGAAGCCTGTCCCAGCATTCACCACGCTTCTACCCTAACCCTAGCTCACCGTCTTTCACATCCTCCAGATACGCATCCACCACCCCAACCCCCACATGTAACGGTGAGCCCGTTGACAGTGCAGCCATCTGGCTTGCAGTAGAGCCGCGGGAAGGCCAGTGTTCTCCAGCACCGTGAATCGTGGTTCCTGGCTTCCCGTGACCTGGGATGACGGGCGCCAGCAGGGGTGCAAACTCGGCCTCACCTGGAGCATTGCGATACCATCCAGTGTAGTCGAGTATCTCTCTAAAGACGTCAGTGGCCAGAGCTATAGGCTTGACGTAAGTGTTGACGATACAGTAGATACCTTTCGGCTTTGGTAGGGCATATATGCTCTCCATTTCTTAACTACCGAATACCCCCACCAGTAGGTTAGCGTTCTAGGTTTGTTGCTTTCGACATCCGTTGATGAAGTTCTGACAGGGTCCTGAATATGAGCACAGCTCTTTTTGTAGTCTGGCAAGCTCCACTATATTTTTTCATGAGCACATTTTTGTAACAATAAAAAAAAATAACCAAATTTCAATACACAGTTACCCCCTCCCAAATTTCCATCTTCTATTTAGATGGACAGTTTGGTCAGTGGGCTAGCTGAACATGTCTTGCAGCAGACAACGTACAGTTCAGAACTGCATTTTTTGTTGTTGTTGATTGTTTTTCATTTTACAACATTTCTATTATTTCAGCTGTACTTTCCGTAACTTCAGAAACTCTTAAGTTTATAAGATGGCCGATGTCTGTCATTTACCTTCAGTACACGTCTGAGTCCTTAAGCATCATACAACTCGTGAAGCTCCCGGTAAAGGTCAATTTGCCATCCTGTTGTCTTTGGGCATGGCTCATCCTCAGCTGGGGTCTTGCTCACTGCTGGTGGTCTTTACATTGGAAACTGGGACTATTTAGCTTTCCAGTCTCTGGCTGTGTTCGTAGGGTGGGAAGAAGGTGGGTTCTCGAGGTGACCCATGACTGTTTGAACACCAAGCCCACGAGGAAGGGACGGGACATGGAAAAATGTCATCTCTAAAATGAATGGCCTTGTGACCATCGTCGTCGTCTCAGGGTGGAAACAGAGACACTCTCTAAGATAACCTAGATAAATATACCCTGACTGCCTGCGTTCCCTGAGTCTTCCAGCTGTAAGTTTGTACTCTGGACCCCTTCACTTAGAATGCCGTGTCAGTCCTCACCTTGTGGAGATCCACCAAATGGAACGTGGCTGATGTTTCTTGCCAGGCTTCCCTGCAGTGCTCCAGTGTCATCCCATGTCTCTCTCTCGCTCTCTCTCTCTCTCTCTCTCTCACACACACACACACACACACACACACACACACACACACACACACACACACACACACACACACACACACACACAGACAGAGCTAACGTTGTTCCCTCTCCTGCTAACTCACCCAAACCAACCCCCTTCATTATATTGTGCTCTTCAGTACCATTCACTTCACTGGATTCTATAAGGTCCCGTTCTGGAAATGTAACCTGCAGGTTCAGGATTTTTACACCTTGTATTTCTGTTCTGCAGTTACTTACCTCACACATTTGATTAAACTTCTAAAGAAAACTTCATATTAATTAGCATTCAGCACATTGTGCTTTACGCAATCGCTCCTAGATGTCAAATCACAATAATAGTAATAGTCATGCAGCATTTTAAAATGAGTCTCAAGCACACCCTAGTTGCGACTTGATGGAAACACTCCTATGTAGCTTGACACGGTGACGTTAGGTCAATGGATTATTTGGGCTTAGAGGAAGGTGCTAATTTCAGCCCAGTAACTGATCGGGTGCCTGATACTCTATGTGCTTCGGCTGTAAGTGCATTAAAACACTGAACGAAAAGCTTAAAATACCGCACTCTGTTTGCAGACAATGGCAAGCCTGACCTCGGGGATTCCGAGTCGACGAGATAATCTCGTTCCTCAAAGGCAAGAATACTTTCAATACACAGTGTTTACCTTATGTAATTTAATATCTTTTATCCAGAGTTGCTTTTCTAGGAATGACTTTGTGTTCTCTGCTCAGAAACCACTCCGGTGAAATAATGTCATGTTTCCTCACATTTAGAGTTATTTTTTAATCAATGGAAAAGTCGAAAAACGCTTAACGGGTTTGCTGCGGCATGAGATTAATAAGACGTGAAAAACAGCATTGGTAGTCCAGCTGGATCAGGAGGGATAAATGAAGAAAGGGAGTCAGCCTAAGAGAGACGATGATGGTCTCTTGGGAACTGACATCAGCATCTCATCAGCTGGAGCGTGCGTATAAACTGGAATTGGGCTGCTGGGGAAAGCATGTTCTTCTTGTCCTTGCGCCTGCTGTGTAACCACTGAAGGCATTCCAGCTGTGTTTTCCCATCCTGGGGTCACTGGGTCTGGGTTGGGGGTGGGTGGGGGGGCTTTGTCAGCTGCAAGAGCAACCGGAAGCTCCTTGGACTTTTCAACTCCGCCTCCTCTCCTGCCCCAGGGCCAACGTAGGCTGCGTGTTCCCATGGGCTCGGAAGGCGGGTAGCACTTTCAGCTGACGTCACGGTCAATCGCATGACCAGATGTGCAGGAGACCGGGAAGCCAAGTCCGGGCACTCCCTGTGGTCGGGACAGAGCGAGCCACGCGTCACTCACTGCCCATACTGACGTCATTGGCTCTCTGGGGTGGGAGAGGAGGCAACGTTTAGATGCAGAGTAACTCAGGACGTGCCGCTAGACAGTTGAATGACCCTGTTCCTCGCCATGTTTGGACTTCCTGCCGTCCGCTTCGTGCAGTGCTGCAGCACAGCTGTCACATGGTGGCCACAGGTCTATATTCCACAGTTTTCATGCAACAGTGGTCTTTCTTTGGTAACACTCTGAAAGCTGTTATCTTGCAGCCAGTTGGTTTTGCCCTGTCAGGCTGTCTTTTTTTTCCAGTTATGGGTGAGAGTGTTGCAGGTCGGACATCCCAAGAGCTCTCTCTTTTGGAACGAGAAGCCGTAGCACAGGAGAAAGTTGAAATGCGTTCAAATTATCAAATCATTGAACTCAGCCACACGGGTCCATCGGTCTCTCGGGTACAGATGCGACACTCCCTCCGCATTTACCCAACGCTGGATGCGCTTTGCACTTTATTTGAACAGTAAACAGCCAACATCTGGGTTGTCATTTCTACACCAGCCAGGCTAAATTAGGTTCAAACTCCGTCTGAAGCCCAGAGAGGTTCAAACCTAATGGAGCACAATCTCATGCCTGTTAATTTGTATACATCTATATTAATGTTTAAAAGCATCTGCAAGTAGCCGAATGACCCTCTATATCAACAGTTCAGGTTAACTACCTCGCTCCTGGGTGCCATTGTTGGACCTTTCCTGGGATTTGAACTGGCAACTTGTCAGTTAGTCATTTCTTGTCATTAAACACTGATTCATGCACACTCCTAGCCACATGGCAAGAGGAATCATCCTGCTGGAACCAACCTATGACATGGGGGTAGACACTCATCATGAAGGGGTGGACCTGCTTTACTGAGATGGACAAGTGACCTAGAGCGATCAATACACCTGCTTAGAGCTGAGTACTAGAGAGCAGCATACGAGGCTCCATGCAGTGCTTAGCTGCCTTCAGACTTACAAAACGATCACTGAACTGTTTTCTATGATTGGCTAAACAGCATGTGATATATGACAGACTCGTGTACATTGATCAACCAGCCATCCTTCTATTTGTATAATCATCGGGTCATTTATCCAGTAGTGTTTTGGTGAGTCTAGAGCCTAACCCAGGAAGCCCAAGGCCCAAGCAGGGGAACTCGCTGGACCGGGAGCTTGTTACCCTGATAGAAAACGCACCCATTGCATTACAGTGCATAATTATAGGTTAATGAGCCTCAGCTTCGTTTGGAGGCGTTTGCACCATTCAACAGTCACTAGCCAGAAATTCAATGAAAGGACAGCACATTTCTTTCTCTGTTTTCATGAATATGTACAAGAGGAGGAGTGACGGGCCTGTTTATTACCCTATTGAAAATGATAGGAGTCCAGCAAATTTTATATTCTCTGTTATATCTTCCTGTTTTGGCGAGATTTTGATCCTGCTGTGGAGCTCCCATGATATCTCCTGTGCTCTTCTCCATTGTGATGTTTCCTTTGTATGCTCCAGCCTCTCTTTTACATTCATTTCGGTTCCTTCTGCTCTTCATCTGTTGATCTTAATTCCTGTTCTGCTGTAGCCGGGCTGTTTGGGAGCCAACACAAACATTTCCTTACTATGCTTTAAGAAATTCTGGAGATGATTAAATAAAAATTACACTCTGTAGGTAGATTGGCCTATATTTACATCCCCTCCCCCAGATATGTTTTTATTGACTCTCACGACTGAAAAAATACATCATGATATTGCAACAGTGGTGAGTGGAGTGCAAGCAAAATTTCGTTCCTTGTTTTTTTGGATTTTTGGATATGAAGTAGGCTATTTTATTTATCAGTGCATATTAAAAAGCAGTGAGCCCAGCATAGGAAAAGTGCCGTGCAGATCTGTACGATCCGCAGCCAGCAGATGAGGAGAACGTGACCCGGGTGTCCTGCTTAGATGCTGTTGGCGGTAACCGGAGCCCCGTGCTTTCAGCTCCAAGGGTAAGTCAGGTGCTCTTTTAGCTGAGCAGCATGTCTCCAGGTGCTGGATGTCAGTGAAGAAGCTTGAAGGGAGGGGGGTGGCAGCATGGGCAGTGCTAGGCCGCTCAGGCTGCCTCACCTTGAGAGCGGATACTTCCCCTCTGCAGAAATGTTGCCCCCATGCCACTCTGTTACGCTGTCTATCAGGAGAATTGTGAAGGACAGCGCTAAGAGGCAGACTGATGGTCACTGACAATGCTGGAGTGCCAAGGCCCCCCAGTTACCAGGGGGAGCAAGGTGATAATGGCAGTAATGGTCCTGATTTGGAGGGTGTTGAGCTGAGAGTCACTGTGCACTCAAGGTGGGGGGCGGGGGGGTGAAAGTCACTCTGCTCACGATTCCCTGAAGCATGAGAGCAAAGCACTGTGTATTTCTCTACGTCTTCCATGAACTGCTCCTGTGTGTGGATGGATGACACATGCAGTTGTCTGTGTCCCTACATGAGAGGCCTCTCTTCCCACCTCAGTCTGTCTAAACACACTGCTGGATCCGAGGTTTCACGGGTTCCCAGCTGTTGGGAGGATTGGGTGGCCAGTTGCAACTCACGCAGATGCAGGGACCGGCCATGTGTCTGATCTCGTGGAACGAAGGTACCGCGTGCCATCATAGTGAGGTCTCACACGGGCCAGATGTCCAGTCATGTGCTTGTGATATGCCGGGTGCTAGACTACATTAACTAGCCAGGGGAAAAGAGCAAGCGCTGGGGAGACACTGCTCCCTCTGCTGGCCATATAGGGTTAAAATATTAAATTAATATTTATTCCTATGGGAATATAGAAGTTGTATGTTTTTATTTAGGTCACTTGTTAAGCACAACATCCTTTCAGATGCTGATAGAGAAATGCCTGTTTTTGTCTTTATTAAACTGAATAACATTTGAAATCCATAGTGTACTGAGTGCACTGTCCTTAATCAGCATGCTACCACTCACATACCCCCATGGAGGAGAGAGTGTGGTCTTGTGACCTGAAGGGCTGAAAACATGACAGTATAAGCAAGCTTTGGAGTTACATCCTCCCAGGCCTGCAACTGATGATCAATGTGACTCCCCGCCAGTGGCCAGAGGTGTCCCTTATAGCCATACCTTCATCACATGCCAATCAGAGCCCCCCTTACATTCACCTATAGATGGTCGGGTCCTGCAAACCTAGGTTCTGAGACAAGGGGACTTGAAAATGAAGGGGAACCCAGGAGGGCGTACGTGACAGGGGAGCGAGTGGTAGAGGAATCGGAGGCTTCCTGTCAGTGTCTGCTTGCAGCTGTTATACAGATACAGAAAATGGGGCTCCGCTCAATGGGCTGTGGATGGAGAGGCATAGTCATTCGACCACCCTGGGCCATCTCCCACCCTGGTAGGAAAGCGTTGGCATTTGAAGAGCATACTCCAGACAGACGCCCAGACTGGACGTCATCTCTGGCATTCAGGGACGCTTGCTAGATATTACTGATGGTCGTGTGGAATATTAACAGTGGCCATGTTAATCAGTTGTAGACTGCTGAGCTGACATTATGAGGCCAAGTGATATGAAATGCATCAGTGGGGCGGAGTTCCCATTCCTCGGGGGTGAAGACGTGCGATAGCTTGTCTGAGATATATGACCCGGCGGCTGAGTCTGGCATGTTCGGCCTGGAAATTTGGCTGACACCCCAGTAGGTGAACCCGGCGATGTTTACGTACGGTGCCTTAAAGCAAATGAGTGGGGACTACTGGAAAGATGCCGTAGCATGCTGAACATCACAAGTAACTTTGCGCTCTGTGGATTTTTACAGGCTTCTGTTTATCTGCTGTGCACCTTCAGACTTCTCAGCTTTTTTTTTAATCTGATGTTTTTCTTGCTAAAGACATGCAGAAACATTCCAGCTTTTATAAAAGGGATACATTGCAGTGATGGATCGGTATCCAGTCCAGGATGTCCAATAGTTTACTGCCCACTACAACATGGGATAGGCTTCAGGGACCCCCCATGACCTTGTCCAGGATAAGTGGATGGATGGATGGATGGATGGATGGATGGATGGATGGACAGACAAAGCAATGGTCAGAAATCTATCTTTTCCAACTTTTTGCTGGCTTGTGACTAAATATCATGAGCTAAAAGCATGATGTACTGTATGTACCAATTCTGGAACCAATATAAAGGGCTTTCTGTATCTCTCTGGCCTCGATGTGTTTGTATTCATCTGCATTTAGTGTCACTGCCCTGAATTCACCACACTGTCACACTGTGACATTTACACAGCATGTTTTTGCAAGGTGAGGGGTTATTGCAGCCGCGTACCCTGGTGCCTCGCAAATCTGCAAACTTGTTTTTTTGTTCCAGCATGACTGACATTGCTAAAAGGGACACTAAAAGCTAAAGAATGGTTAAAAGCTAAATGTGCATTGTTAATTTTCTCAAAAAAAGCATTGTTCAATTTCACACACTGAATTTCTTTGCAGTGCATTTTTACCGTGTGTGCAGTTCAGCCATGCTTGACGCCTTGGCCACAGCCAGCCCACTGCCTGTTTGTTCTCAGAAGAGGTTTCGTTTGGCTTTGGCAAGACCCTAAAAGCTGGGCCAGAATGCATTTTCACTGCGTGTGCAGTTCAGCCATGCCCGACGCCTCGGCCACAGCCAGCCCACTACCTGTTTGTTCACAGAAGAGGTTTCGTTTGGCTTTGGCAAGACCCTAAAAGCTGGGCCAGAATGCACGCCATCCGGTTACTGTAGTCTTCCTCCGTGCGCTTGTTTGATGCGGTCGGAAATTTGTTTGTTGTTTTTCTTTCGACAATCCTCGGTGTTCATTAGGAACGGGTGCCGTGTCTTTTAAAGGAAACCCAGAGAAACGTTACGTGAAGTGTTGGTTCTCATTTACATGCATTGCTGAGTAATGATGCTCGCCATGGGGCTGTTTAATTGATTGGTTTTCATTTTAATCCGGAGTGCTGCTCAGGCACCATTTTAACAACATGCTGCGTGTTTGTGTGAACAGGGGTGGCGCTGTTGGAGTGGGGGTGTGCTGTCCACAGTCTCCACCAGAGATGAGTGCTGTTATCGCCATAAAGATCTTAGGGTCTCATGAGGGTCTGGGGTAGGCACACAAATTCACCACAGAGCGAAAGCTCGCCAACTGGGCGTCACCACTGAGGAGGAGTGAAAGCGGGTGACAGGCACACGGGCCACTGAAGGGGGAAACGTCAACATGGGTCCCGTGCCTGTCACTGGCTCATGGCGCACGGACTGGACTGCCCTCCAGGAATAGAAGATATTAACATATTCCGGCCCTGCAAGTTAATCTTGCCTATCACGCTATTTCCGTCACTGACACCTTCATTCATGTTCAGTGATACGATGCATATATAAACGAACAGAAATATGAGGGGCTCCGTAGTAGATTGCACTGTCGCCTCACACCACAAGGGTTTATAAAAATAAAAAGACATAGAGTACAGCATTAATGTAAGCAGTTACGCTCACAAACATCTTTTGAAAGAATGAGCCAGAGGTGGAGAAGAGCATTTAACCGAAGTAGCACCCCGGTCCCGTGGGAGGCGGAGACGACTGTGATTGGTGTATGGCTGAATGGAATATGAGTATCTCTGTAACCTACTCAGCCAAGGAGCCCTGGATCAACTAGCTAAGAACGAACACTTCATCTGTGGCTGGTTGTGAAGAAACAGCACCTTTCCCTTAGTGCCTATTAACCCTTGCATGCACACATTCAGAAACAGAAAGGTTCACACTGACTTCCTGGGCTTCGAGCCTCCCAGACCCCTGGGAGAAAGTAAGGAACGCAAGATTTTGGCACACCCATCCAATCCCCCACCAAAAATGGAGCCAAAATGGAGACCACGGCAGCAGTTTCCTGTTCGACTTTGCTTAGATCTAATGCTGGTGATTTTTTTTATTTACTTGGTGAGTCTGTGTGGATATCACTTCAGTACCTGAAATTTGCCATGCCAGCCATGACATTAAACTTAGACTGTCACCGGTATGCCAAGCCAGCCACGCCCAGCATACCTCAGTTCCTCATCCCCTGAGTAGTGAGCTCAGCTGTGTGCTATTAGTGAAGGTTTAAATCACCCCATGTTGCCCTGCCTCATTGTGAGGTATTGAGTTTTATAATTCCTTCTTAGCAGTTCATTGGCTCTGTCAGTTTTCCCCCGTGTTTAATCGTCGTTAGTTCTCAGCTTTCTCCTTTTGCTTAATGATTTTATTGCCCTGTTCTGGATTTGAATCATTTGATTGTGATTATGACTACAATTTGGATGCCCTTTTGGTTTTCGAAAATTTTGACTCTGCCTGCTTTGACCATTAATACAGACCCATACCGTGCACTTGGATCCAGTCTGTGTATTCATTATGTAGGGTTACAGAATAGAGTACTCCTAGAGTACTCCTAGAGTACTCCTCAAAAATGTGATTATTTTTCCAGAAGAACCAGCAGTAGCACTTCTTGGTCCAGAAAATGTGATCAGAAGTTGTCACAGCGGGAGCCCGAGTGTCATTATGTGTTATAAATCCCATTGTAATACAAATTCTGCTGAAACGTAACAGTGTATCTCACCTAAGTCTCTTGCCCAGCATTTTAGTCGATACACTTTGCTGGCAGATTGATATGTCGATACAGAACCTGAAATGAAACCTTCTTCTTAGTGCACCACATTGGTGGGGGAGTCTTGTAGCCGAAAAAAGGACTTTGATCAATTGTATAACAGGGCTGCTTATTGAATAAACCAAAAGATTGGAAAGAAAACAATTTAGTTATATTTATTGTTGAGTAAACACAACTGGTATCAGTGAGTGGTAGCCCTAGACATCCTAGAGTGATGAGGTTTTAAGCCAGATTTGGCTGATCTGGTGGTCTTTAGGGTTATGTTTATAACATTATTGACATTATTATAGCCCTCAATGTAAGCTTGAAGAATCAAAATGCTGTGTATTCATTATCTACACTGCATAGCGCACTCAAAGAGGTTGGCTATGCTCTCTGGACTCATAAAAACACTCTTCTTAAACTTAACTGGTGTGTACAAAAGAACTATAGAAATTTAGCTAAAGAAGCTAAATTGCAAGGTGAAAAAGATGTTTGCCTCAAATGAAAAGGTGTAGAGAACTGTACAAGATCAGGT
Organism: Gymnarchus niloticus; assembly: GCA_009936485.2. NCBI lineage: Eukaryota > Metazoa > Chordata > Actinopteri > Osteoglossiformes > Gymnarchidae > Gymnarchus > Gymnarchus niloticus. The sequence goes on from JAACJT020000075.1 coordinate 6,697,746, forward strand.
ATGTAAACAGGATGTGTGGAGGCAGCCTTTGTAGGCTCTGACAGTTGGGCCAGGCGGGGATGTGGTTCTGAGGGTGACGTGGCTCTTTCATGTGCAGGAACATCTCACACTAGGGCGACGTCTCGGGGCCACCTTCAAACAACTCGAGTAATCGTTGCTGAATAGTATGATTATCCTTACTGCAAATTGAGTTGGAGAAAGGTGCCTCATTGGCTTTTCATTCAGTTCTAGACATTGTGCTCATTAAACGTTATTTTATATATATATGTAAATACTGTGTATATAACCTCATTAGATGATATAACGTGTGATATTATTGCTATTTGCATGGTTTGGATGAAAGATTTTGACCTCATTTAAAAAGCTGCATTTATGCCAGTTCGATACATGAAATATATGCCATGTGCACTTTTGCTTTGTAGCCTTTTCAGTATCGTAAACCGTTCTGGGTTGTGTGACTGGTCGGTGGCGACTGCTCTGGACGCTCCATGGCGACCCAGGAGGAAACAGCACTTTCATCTGCGGCGGATGGCTTGACACGGCTACAGCCTGCGTGTGTGGACTTAATCTGCATGAGCAAATGCTGTAGTTCAAAGCAGGGAACAAACATGAAGATCGCCATAAGTAACAGTGATGAAAGATTAATTTGATGCAACTGCAAAACTGGAGTTTTCAAAGTTTCATTGACTTTGGATATAACTAGCTATTTGTGATCAAGATAAAGTCTGGGTTTTGATTTATCAACTGAAAATGACTCATTTTACACATCCTCAGGTATTTGCTAATGAGTGCCATCGGACAGCAACACAGTCAGCCTCCTGGTCTGCTTTAAAGACAGCAAATTGTCATTGCGTCCCATCATTCTTAATTAGGATGCCAGTTTGTGTGATTTTCGCTTTTTTTTTTCCCTCCTTCTCTTTTCTTTGATGGTGATTTTACCATGTCGGTCTTTTGAAGAGTGCCGCAGGAGAACATTAGCCTGTCTTTAAAATGAAGACAAACACGCCCTGATTTAGCTTCACTGTCATATTCCATTGAAATTTAGCAGCAGAGTGATGTGACGTAGAACACAGTCTAAGTGATTCTGTTTCGTACTAAGAAAAATGCCATACGAGACCCACAAGCAGTGACCGCTCAATAACTGTCGTCTCAGATTAGGGTTGTAACCATTCGTTCTCTCTCTATTCACTGCTTTCATATGTCTCCACCCTCCATGGAGCTCCCCCATACTCTTTCACGCCTTTCCCCGTGTCTGTTAACAGTATGAAAGATAAAGGACACCATTAATTTTTCACCCGTGAGATTTAACGAACGGCATTTCCATTTCTCTTGCTGTCTGCTTTCTAGAGGATTTCAGCAGCGGCCGAATTTAATAAGCTCAGCCAGCTTGTGCAGCAACACTAAACAAAGGTTCAAAGGACATGAGAAGGCAACGTTTTTTTTTGGTTTTTTTTTAGAGTTTAAAGTAGGTTTTTTTTTTTTTTTTTTTTTACCAGAACTAATACAAGATGAATTTACAACAGAAATGGACAAGAATTTAAATAGCTTATGGTAATTTATTTTTCACATAAAAGATTAACCTTATCAGCATTCTCCATTCAGGAGTAAGAAATATTTATTCCTCTAGCTGAGGGAAGAAAATCCAATGCATAGCATAAAGCTATATAACTACATAACTGTAATTCCCCCAGAATCCCGTGGGAATGCATTGCTGCCCATGCTGTTAAAAATGCTGAGAGCAAAGCTTTGTCCAGACCTACCATTCTCCATTTGTGCATGGTGCAGCCTCCAGTTTGACACAGCAACTCTGCTCTATGACATGACCACCACACCATGAAAGACCATTTAATAATTCATCACAGCAGACCAAAATTCATGTCAACTTCCTAGTATTTCTGGGTTTTTTTTGTTTTTTTTTTACCTGCTGACTCCCCCTTTTCAAGCACCAGACGTGCAGGTCATTCACTTGGAAACGGTGCCCTTTTTCTTGGCAGCCTTCTTAGCCATTTACAGGTTTCACGGAAGCGATTTCACAACTGCACACCAATGCATGGGATGGTTCACCTGGTAGTGGGTAGTGACTGGCTTTTCTCTGTGTTGGAAGAAATCAGAAACATTACCAAGAAGTCTTTGTGGAGAACTGAAGGTTTGGCAGGATCTGTGGGGGTGGTGAATAGTGGATGTTTTGGCAGTCTTTTTGGTCTCACCCAAAAATGTAATTGAAACCCTATTTTGAAGACCCTTTGCATGCAATGAAAGATTTAAGTAACACAATGTATTCCATTCTAGGATAAACGGGAGGGTGAGGTTTGTTTATCTAAGAGGATTCAAATGTTTGGGTATGTGTAGAGAACTTGGACGTTCTTTCACATTTGCACCAGCTTCTTCTGAGTACTTTGGTTTCCTCCTGCAGTTCAAAGGCATGAAGTTAGGCAAGTTAGCATCTCCGAAGGACCCGTACTGTGTGATTGAATATGAATGTGTGTGTGCCACATGATGGATTGGCTCCCAGTCCAGGGTGTTCCCTGCCTTGTGCCCTAAGTTGCCTGGGATAGGCTTCAAGGTTCCTGTGACTCTGTACCGAATGCCAGATTTCTTTGGCCTGCAGCTAAGTGAGCCAAAAGCAGTCCAGAATTGTGAGTCCTGCCCTAGTTTGACTCCCTGAGTTTGAACGTATTCTCACTGACTTTTTATTGAACTGTTCTGAGAAGGCGAAAAGGTGGTTACTTCAGCAATGGTGAAAGTGTCAGAAAAATTATCATCTCTTGGGGAAAATAGAGCCTCCCTGTTTAAAAGCTTTTTCCCGAGAGATCTTGCACAGTAGCTAACTTTTCCAGAACCTTCTTGATATTATGCTGAGAAAGGCAAAATGCCTCAGCTGACATTCTCATCAATCCAGCACCTAAACTACAGCCGTACTATTCCTTATTGACAAGGAAGCAAGTCGCTTCCAAATATAAATACACGACAAATTATGAACTTGTCAATATTTTCCTTCTCCGCATAACAAACCGAGTCACACAGGTACACTCTGACAGTAGATCTTCACATGCCCCACTTTTAAACATTTTGAAGAAACTGCAGTCGCAAAAGCAGCCCCAGATACAAACTCCTATCCGATATTTGGAAATATTTATAAATCTTTCCATTATTTGGAACGAAATCTGCCGTTTTCAAGCGTCAGGCTTCTCGACTTGACTATACTCAGTTATGTTATCATATGGATCTGTGTGATATAACTTCTTATGCACTTTTTGTGCAATTCTTCCTGTTTTTGGTAAGAACGTGTGTATAGAAGGAGAGCAAATGACTAAAACAGATCAGAACCATAACTGCATTTGCCTTGGAGACCACTGAAAGGAAGATGACCATCACATCTGGACCCTTTCAGGAAATCAAGTCAAGTTTTATTGTCACTTGTGTCTCGGAGAAGACAGGGGAGGGGACAGGGCATGGGAGGCAATAGCATAGTACAGATTTACGATAATTACAAGGAATATCGATCAAACACAGACAGCAGGGTAATGGGGGGGTTACAGTTATGTTATCATATCAATTCTGAGGCTGCTTTGGGCTCTCCCACTCCGCATATGTTAGAGGAGTTTTACCGAATGACTGTGTGCCACATACAGGTGTAGAGATTGGTAGAGAATGCTTGCAGGCGAGCTCTCAGAACATTGTTAGTCTGCAGAGCATGTCATTTGGTCGTCCACTGCATTGATTTTCCGTAGAAAGAGAGTACTGTAGGGAAGGCCCAGAGACCGTGCTGAGATGCACATTTTTTAAGTGTCATGTATGTGGCTTTAGTTGTTTGTTTACCAACATGCCTCACTTTACAGTGTAGCTGACAGGTAATATCGTCGTATGAAAGACTGACCTCTGACAATTACATGAATTTTTTTTACTAGAAATTAAGATGGTTGCGTGCTGTATAATAGGTTGCTATTTGCTCCAGTGTCATTTTTGACACTTAATGTAAATGATATTACTGCATAAGAGAGAGTGTATTTGCATAAAGTACCCATTAGAAGATCTCATGTATCACCCCTAGAAAATACAGTACCAAGATAATTAGACAGTAATTGTTGGATTGGATTTTGGACTGGATTAATGTAGTCAGCGGTGGTCTATTCAGGTTATAGTGATTAATTAGGTGGTAACATTGATGTTCTGTGGATCCTCCAGAGCTTTAATCTTGCCGACACTGTTACTGTGTTACTGGAGCCAGCCTTCAGCACCGTAAAAGACGTGAACTGCGGTACCCTTATTATGAACAATTAAACTACACACAGGCTGTTAGTTCTGTTTTTCGAGAAGCCGAACGAAAGTACAGTATAAGTAATCGGTACACTGTTTGCCTAAGTCTGTGGAAGCAATGCTCGGAATGTACTGTCAGTTATTGTGGATGTGCTACGCTGTGTCTGAGTAGGCCTTCTCCCTTGGGTCCCCCAGTACAGGATCGGGCAGCTGTACATGATCAGTAAGCACAGTCACGAGCAGAGCGACCGCGGAGAGGGCGTGGAGGTTGTGCAGAATGAGCCCTACGAGGACCCCATCCATGGGACGGGCCAGTTCACAGAGAAGCGGGTCTACCTCAACAGGTGAGCGCCGGCGTGGCACCTTCTCCTCCTGGTCCACTCCTGTAAACACAGACATCCTCGCTGCCTCTGCTGACGTATACCTGGACTGCCATACTGCTCAGCACAGCCATTAGCTAAGTTAATGCTGCAGAAACTTGTCTCTTAAACAAAATAGGTTGTAAATATAATTATTGATCTCCCAGTATATCTCCCAGTACTCAGATCTGTATTCAGTACTCAAAGTTGCATACTCAGACTCACATTGCATATCTCAGAGCCCCCCCAGGAAGGTTAACTTAGTTACCAAATTCTTAATAGTTTGTTTTCAGTCAGAATCTGCACCAGCATAAGAACAGAAATATCTTTTAGGGGTTTGCTATCAATGTGGACTGAATATGAATAATGAAGGCTTGCCTATTGCAAACTTAGCATTGCATGCCAATTTTGTTGTTGCCCAAAGCTTGTGTCCCGGATTCAGGATTTTGCAGGTGTTGCGTCCCGGTGCAACTTTACATTTGTGCATCAGTGAGCACCTAACGGACAGGGACTCTGAAGCTGCTTAGGGCTCTGGAGCAGAGGGGAGAATGAGGAAGGGTGAAGGCAGTGGCAAGTCTGTGATGGGCCATTAATTTAAGGCACAGATGCCAGCATCAGCATTCTGGGCTGGCAGAAGCTAAAGTTGTTGGTGACTCAGCAAAAAAAAAAAAAAAATCATAGCCTTTGTCCTTATCAGCTCTGTAGTGAGCATATAAGAGAGAGAAGGACAGAGAGAGAGACAGACAGACAGACAGACAGACAGACACAGAGAGAGGAGTGAGAGAGAGAGAAAGACAGAGATGGACATACAGACAGACAGAAGAGCGAGAGAAAGAAGGACAGAGAGAGAGAGAAGGACAGAGAAAGACAGAGTGAGAAAAGATAGGGGCTAATTTACTCATATGCAAGCTTGCAGTTAATGTACAGTATCAGGCTAATATTATAATAATCTCCTGTAAGGTTTTATTCTCCTTGAAATAATATTAAAGTGCACATTTCAATAAGTCTGGAATTTGAAAAATTAGCATACAGCAGGCGCGAGTGTTTTAGCAGCTTCTCGGTCCTCAGAATTTCACAGCTGAGAGTAGCTGTTGGCTTCGAATGCTCTGTGAATCCCTGCTTCCTCCTTCAGCTTCAGCGTCAAGCTGGTCGGGTTCGTTTTTATCTGCCTGCACTTAACGGTTACCTTCGCAGGTCTGACTTGACAACTGACACATCTGAGAGGCGTTCTGGAGAGTGACGATACAATAAAAGCCTGGAAGTTCAGGGACATTCCCAACAGAGGAGCAGTGTGTGTGTGTGTGTGTGTGTGTGTGTGTGTGTATCAGGCTAGCGCGGTCAGGGTCAATGCTCTTTAAGATCCCGATGTTCAACTCTGTCCCATGTAGAATGTCCCTTCTACAGGCCAAAAACCTCTCTTTTACCCAGCAGACTGCAGCCCGTCTGACCAAGCAGAGACAAGTCGTCACTCAGCTCACTTCTGCCGTAAAACCTGCCAACTGCTTTACTGAATCCACGCCTGCAAAGTTCACATAATTATTTTCAATATGGATGGATGAAAACAGACCAGTTGTCCTCTGTGACACAGTTCTCTGGTCTGGGCTTCGGGAGCAGATGGATATGATTACATCAGATTATCAGCTTTGGAAGCCTGACACTTTTTCATGCTTTATGTGTTGTTTCAAAAGCTTCTTTTCTGTCTTGAACCTCGCAATTACTCACCTCCTTTCTCCCGTGACCGGGTGATATGATGGTCTTTGGTGAGATATGTTTTTTTTATATGGTCAACTATAATGAGTCTTTACTGATGTCTTTATATTGTGTAAACACAGCGAGTACAAATCTGCAGTCAGGGTGGGAAAATGAGTCTGACCCAAATCACACCTCAAAGAGCATGGTTGCAGTTTAAGGCTAGGATTGAAAACTGGGCAGAGTCAGCGATGATCAGTTACCTGGAAGTGTCCCTCGGAGGTTAGGAAGTTAGGTGCATTGGCGACAGGCCATTTCTACGCTGGGGGGGGGGTGATGAGTCTACGGGAGAGCAATCTGTGTAGATCATCACCAGACACTGTTGCGAGAACTCTGTTACCCATTTTTTCAGACTGGCACCTGGAGCTCAAGCAGACTGTTAATCAGTGAGCTGTTCATGGTGGTTTGATCTTTGCTGTTATTAATACCGGTGTTTTTGTTATTGTTCGTGTGGTACGTCGTATCATATCTGCACAAAAAGACTGCAGCGAGTGGGTGTTCATACACAGAGGAGTGGGGAAAACATGGCACCGTGCATTTCCGAGTGTTTCTGGAGAGAATGAAGTCCCAAACGGCTGCCACCATCCGCCAGCCACCTCCCACACGGTTTGAGAGCTGCTGAGGGTATTTCATATTTAGCCAGAAAAACAGCCTGTGGGACATGATATACGAGATATGGCAGGGCCGGCCACTTTGATGCAGTTTGGCATCTGCTCTGCTACTGCGCTGGGAGATTTACTGAGCCTTGCCTTAGCCAGTTGGGCCTGAAGGACTGCACCTCACATGATTAATTTGCTATTCTTTCTGCAGTCACACCAAGGCCCTGAAAAGTAAAGGCAGGAGCAGGTTGGCCCCTTGTGCCGCTAACTGGACTTTGGGGTGAAAATATCCCCCAAAGGAATGTAGAAAAAGCAGGCAGGCTTGCGTAGATTTTGACAGATACGATATATACAACAATGAAGTATGAAACACTGAATTTGCTTAATTGTTAGCTTGCAGTAGGGATCTACTTAATGTGTCATTTTTCACAGCAGGTTTAAAGATTTAGATATAGTCTCATTCCGTGTGTGATTTTTAATGTATTGTGTATTTGCTGTAGTTTTTATTGACCATTCCAGGAATATAAATTTAAGCTTGCAATCTAACATGATTTACCCACTACAGAAAGTAGTTTTAAGTAATTGTGTTTGGCGTGAGGACATTACTCTTGGCAGTATGGGTACTGTCCTTTGTCATTCATGCCCAGGGGAAAAAGCAGTGAGGAGTGTCTTTCCAGAGTCTGTTGGTACACCGCGAGCTTCACGTACATACAGTAACAGCTTTGACAGCTTTTGTTTCTTGCCTCCGAAAGAGGGGATGTCTTGTTTTTACTTTTCCGAAATCCCCTTTGATAACTGCGTCAGAAGACCTGTGTAGCTTCGCAAAATGACGCAGGCCTCTCTAATCTGCCCCATTTTGTGCCAGATTTTTAAATCTTTTTTGTTGTTGTTCAGCAGTCACCACACACCTGCCATCACTTAGTCATGCTTAGACTACAAAAGAGGTGATGCCCATTGAGTGAGTATAGAATGAGAAGCCCGAGTACTCGTCCTTTAGAAAAATTCTGTCAGTTCTCCACCTCTTCACTTTGCATGCCCTTCGCTTGCTGGAAAGGAAGAAAAAATGCTAAGCAGAGACTTGCACAAAAAACGTTCGCGGTAGCATTTCTGAGGCAGACAAGAACGCCGCGGCCCCAAGCCCCCAAGCTTTAATAGAAGCGCAGTCAGATTTCTTCCATTCACGGAGTCATTTCCTTCTGCATTGCATGTCTGACATCCATTCTGCCATATTTCTGCCCTATCTGTGCCTACAACGGCAGGAACCGTAGCTAATGGGTTGCATTATTCAATTTGCTCATCTGCAAAGGCTCTTAGGAAATTCAGTAATAATTTGCTGCATCCAAGACGATAACGAAATCGAGCATCCAAGCCCAATATGGCCCCCTTTTAATTCAGTGTTAACGTGAATGTGCATTTTCATAGTAGTGTTCATGACCCTGGAAGTGCTCAGGCCGCCTTGAAGAATTTCTCACTCGTCAAGGTTCACGACGCCTGTGGATTCACATTTCCACTTGCGCTCTTTGAAAAGACTGCCCTACTCATCCTGGTGCAGGGCCGTGTTACAGCTGAGTGTTGGGACCACGGAGATGGGCATGAAACTCTGGTATACAGAAGCGGCAGTAATGCAGCCCACAAATCTGTGCTGCTGGACTGACAAATATCACTGCCAACTAGCAGCTGTCTCTGACTTGTTCCACATGCCTCTTTATAGGGCAGAACGTCAGTTACCCAAACTAATTGGGACCAAGGTTGAGTCAGTCAATCACATGATCGAACATACATGAGATATACCCAGCAATATGAAACAGGAGGTGTAATTAGGCATAAAGTGTACGTGTCTTCAAAAAAATAACCAAATGCATTAAGCGGCCGGAGTAAGTATTCAGCATAAGAGTAGTTTTTGGGAGGAGGGTGCTGGTCCTGCTGCTTGATGGTTTGGGTTAGGACAGTCAGATAATTGATGTTCTACTGTATTTCAGTTGCTGCCTGTGATCTGAACTGGTTGTAACCTTAGCGCCGTTTATCTCTTCCAGCAAGCTCCCTAGCTGGGCCAGAGCAGTGGTCCCAAAGATTTTCTATGTGACTGAGAAGGCATGGAATTACTACCCTTACACCATCACAGGTGAGAGCACTGAAGAGACGGTGATGTGGCGAACGCCCATGACTGCTGATTCCCAGGCCAAAGGCACCAGTGTGCCTGGGAATCAGCAGAACAACAAAACATGAGTTACGTGTGCGTCACTTTGTCATTTAGAGTTCCTGAGCAGTGGACTATAGTATGATAGCATATGAGTATCCTTCAGCAAAGAGGAGGTTTCCATGAACTAGGGTGTCACAGGTCTACAGCATGCAAGGAACGGTGATTGGCTTGATTGGATGTCTGGATCGGCCCGGCTCTATCGGCAGAGAAACTGGCTGCACTCAACAGTGCGCTCCAAAAGGTTGTCTGTATAGAGCCCAGCAGCCTAACAATCACACCTGTCTATCCATCCCAAATCACTGACTCATTTAAACCTCTTACCGTTAAACCTTAGGCCAGCCGTCAGGAACCACACGACTATGCATGCAGCATAGGGTGTAAGCGAGACTTATAGAAAAATCTGTTATTGAGAACGAAGTGTGGGCAGGCGTTAGCTCTACATATGGATTTGATGTCTACATCTTGTGCTCCGTGCTCCGGTTCCTCAGTATGCCATGTCAGGTGATCGCTGCGGCTTACACTGAACTGTGGGTTTTGTTCTCTCTCTTTTCCCTATCATGCTGATCCCATCCGGCCATGGATGAAGAGTACACGGTAAGTATCTCATTCCAATCTCCTATTGATCTGTCAGCTGTTATCAGCACCTCAGCATGTAGATGATGCACAAGAAATAAGCGTGGAACTTAAACCAAGATAGCAAAATACATGATCAAAGTGGTATTTTAGAATGAAAGACTGCTGTGTCCTTAATTTGGATTAGAAGTTAACGCTCTCCTCTTATCTATCTCTGGTTTCATTGCGGATTCACAGCCAATGTCAGGATGTACCATATTGAGTCTCTCAATCTACATGGCGAGATGTGGCCCCTCTAGGATGACTGCGTGTGCTTGTATGCATGAATATTCTGAACATCGAGATGTACAAACACAGCGAAAACGTGCAGTTTTTTTCCGGAATAGACTGTGTTTAACTCCTGTTGTGCTTGTGCCGTTATTTAAGTAGGCTTTTCGTCTTACTTTGCAGCACTTTGTACAACTTTGACTTAAAATGAATAAGAACGAAATTAATTTGGCTAATGGATATAAAAGGCATTTTTTTGTAGAAAAACCCAGAGTGAATAGATTTTGATCAGTCCATCTGCAAAGTCTGCTGGTTTGGCCTGGGAATGAGGTGATACTTACACAAGAGTGATCACTTTAACAGATGATAATATGTTCTTGCTTAGCAAGTGGCCTTTTCTGATTTAGAGATGGATCAAAATTAAGCACTATTTGATCTCTTCTCCATTTGGCAGGCGCGTCACTTGATTACACGCCATTCTGCTTGGCTGAAGAATTTAGTCCTTGCAATATTTATATTCTTCGTGAAGTGCGTTAACATGCTGTAAGGGAATATAAAAATGTGTGTGTCTGTACGTACTGTTGTGTTGAGTGGATCAGAGAAGTTACATTCCCTTTACTCCAACAGTGTAGGATCATGTTTACATCAGCAAAACAGGAAGTAAGGAAAACGTGCTTCAGATTTTTATAGACGCACTAATCCATTAATGACCTCCCACGTGAAGTTTACTTGAGTTTGCAGTCTGTCACGCTTCTTTCTTCAAAAAAGAGATCTTAGCCCAGCCCTTCCCTCATTATGTCTCATGGGCTTCAGGTTTAGTAATGAGCTTCTAAAAAGGGATTGTCTTCTGACCTCCCTATGCATAATCCCCATTCATAATCAATATGATTCCATACATGTCCAGAAAAGTGTCCATTCAACCCATCATAAGAAAATACTGAAAATACACCCAGTTTTATGTGCCCAAAGCCCAAATAGTCCCTGAGGTCCAAATCAGGCACTGTGGCACCAGCGGCAAAAGTACCATGGGACGAGAACATGTTTAGCTCACAGGAGATTAAGAATATAATATTATATAATATTATAATATCAAAATATAGAAACTCATTTTGGACTTCAGGTAGTTACCTGAAGTCTTTGGTTAAAAATAAAAGTCAAATTTTAGAGACTAGAATTTTATTTCTCGGGCTGTTAAGTCTGTTGTTGACATAGACCACGCTGGCGTCAAGTCAGTCATGCCATGCTCCGTCAGAGATTATTCATGCAAAACTGCATTGTGGCACAGCTTTGTGAGGTCCGTGTGCCCAAATACAGCAGTATTTAATAAATTATGACAGCTGGGGCCCAGTTATGAGAACAACAAAAAAAAGAACCTTGGGGGGGTGGGTTCTGACAGCTTGTTTGCCATGTGAGCTCATGAAGGAATCATCTCTGACTCGCTGTTGTTTAACAGTGTTTTGTCTATTCCGGGGTCAGCCCAGGAGATCTGTTCATTTGTGTGAAACCCAGCAGAGCACACCTCAAGTCCACATTCAGCATGATAAACAGCAGCTGGTATAAAATGCTGAAAGGAAAAAGATCTTTGATTCTGATATGGAATCTGGTGCATATTTCGCTGGACACTCATGCTTGGACTGAAGACTACTGAGAGAGGGACGATCCAGTGGTAGCCTGAGAGGGACGATCCAGTGGTAGCCTGAGAGGGACGATCCAGTGGTAGCCTGCACTGGTTGCTGGTCCCTGATTGGACGCTTATCCTAGCTGCACTTGTACTTTGGGCAGCTCCTTAATGGTCATATGCCATGATGCACCTGCCTCGCCATACGCCGCTTTAGACAAGAGAGTCTGCTATATAAATAAATGTAATAAATAACACTGGACACTCAGGAGACAAACTCACGTGGCTGTCATGGCCAGTAATATTTCCATGACCTTGTTTGTCCGTGGTCAGGAAACAGCTCCTTGCCTCTCCTCCATGGGGAATTGGGATTAGTCCTCCTATAAGCCCCTATCCCCACCCAGTTCAGCTCCCACACCACAGGGTTTAAGGTATGATGGTTCTGGCTTCCTGTAGGTCTGATTACAGCACAAAGCCGTTTCACCCTCTTGTGTATAATGGGTGTAATGTTACAGCTGAGCTCCAAATGGATCTGACACATCGTGCCAGTTTTGTTGGAAAGATGGGCATAGGTCAGAGCTTGGTAAAATTGCAGGGCAATGTACTAAAGGACCTTAACTTTAAAAGGCCCTCTGTGACCTCAGTTTATTTCATTGTTGGGATTTGGCCAGGATTACCAACATTGTTGCTCACTTTGTGGTTCTGTGTGTTGACATCATTTCTTGGTTTGTGGTTCTTGTTTGATTGGCGTTGCCTTGAGTCTCATGGTTTAGTTTCTTGTTTTCATGACCATTTTCTAGATTTGCTGGAGTACAGCAAATGGTGTCTTTCTTAGGTTTTATATCTTGCTTTTGTGTTCCAGCTTCAAGTTCTGGTTCTGCTTCCTGGTTTTCAAGATCTCAGTGGTTGTCTGATGCCTTGTGTACCTCCATCCTGGAGTCTGTCATCCAGTCTGCGGTCCCATGTCTCTTTTGTTACTTGTGTGCTGTCCTGTGGTCTCAGGGACCAGCTGAGAAAAATAAAAAACTTAGCTCTGTCGCTGGATGGTTTTGGTCTGTGGTACTTTGCCTTGGACCAATAAACATATTCTGAAAGAATATGTTGAGTCTGCGTCATGACAGTAAATCTCAAATTGAACACCTGAATGGAGAAGGGTTTTTGTTCTCTGTTTGTTTTATGATTTTAATCATTTCTGCACTTTATGAACTGAGTAATTATTGTTACCCTGACAAAGAAAAAGAATTCAATTCAATTCAATTTTATTTATATAGCACCTTTAACAAGAAGCACTGTCACAAAGCGCTTTACATAGTCCTGGGCCCGGAGTCCCCAGAGAGTAAGCCAAAGGTGACAGGGGCAAGGAAAAACTCCCTCAGGAGGAAGAAACCTTGGGAGGAACCAGATTCAAGGGGGAAGCCCATCCTCCTCAGGCCAGTGCCGGGCAGGACAAGTTTATTAGTACAATTGAAAACAATGATGTTGTATAACAGTTAGGAGGACAGCAGGGTATTTGAGGATGCAGTTAGGTGATCAGAATTGAAGAGCAGGTTTGGTGGCTCAGGAGGCAGCAAGCTGGTCAGTGTGGACAACTGAAGTGGAAGGAGGGTGATACGGGGACTCTTGAATCCAAACCTCCGAAAGAAACACCCCAAACAGGGGGGCGCAGAGGAAAGAGAATGTGCATGAGCAGAGCAGCAATTTAAGGCAGCAGAATAATTGCAAATAAAACAGCAAGAGCCCCGATAGAACTATAGAGATGGCAGCATAACTGAGGGAGAGGCCAATGGGGACACGGGCATGAGGAATCCTTGTAAACCAGCACTCCAACAAAACACAGGACATGCGAAGCAGGAGTGGCAGCCCTGACAGAACAGTTCATCCAAAGTCAATGGCACTGATCCCCACCCAGCTCTACACCTCAGCCTATAGCCTAGTTGGGGAGCGAGTAGCTAGCTAAGATCTCTGTAAGCTAGACTAAAAAGGTGCATTTTAAGCCTAGACTGAAAAATAGAGTGAACCAGAGTGAATAATGAGCCTTCCCACAACACAGGCAAGATTTTGAGCTCTACAGCTTTCATCCAGTGCTTAGATTGTCAGACTACAGCAGTTTTCTCTCCTTTGAACCCTCTCAGTAAACCGCAGCACAAGCGCCACCTAGAGATATAGTGGGTAATTGCAAGCTCCAAGTTCTTTGTGTTGTGAGATGAGCTGTGCAGAATTCAGAGCCATAAACACGCAGTGGCTATCGGGGTGGGTAGCAAAGGAGATCACACTCTTTGTCCTGAGTGCCATGAATGGTAGAGCACTCCACATAGACAATAAAGTACTTAGAACTTCTTTTTTCTAGCATGTCACCAGGTCCCTCCAGAGAAGGCCAGAGAACCTTGTAGATTAATTAATGACATCAGTCTCCGCCCATGTCCCCCCTCCACATGCAGCAAGCCTCTCCCAGCACACATCGATCGCTTCTTGTTGCCTTTTCCTGGTCATGCTGCTCCATGCTCTCCTTGTCCTGTACTGACAGCCCCCCCCCCAGCTATCTCAGGGGCCAATAGGTCATATTGACTTCTCTACCAGCGTATGGCTAACTAGGCAGCTTAGGCTATAAATCTACATGATGAAATAATGACTATTGTCTGATGTCAGGAGTTCTTTAAAAAAAAAAAAAAATGTAATTTAATATGTGATGCATCACAGGTAAGGTGCTCTCCATTCTCCATAACCCTAGCAGGTGCCAACACTATGTTGCAGTCCTTGAGATCAAAGATTGAATTACTGCATTCTATTCTGAACTGGAGTAGGGTGTTTTCACAGGGCCTTGCTGGATCTGAGATGTTGGCGAGAGTCTCTTATCGATGTGCATCAGCTGACCCACTACTTTGGGTCGCTTGTGCTATGGGTTTCTTGGTAAGGCATTAACACCTGTGTTAATGCTGATGATTGAGGACAGTGTCATTCCATAGATACCGATAACATCATAAGGTTGACTTAATTGGTTCAATGCTGGTGTCACCCAGCTTTAATGTCTGATTACACAGAACATTGAAAGTGCTTTGATCTGAAAGGGCAGGGGGCTGAGCTTCACTTTGTCTGCCCATGTGACCGTGGACTTAAAGCTCGTAAGTTGTGTAAGATTCTTATGTATATTCAGAGAGTTCTGCATTTCAGTCACCACCAGCAAGCCAAAGATGACAATTTTCACTTTCACACGCCCTCTGCAATATTATGTTTAACCTTTTGGAAACATCCTAACAAACAAGGAAATATCGAGGGGTTCAAGAAGGTGGAGACTGGAACGTAACAGTGGATAATCATTTTTTCATTGCAGTTTTCGAAAATTCTTTAAAATGTTTGACAAGGCACATAAATAAAACCCTGCTGTCTTTTCAGTGTTCATTCTTGCCGAAGTTTTCCATCCACATAGAAACCAAGTATGAGGACAACAAAGGCTGCAATGATCATGTAAGTATGAGTGATGCCGCTCTGATGCTTTCGTGCAGGGTCTTCTTAAGGGGATGGATGAACACCTACAGCTTGCCGGGGAGTTACTTTGGCACAACTGGGCTGTGTTCCTAAATGACCACTCATTCGGTCATTTACTATTCCCTCCATGGAAAAATCTATGTAGTTCACTCTATAGGAAGGTACTCAGTAAAACAAGATGTAGGTTTCACACACCACTGTACATTCCAAGACAATCTACGATGGTATCCTAGTAACCTTTGACACCTGACATTTGCAAATAGCAAAATACAGCAACAACACAAACTGAATAAAAGAGACAGTGTTAATAGCTGTGTTAAGCTGTCATTACTGAAAGTTATTCATTCTAATAATTATTTTTATTACCATTAAAATATCGACTGTGATCTTTGTGGAAATTTATTCGTATCATTACAAGATACTTCATTCATTTTTTAAAAATGTGCTAAAATTTGTATATAAAATTGCCCTGTTGTCCCATCTAGTTTGTGTTATGAGTGGTCAGTTAACAACAGGTATCACCATTCCCAGTCTTTTATGGAATACACAGAACTGTGCAATTTGCAGTGCATTGTAGGTATACCATACAGC
>JAACJT020000075.1:6716988-6727756 GCA_009936485.2 Gymnarchus niloticus
TCCCCGCCCGCGGGGGGCTCGGTTGGTTGGGGTGTGGGGGGGCCCCGCCCCCCGCCGGCCGCTGCCCCCGCCGCCGCACGGGGCGCGCCGGGCGACCCGCCCCCCCCCCCCCCCCCCCCCACGGCATCTCCCAGCATTCCAGGCTCTCGCTGGTCCTGCTGACGGGGCAGCAGTTCTCGTTTTTTTGTGTTTCCCACTTCCGGGAGTGAAGCGTGGTGCACCTCCAGGGAATGCTTGGTGCTGACACTCTTTTGCTTGTCTTTCACTGCCAGGTTGTGCGGGACATCCTGCTCCTGGGACACAGGCAGGCTTTCGCCTGGGTGGACGAGTGGATCGGTAGGTCCCAGGCTCATCTCTGCATGCGAACACCCCGCTATTTTCCTCTCCAGTCACGAATGACGATGTAACACAGCTTCTCGCCGTGGATGTACAGTATTAACGATCCGGTCTCCTCTTTGGTCTGTCACATTAAAGCCAAACTGAGGTGGTTCAATGCTGCTCGTGATGCAGAGGAACAGCATAACCTGATTAACAAAGCCTTTCATTTTATTGTCAGGTGGAAAGGATCAATACAGTCAGACAGTCTAGCCCTATATGTTGAAAACAAATCATACTATGGCTCTTCTGGTCACAACTCAATATTCTACTGTATTCTTTTTTTAGAAACATTTCACTAAGTCTCAGGTGATTGAGATAAATAACACGAGACACAGAGAGACATTTCAGGCAGTTCATTTGTTCCGTGTGAGGTAACAGCAGCTCACCTTGGCCGGTATTGACAGACGGTCCATCAGGACCAATTTCTATCTCTCATAGACATAGACATAGACAAACTGAGGACTTTAAAGGACGGCTTTTGACTTCAGAGCCAGTGAAGCATTTGACAGGCCTCAAGTTTACCATCAGACAATAGTCAATACCGTCTTCAGAGAAGAGTAGATATAAACTTAACAACGCGTAGACAGTGTCCCCCCATTAGAAAACAAAGTTTTCAAGGTAATGGACCGTCATTACTGCCGATGGTATCATCCAGTAGCAGTGGAGTCCATTTCCTCTGCTACCGGAGGGAATGTGATTTATTGGTAATGACCGGTGGCGCTTCAGGCTACTGCAGCCAAAAGCACACCATCTCTCACCCCCTCCGTTCGTGCCGAGAGAGTTTGCTCCCTTTTCTTCTCCCCTCAGACAAAGCCAGGAACGCTGTAATTACGGCACCATAGAAAATGGGTCTGCGCCTGAGTGAAGGTGGGGGTGCCTTTCATCCTCCCTCATACCGCCGGCTCAGAGAAGACGGTACAGAGGGCCAGACCTCGCCTCGCTCCCCTTTTAATAGCTGTTGGTGCTGCGCTCTTATCGACATGGTACAGTAGCTCAGAACTCAGCTAACGTTTACATTTTTGTATTTGTGTGTGTATATATACACACACAATGATGTGCTTGCTAAAAACGGAAATTAAATGCACGTTAGCTGAAGACACTTCTATAAGAATATGTAATTAAGGTTGCTGAATTAATCAAAATGCTTAATTTGCTCTGGCTGAAAGTGTGATCAGCCGCTTTTTTGCTGTAACAGCTGCCTTTGGGTGTGGCGAAGGCAAGCACACTTTTGCATCCGAGCGAATGCGTGTACCTCTCTGTGTCGCGGCTACGCCGTCTGAGCGCTGTCGCCCTGCCCCAAATTAGGGGGGTTTCCCATTTAATAGAGGTGGCCAGGAGGAGAAGGTCACAAAGAAGGCCTCCCACCAGCCGTCCCCCAAGTAACCACTGGTCAGAGGCCCATGGCAGTGAGTCAGTATGAAGCATGGGCTGGCTGGGGGCATCTTCCCGCCCCCCCCCCCCCCACTATTTCTGCCTTTTCTGTTCTGCCTCATAGTGCAGTGTTCCTGGTCACAATGACCCCGTATTTTATCGTGGCTGCCACTGACACCCTGGCATCCCTCACAGCAACAGACACACGGATTCCTATCAGCAGACCACTGTTGATTTTGTTCTGCATTTTTATAGAAATTAAACATAATCTAAGTGGATGACTTTGAGCAACATTAAGAAAAGGGTTGTTTGGGTTGCAACCACAAATTACAAGTTTTTTTTCAAGCAGTAGAGTACACCTACAGAGCAGGAATTCTAATGTCCGGCCTTTGTAAGAATAAACATTTGAATGCAAATGGATTTTGTTGAAAAGTGTTTGTCTCTTTGCACTGCACTCACATTCAGGCCAATTATTTCACTAACCTTTCTTTGCTTTGCAAAACCTTGCTTTGTAATGCTTAAAGGTAAGTAGTTAAGTGAATGGAAATGAAACCTGATAAAAGAAAAAAAAATCTCGCTTTGTTTCTTCTGCCTAATTTGGAAAACCTCTCACCATCTATTCAACTCGAAGGATCTTTGAAAAACCTACATTTTTGAAGATCTGTTCTGCTGGAATTGCTCTCACCTCCGAATATGATGTTTCCCAGCTTCCCCTGGATGTTCCCCTGGATCATTCACTCTCCTGCATTTACTGCTCCTCTTTCTGAAGCACTTTTTCCTTCCCTGCCTTCTTTACCTGCCTGGCACTGACATGAATAGCTTCTAGCAGCACGGGCCCTGATGCATTGTGGGAAGCTAGCGCCACCCCATCTGCTTCCCCTAGCTTCACGAGCTCTGGCACCTTTTAACCATCAGTTAAGGCCCTACCCTCCTCCAGTTTCCCCTCCCCTTCCACCTAGGTCTTGATTGTCCTAACAGAAGGTGCCAACATCTTTAATTTTTGCAGATATGACTTTGGATGACGTGCGGGAATACGAGAAACAAATGCATGAAAAAACCAACATTAAGGTTTGCCATGACCAGCAAGAGCATTCCACAAATTCACCTTCACTGGATGAGATTAAGATCCATGCGAAAGCAAGTGTATGTGTTCCTTTATCTGCACTTTTATGATCTGCCATGACTCAACTCTCATATTTTAAATTCCCACACATACAGTCATCACCCACTCCTTTCGTTGTAGAAAAAAATTCCTGTAGCCTACTAAACACCGTTTAATCACTGTAGAACCACACACACGAGCATTATGAATCACAGAGCAAATCATGTTGATTTTATATTCATGAATGCGCAGTTGAAATGCATGTAGATGTCTGGCTAGTTTGGTTTTGCTTAAGTGTTTGCCTACCCAAGGTTATGCATTGCACCAATGACAAGACAGAAGTCGTAACCTGGACATGTCTTGAACCCATGGAAATTATGGAAGATCTGACACTCTGCTTCTTGTTTGCTTTTTCCCAAAAGACATGACGATGGATGAGGTGAGAGAATTCGAACGTGCCACTCAAGAAGCCACCAACAAGAAGATCGGGATTGTCCCCCCGTCCATCTCCATCAGCGAGACCCCCCTGGCATTATGCGCCCGCAGCGGCCCCTCCAGTGCCCCCTCCACCCCCCTCACCACCGAGGCACCCGAGTTCTTGTCTGTGCCCAAGGATCGGCCCCGGAAGAAGTCAGCCCCCGAGACGCTCACCCTGCCCGACCCCAGCAACAAGGAGCTGAGCCTCCCCCTGCCCCCTCCCTCAGCCTGGCATTCATGCCCCCAGCCGCCACAGTGACAAGCCCCCGCCCCACGAAAGACACAGTCACGCAGACACCCTCCACCTCTTACATATGCCTCCAACTTTTGGCATTGTCTGCAAGCCCACTTATTTTCCAGGCTCATTTAATATTCAGGCTCCTTGGCCATGATTCAGTGATTCATCTCCAAACTCGCTGGCCACATTACAATGATTAATGGCTGAACTCAGCAGCTATTTCTTGATGATTTATTTTGCAAACGTGTTGTCTGTGCCCAGATTAATTATCTCCAAATGTATTGCTCATGTACAATTTATTTCAAAACCCATAGACCAGGTTCCAGTATTGCACCTTCAATCTCATGGGCCAAGCCCTAAATCCCAGGTTGTCAATGTTTTGTTTCAGCCATGTCCTGAAACATGACAAAACCCAAATGGACTTGCTGTCTGTTGTTCTTTCCTGGTTTGGTTTGTAATTGTCCAATAATTCGCGACATTGATGACTGAGTGTATAGACTGACCTCAATCTGACTCATTGCTATCCGTGAGGACATTATTACTATTATTATTATTATTTTTGCCATATTTTTCTGTGAATACTTGCAAATTAAAAACATGAAAATTCATTAATACCCCTTTTCCACAGCACTAGTGCTGGGTCCCAATTTGGAACCGGTTCCACCTTTTCCCAAGGAAAAAAACGCAAACTCGGCTCCGAACAGGCACCAAAACTTTGCTGGTCTGGAACTAAGATCCCATGATGTCATCAGAGGTGGGCGGAGTAAGCGAATCTGAATAAGTCGCAAGGCGATCTGTAAATTAAATTGAATGGTATAACGTTGCATATTACTCATAAAATAAATAGGTCGTGTTGAAAGAAAAATTACCATTAGCATTTGAGCTAACGCTAGTCTGGGGCTTGGGAAAAAAATCTTTCTTGTCGTTTTGTGTGTAAAATCCTTGTCGATGACAATCTCTTTCAACAGCAAAAATACAGAATAAGTTTGCTTTGAATACTGAGATATATTTTCAAAGCTTGAAGTAACACCTGAAAAAACAAGACGTTCCGCCATTTTTTGTTGTTGCTTCGTATAGTGGGCGTGGTATGTGACGTAGACGCAGTGTCGTCACTCGGCTCCCACTGGGCTCTGGAGTCTGTGGAAATGCGGGCCGGTTCTCGCTGGTTCCCAACTTCAGCACCGGCACCAGTGCTCTGGAAAAGGGGTATAAATGAGACATGAGTGCCCAAGCAAGTGTTCAAGAAAATTTGAAGAGTCTCTAAAACTTGTATTTCTCAAAACAGCTACCATTTTGGTTGATAAGCAGCTTCATGAACAAGAGGCATTCGGATACCAAGAGGCATTCGGATGTCTCCTCAGTTTTTTGGCAGCAGTTCTCAGTCATGTAGGGTGCTTATGAGTTGCTCTGCTTCCAATCTGGGCAGGTCAAGTCATTAATTAGAGTTGTCTTTCACTTTCCTTCTTTGCTAGATAACTCATGCCAAACTTTGATGTGTGATTTGTGGCATTGCATTGCTGAAGACCGAAGGATTGCTGCCAAATCAACCCGAATCCTGATGGAATAGGATTTTTTTGACTGTTATGGTAGCCATGCTGGTTGAGACCGCGATGGAGTTGGTAAAGATTACCAACACTGCCACCGGCAGCGAAGGCCCAGATCATGACCCTGCTTCCATGCCATGCTTGACAACGAGAATCACACATACATAACTCATGACCTCACCCTTTGCATTTTACAAATACCGTACATGTCAACCTAAGCACAGTGAAAGTGACAAGATGTCTGATGGACAACTTGTTTGGTTGAAAATAGTGAGACACAAAAGGTCATTCTACATCTTTGCCTTTTCCTCTGGTTGTTGATCTTTATTAGCCGTTTGTGAGCGCACCTGGGAGTGCGATGCTGGCAAATGTTCTGGATAGCAGCAGAGCTTTTGGGAGGGTTTCTCATAGCTAACTGGGCACAGGCTCTGAATCGTTTATCACCCACTAAAATATGCAAAGAGACTTAAAGGGGAGTGCTGTAGCCGGTGGTATTATCTCCATTTATTACACTCCGCAGCACATTGTGCTGTTGTTGGTGAAGTAAACTTTTTTTTTTGTTCGATGTGATCACATGACAACCCCGGCGATATTTAGTACACGCGTCAACATAACATCTACGTGTTGGACAAATACAAATCAGACTATCTATATAGTTATATCTTTGATCATGACTCAGACATTAATAACATGAAAAATTATAGCAAAGTACAATCTGTACAGGACTCAACCTCTCAGGTCTCCAGACCCAGTCTCGTACCCAGTGTCGTTTATATACAAGCCATGAACCTCAGCTGCTCTTCTAAACGATTTGACGTAGTTGTACTTTTATATGTGTACAGAAATATAAATATAAGCGTTTAGCAAGAAAGCTCAGAACATTGATGTGCGGAGTGGAGAACATGGAGATGAACTCAGATGGCCTGCAGTCAACATTAATAATGGCTAAATTGTGATTTTTCAAGAGAAGGGTCACTTTAAAGCTTAATTTTTTTCCTTCTTTCATTCAGTTCATTTACAGAGCAGAAACTGCAGATAAGGTTTCCATCTATTAAATGTGAACCACAGAACGCACATCATTTATGTTCGTGTTGCAGTCACGTTCATACCTTCTTGAACTCAAGATGACCTTAACTGTTCCCCTGTCATCTCAGTGGGATACTCTCAAAACAGTGAAGGTTGTGTCTTAAGGACCACTGTCTGCAGCTCTGTGCTTTTACCATCGTAATCAGAACAAAACCTAAAATGTGACTGTGTTAAACATGGAGGCGGAACGAAAACAGCAAAGTGATTTGTTAACCACAACTCAGTGTGCCATACATTGCCAAAGTAGGCAAGAAGATTCCTGTATAAAGCCACGTTTAACTCCTTACTGCCCTTGGAATGCCTGTTGGTCATGCTTGCTGGTGTTAGAGCACCCATACGGTTAATAGTGTTAAATAAAGACATTTAAACTGAGTTGTCCAGCTAATACCCATTCTTTTTTTTAGTTTAAAAATTGGATACTGATACAGAGGAGACAACCAATAGCAAGTGATCATTCTTAGACTGTCTTATGAATACATTCTTTTCAGTGAATGGTGGTTTATTCTGCCGCATGGAATGTTTGTGTATATATTTATAGATATATATAGTGTGTATATGTATTTAAAATGGAGGATTTGGTGATGTTGCTGTTGCAAATCTGTGGAAAACATGAATGCCAGTATGTAAGGCTGTATATTCTGGTAACACAGGGTTTCTTCAGAAATCGAGCATGCTCTGAGGAGACTGTGCTCCAGTACGGTGCCTCTGCATGAACATCTGCTCTCTGACCTCTATATCAAATCTGTATAAGCCTCAAAAAAGTCACATCCTTTTTACTTTGGGCAGCATGTTCTTATGTGGATGATGGACGGAAACCTTTGTATCTCATATCTGCATATTAAAATATGTTCAGTTGCACAGAAGATGAATGGTAGTTCAGGGAATGGAATATTTGGTTCTGTAAAAATATTTTATCATGTATATATCTACCTGCTAATAGCATATTACACCTTTGAAACCAAGTATGTTTCATTTAAGCATAAAGATTAAAACAGTAAAATTTGTAGTTCTATAAACCGAAGTATTTATCCTGGGAGATTGTTCACTTGGAATGTACCAAATTTTTGTTAGAAGTTACCCTTATGGGGGCCATCCATTTGATATACGTTTGGTATGTCACACAAGTCTGTCATCGCCCACGTTTTCCAGAGACCTTGTGCTAAAACGGGTATGTGTTCTTACTTTAGTGTCTCATAAGGTCTAATACATCATTAATGCATTTTATATGACTATCTGTATCCCCAAGAAACTTATCTGGGTGCAATTTAATCTTGCAAAGGTAGTCCTACCTGGTTATTAGACTATACTGTAAGTAGTGCACATTTTCCAATGTTATCATTCTTTATAGATTCAGATATAGTTTGAAATGTCTCATGGAAACGGTACTTGGATGTGAAAGAAAGACTTGTTATAACTTTGTGGATTTATTTGTGGATTTGTGGTTCATTAGATGTTAGTCTCTGTATGTCTTGATATTACTTTATCTCCCAAGATGAGTAAACACAAATTCCCACAATTATTTTAGTTAATTGTCTTCACAGTTCTTTTTTTAAAAAAACCAAACATAATGGCAGTTTTTAAGCAACAATTCCCAAAAGTGCATCACATTTTTAAGAGGATTTTACATTACAAAACTAGTAGACTAGAAATTTGCCAAATACAACACTTATTCGAATTTTGCAAGTTGTCTAATTAAATGTGACCTTAATCTACACATAAATTAGGGAAAGATTGTCCACAAAAACTGTCTTGCTGTTCCAGTATATGTTCTATTTTTTTTCTTTGTTTTGACGAGCTCAAAATTGGGCTTGTAAAGTGTTTCCTGTTGAGAATGTTCCTTAAGATGATATCTGAATTGAATTAAAATTTGGTTAAATTATATAGAAGTCTGATATCAATTTAATCTTTGTATAGTAATCACTGTAGTTTAATTTTGTTGTCATTTTTTACTACATGAATAAAGTAAAATGACCAAGCTTCAAGTGTTATTCTTAATACAGTTTGCAGAGTCAGACTGTTGTGGGTTTCTTAGTGCTGAAGTGCCATCTTCATTTGGCTGCTGCAAGCTACTCTGAGTTCTTCCATTTAAGGTTATTTTTATTGCAGTCACACTTTTACTTTGTTCTTGTATGATTGTGGCATTTTTTCTTAAATATTATTCTTAATAAAGTTTAGCTGTAAGTCCATTATCTGGTGTCTCATCTCTTCTCTATCACACAGTCTGTTTTTCTTGATCATAGGTAGTGGTGCATTTCTATTTTTGTTTTATTAATTCCTGCAATAAAGTGCATTTAAATCTGCATTCTCAATCAGTGCAGGTTTGGAGATGCATGCCGTAGGCTGCCATTTAATTTCAAATGATGCAATGCCTGTCATGACTTGCTTCAGAGACTTTGCAGGCACGACATATCGAGAACAGTATTTGTCCAGCCTGTGAAGCTGCGATAAGTCTGCCAAGCCACTGAGGGGCAGTGTCGAATAATGGATCCCGCTACGGTAATCGTTTGCCTCCACGAAGGCTCTATGGTTGCCATGCGTGGATTTCGCGGTTGCGCAGTTTTGAGTTTTCTTTTTCTGCAATGGCCGTGCTGCGCGAAGCGTTCACGTTGTGCCGACTCGCACCGGGACCGAGCCGCGCTGAAGCCACAATTCAGGGGATCGAACAGCACAAGGAAGCCGATCATGTTATCGTCACTGATGCTAGGAAATCCGTAACAGTATATAAGGTATTAATGAAGATTAACGAAGGAAGAGAGGGCAGCTCTCTTCGCAGATCCGCTCCCTATCATAACTGAGATCCTTGCCATCAAAACATGCGCTCATGGAACCCGCAAGAACCACATAACTAAGGAATTACAATTCTTTATGTACAAGCTGAAAGCCAGCCCGAAACGCAGTTTAGCTGTCTTTATATTAACCTGTTTCTTAAACAGTTTCTAGTCTTATCACTGTCACCATATGGCTCAGTCCGTCTTCTCCGACATGTTTCACCAGGTCTCAGACCAAAAGCCACTGGCAAGCTGGACGGTGAAACAAGGGCAAACGATAACCTGCCCCGCAGTGTACAACACACAGACCGGAGAATATGTGGTGGTCACGGACAACAAGGTAAGGGGCACCACGGTGTTAACACCAGTAGTGGAGAAATGACACATACAGCCATCGATTTGCAAGTAATGGCCATGAAACCTTTTAAAAGTAGGGTGGGGTGCAACTGAGAACGTCCGAGCTGTTGATTATCCCCCCCTAGAATGAATTCCCTTGCTCTGATCGTGAATGTGGGCGGCACGATGGCTCTGTGGGTAGCAGTCTTGCCTCACATCTTCGAATATGGGAGTTCTGTGCCTGCTCTCCCCATGCTGTCTGTTTCCTCTGGGTTAAGGGAACCTGCATCTCTAAATTGGCAGTAGTGTTTTTGCACAAGTGTGCAGTTGTGTACGTTCTCTGGATCGGCATGCCATTCAGAGGGTTTCCTGCTTTGTGACACTGTGTTGCTCCAGAATAAGCATGATCCGATACTGGACAGGCAGTGGATGAATGGATTGATCGGAGTGTTTTGTGGTTAAGAGCCTCTGACATTTAATCACAGTCTGTCACCTTTAGTTTAGCTGCTTCGTCTGGTGTTTTGTGGAAGCCTGGCATTGTGTCGAAAACCAATGTGTGAAGTATGTTTCTTCTTCAGGTCATCAGAGTTTGGAAAGATGAGGACCACTTTGACAAAGCGTTTAAAGCAACTGTAAGTATGTTTCAGTTAGCAAGTGTAAGTGTGCTGTTCTTACCAATAGGAAGTCTGTCATTTTGGTTTGAATAAGAAAATAATTGGGTATTAATAATGTAATACATTGATAATTTCCAAATACAGCAAGTGAAACTGTATGTATTCTTGTTTATCCATTTTATCTCATACAATTGCTCAACTTTGCAGTGATCAACAAGTTGAGTCTTTTTAAGGTTAACCAAATACAAACATTTGCTGGACAGAGGGCTTCACACTGATATGTACTAAACCTATTTCCTTTATCGTTTTTGTATTCTCTGTTACTGACTTGTTCCTTTAGTGATTTTCTGAATATTTAAATAGCACGGTTATGAGCCACGCTTGTGATCAGCGACATGTAAGTGGTGATCTTCAGGAGGTCCACCGTTTGACCTCTGCCTCTGGCTTCTTCCCTACGTTGCTGCCGGTACAGGTGTCTGCTGACGTTGTCAGGGTCCACGCCATCCCCGGCAGTGAGCCCGTGGTGCTGTTTGGCAGGGGGGCTGTCCGGCTACTCGACACCTTGCTGGCGGCACCTCAGCAATGCATTGAGGAGTTACTGCCGGAGGGGGAGGTTATCAGGTAAGTCTTTCTTGCAGTCTGCTGTGATTTCTTATCAGCTGCCTTATCTGCATAGTAGTCTCTGTGCTTTTGGTTGCATGGCTGTCTTTTCATGGTTTTCTCCTTAGAAACTTCATATGATATTAGAATTTTTCTTAGGCTGGCTTTACACCACCCGATTTCTGCCCATCCCCCAGTCCCCCCCCCCCCCCCCCCCCACCCTCCCCTTATCGCCGTCCCCCCTCCCGCCCCCT
>JAACJT020000075.1:6727766-6738347 GCA_009936485.2 Gymnarchus niloticus
AACAATCATTCAATTAAATAATAATGTTGTTTCAAGGGGCCTTGTACTACAGCTGTGTGACCGCCCCCCCCCCCCCCCCAATATTAGCTCCGATTCATGTTGTAGCGAGTCAGCACCAGTCGGTCTTACTCTGCCAATTCTTGGAGAGTCAGAGTTGATTAATCAGCACAGACGGTCACATAGTGTACGATGGGCTCTGACTCTAGTCTCTGACTTCCCGAAGGTGGTTCTGACGAGTCGTGGTATTTTATACATGTTTGAATGACTGGAGTCAGGAGCAAATTCACTGGACTCATGTGATCCCCAGCACATCAAAAATCTGCTCAGTTGTTAAATATAAACCACCCAGTCTTTTCATTATCTGATGAGATCTGAACAGTCGTGCAGCGGACAGGTACCCTTACCGGCTCACGGTCTCATTCTTTTGTCTATCTTATATTACAGGTGGAGCAGCAGCTTTGTGGTGGGAAAGCAGAAAGTTGTTATTTTTATGACGGAGCAGGTAAATAATGACCAATTTCTATGCAGAGTGCAGAACTGCCTCAGTTTACTAAGGTGCAGACTTCAACAAAATCTGTACTGCTGTTTTCTCAAGTGTTTTCCGAAGTGTAATCTGTGTTGTAGGTAAGGTCTAATGCCATTCAACTTGGTAATTCTTAGACTCCTTTACAGCACATAGCGTTAAATGTCCAAATCGTCATGTATTCTTTTATAACAACGAGCGTTAACTCGGCACGGTGTGATATCTGCTGATCTAGTAAAGACTGATCCCTGCCTGCGAAAATCTTGTTGCAGCTATGGGCCAGCAAGCTCTGTCAGTAATCTAGTAAAATGTCTTGGGTATCCCAGTAGGACACAGTCCCAGTTCCCAGGATTTCTTTTACTTGGCAGCAGCTGAATCTTTCTATCCTGGGAAATGCATGCAGTTCTTCAAAGTGGGAATTTAGTGATTTTTTTTTTTTTTTTAATGGTATTCATTTACTTTTTTTCTTTTCTTGGAAAGCATCTAGTAGAATGAGCAGTGCGCAGCCCTGCCTGGGCTGTAGCTAATGTGAGAGTTGTTTGAATTCCCTCAACCCGGTTCTTCATGTGCCTTAACAGGAGGGGAGCAACTTTGTCTATGTGCATCGGTTTGAGCCAGACTCTTTGCGGAAGTACAGGCTGGACACAGAGGGCTCAGATGGTCACCTGCTGAGTTTGTCTGCTGCTGTACGCAATCAGAACATAAACGTCCTGTATTTATGTGAGTGTGGGGTGTTTCGTGGTGGGCAGTGGCCTTTTAATTGCATTTCATTAACAAAGTATTTTTTGAAGCAGTATTAGTCCACAGAATTCTCTGTCTTAGCCAGCATGTTCGTAGGCTTAGTCTGTAGTCTTTGGAAGACTTCTGGGTGATAATATCTAATATAATATTGCACACATTTAAAAATACATGTAATATTTAACATTGCAAATAATACATATTTCAAAAGGTGTAAACTTGGGTGCCCATATTCAGTCGGGGTTGATTTGCATATTCACATGTGGACATACTGATATTGTGTGTGTGTGTGTTTGTTTTTTTCTTTTGCCTCGCAGCTTCAAGAGGCAGCTTGTACCAGAGTGAGGTGTCAGTGTCTGGGGGGACAGGGGAGGGGGTGCAGCCTCTACCTAGGACCCTGCTGCTGAAGCTGTTCACTGGTGAGGGCCATCTGACTTCGGCATCTGCGCTCTCATTGGACGAGGCCAACCTGGCTGTGGTGGGGGTTCCGCACCCCTCTGCTGACCCAGGCAAAGGTGAGGGAGAGAGAGAGAGGAGCAGCGCTGCAGCTACTGAGATGGCCATTTAAGTTCCCAGGCTGTTTGTGGAATGTAAAGAAAGACAAAGAGAACTTCTGGAGCTTGGAGAATGTGGTCCTTGTCACATTTAGCTTCTGTGTTGGGTTACTTTAACATTTGAAAGTTTACATAGCAGTGTTGTGTGATATAGTGTCGTTTTTTCCCCACAGTATCTGCATAGTTCCAAAATGTTTTTTTAGTCATTTCTATGATCCAGAATGAACAGAGACTTGGGGGTTTAATACCTACTTTCTGCTCTGACAGGATTCCTGTGCATCTGGAACACACACTTTCAGACGCTGCAGTCGTCCAAAGAAATGGAGGGGGAGGTACATGGACAGGTGAGTGACTCCACCTTCTTTCTGCCTTCCTGTTATTTTGTGGTGTGTGTGCATTATGGGTGGAGCTAGCCACTTGCATTTTGCTGTATGCCTGCCCCCCCTCCGCCACTATCACTGAGTGGTTTCGTTGCTTCTGTCTCTTCCTCAGCTTTGGTGCTTTTCTGGGAAGTTGTACATCCCTCACGGAAAGGTGCTCACCACTGTACCCTACGAGTGCCAGAGGTCTTCCCTGGCCACAGCGCTTGGGAAGCTGAAGCAGTCCCACACAGAGGGTAAGGCATGGTTCAGCACTTGACTCAGAGGCACGTTCCACCATCCCACCGGGGCTGGCGCCCGGAGCTGACCTTGCTGGTTTTCCACATAGGCTTATGTCCGGCTGCACCTGTCCAGTCCTGGAACTCCCTGCTCCATGAAGCCTCGGCCCAGCCGCAGAGAAGCACCAGAGGAATGGATACCAGAAGAAGTGTAAGATGCCCGAACAGTCCTGAGTCTGTGTGGCAGTCAGTTTTAACTTAGTGCCTGGGGTGCTATAGTCCCAGGAGTTTAGCTTCATAGCAGTGATGCTTTGAAAAAATGTCCCTTTTCAGTGCCTGTTGCCAAGCTGAAATAACTTTCTGCCTTTTCAGAAACTTCGGAAGAGTCAAGCAGCCTCCCTCACATTAGACAAAGTTCTCGAAGACATTAAGGTACGGGAAGACTTTGTTCTTGGTGCGGCCAGTTACCCATGTAAAACCCCCACAGTCCTGCATGCTGAATTCACATTTGTTAAGGAGACTTAAGGGCTTGCTTCCCTAATGTTTGCCCTCCTCTCACACCCAATGCTCAGACAGCCCCAGGGGAAGATGTGGCAAAGGACGTAGAGACCTTTCTCATGGGAGCTGCTGGCCCAGACCTGCAGCTTGTTGTGGGACGGGTGGCTTCTCAGCTGGTGGCCCGCAGCTTGTCTGACCCTGCCTTCGATGCCCACGGCCCCCTTGCTCAGCTGGTCCACACAGGCTGCCTCTCTCATAGGTGGGACTCTTGGCATTTCCTTTAGGCTTCAAACTTGAATGTTAATTCCCCATTGGTCTTAGAAGTCAAGAAGGCGCTTGTTTGTTCAGCCACTGTTTGGGCTTTGGAGTAGTGTGTATAGCTGATACTCAGATTCACAGTCTTACTTTTTTATTTGGGTCTGGCTTGGGACATGAGCCCAGGAACCGCTGCAGCACTGGGACTCGAACTGAACCCACTCCCATATTGTTATTTTGGACCTTTTGTTAGTGTACCTGCAAATTCAGCCCTCATCTTCCTCATTATTACCCGCATTATTACCTAGTCCTGTCTCTTGCTTCGGTCTTAAGTTGAAGAGCAGAGGTCACCAAATGGTGGAAAGCAGTCCACAACTGGACTGTGTAGTAGTATTCTGCCCCCCCCATCACACAATTTAGCCAGTGGCACCCAAAAACCAGCTCCCCCCTACATTTTGCATTTCATAACCTGGCCCTCCAGAGAAATTAATTGGAGAGCCCTTTTAGAGGCATCATCTTGCGCTTAATTTTTTGTGTTTGCTGACAATCCTATGAAAAAGGTGTTATCCAAAATTTTTGAAGAAAACTTGAAGTATTTTTACTTCTATAGATTTGTATTTCTGTGCCGCAATTTGAATTGTTTAAATTGATGGGTTTGAAGCCTAATGTCTTGATAGTATTGTTGTGCTGAAAATGACCTTTGACCTGACTGGTGATGTCATTACAGTGTGTGCCCCAGTCTCCTTCTGCTCGCCCTAGAGAAGAAGGACTACTCCCTCGTTCAGCTCTGTCTGCAACACTTCCCAGACATCCCAGAAGGGCTGACCTGTGCCTGTCTTAAGGCCTTTATCGAGTAAGTGGCGTCACTTTAATTTATCAAGAATAATGGACAGGCTTACATCAAATTGTAGCACTGTTGTGTTTTTTTTGTTTTAAACCCTGCAATGTTGGTTGGAATGATTGACAGAGAGCATTCTGGGAGGCCAGCCAGCTAGGCCTATATTTTGAACTGCTGGCTTGTCACAATTACTGTAAGAAACGGTCTTGACAGACAAACTTCGCCCACGAACAGCAGCAAATAAACAAAATCCACAGATGCAAACCCATAGTTCCTTTGAAGACAGTACAAGGTAACACAGTGCAGCAAGGTTGTGTACAATACTGTCCAGGAGTGTGTTATGGCTGGGGGGAAGGTGGCCATGTTGGCTCAGCAGCGGCAAGACAAAGTTAAGCCACAGGTGGTTCTCGCCGCACCATGCTAGCATCAGAAACTTGGATTCATCGCCGTTGTTGATGCGCCCTACAATGGAAGATTTGACAGAGGACTTCAGTCGGTAGCCTGAGCTGGAATTGCGCTGGAGGATCAAGAGGAAGGGACAGTATCCTAAGGTGCTGTAGTGTTGTACAGCCAGCACGCAAACCTGGACCCACAGTTGGATCAGGTAGTCCGTGATCCAAGAGACTGGGGGCATCTAGCTGCTTCGCCCTGAGCTGCTTCTCCAGTTTGAGAGGCCCCGTGGTGTTGAATGCAGTCATTTCTCATTATTCTTGCACAAATTCCAGCCAGTGTCTGTCATTTGAGCATGTATTAACGTTATTTCAGACTGATCTTCAACCCCCCAGCAATCTTACTTTTTAAATGCTCGATCCAGAACCGGAAAAATAATGCTTTGTTTTAGGACATCGGGGTCATATGTACTGATCTTGAATCGTTCTTGCTTCAAATTTGGGTCAACGCATGAGCTGCGAGAAATCTGATTTCATGTGCACTGTTAAGATATGACTTCTGTCTGAATGTTTTGATTTTGTGCTGAGATATTAAACACTAAACTTGGCTCCGATGAAGCTGGTTTATGACGTAAGCCAGAACAGCCTGCTGCACTGAATTTATAAAGGCAAAAAAAAGCACGATTTGGAGAATTGACAGAATGACAACGTGAGATGAAAGCAGGAGCGAATCGGCTGATCAGTTAAGAAAACGGCACTCTATTAACAGCAAGTGTCTCCTGCAATGGGAAATGTACTGTAGCTGTGAAGGTATCTTGCAGTCAAGCAGCTTTTAGAGGCAAAGAAGCTGTGTTTTGCATTGTGTTGTTTCTGTACACTTACTTTGCTGCTGTATGCAAGCAAACTTCCTCCTGGGATCAGTAAAGAATATTTAATTTAATAATTTAGATAAAGTATCGTCACTCCCTGTCACTGGCCTTCAGATGTGACAGCAGACTTCAGTGGCATTTGGTCCCATTAATGTACACTGGTCTGGTATCCATGCTGAGCTGGATGCCTCTGTCATGACTGCCAGTTTTGGCATTATTCCTGCCTGAACTTGGGAATTTAAGTGCCCCTTTCATCAGTTCTGACTGCATCTTGAACTGTGATTGAACACTCTCGTGCTTTCCTGATGCACAGTGTCCCAGACAGTCACCTGGAGCCAGTGGACTTGGAGCCAGACAGCATGTCCTTCCTGGAGGGCATTTGTACCGGGTGCTGGAAAGAAGGCACACTGGAGAATGGGTTCAGTCCTGTGCTGCTGCAGGATGACAGCTGTGAGACTCAGATCCCCCTGGCCAAGTCGGCAAGTGAAGTTGGTCAGCTCGACTTGGATGTCCCTTGCCCAGTTGGGTTAAAAAAGGCTGCACTACTGTATCCTTTAATGATCTGTGTCATACAGCAGATATTTCCAGTTTTTAGTCATGACCAATACAGACAGGGTGCAGGCCTTTTTATATGGTAATATCAGTAATAACAGCAATTACTGCTGTGGTCTGGTGATTTTCCACATCTCCTTAGCTGGGCCTGCAGTAATGAAATCCTTCAGACTGCACACACAGAGAATTTCCTCCTCCCTCATCTGAAGGACCTCTCAGCCCAGCAGGTCTTGGTGAGTACCTGCATCTGTGTAGTAACTGGACAGACGCTGGGTGTGCATGTTTGTCACGTGTTAAGGTCCTCTGTACTTCGTTCTCCATCTGCAGCTATTTCTTCAGTATCTCTGGTTCCTGTATTTGAAGTCTTCCCAAAATATCAGTGCACAGGTGGCTGGTTTGAGGTCACCAACACCAGCACAGGTTCGTAATCTGATGTAGTCCTCCCCTCCATTTTGGATTAATTTCCTGTTCCACTTGTCAAAGTGTCATGTTGTCAGTGTGTCAACAACCTTTAAGAGTGATGGAATCCCTTTAAGTGAGTCAAAGTTAGAGTGGAAAATGTGACTGGTGACCTGTATCTGCCAAGTTCAAATTCTACACTGAGATTCAAAACATTCAGATGAATTTTTCTGTCCAGACCAAGGATATTTCAGTTGTTTCTCTCCAAGGTGTAATAATTAAATTGTCAGGTGAAGCTAAATTTGGGTTTTACATGCATTATTCCCCTCACTGGATCTTGTAGATCATTGACTGGGTCTGCTTGTTGCTTGATGCCCATTTCACGGTTTTGGTGATGGTTCCTGAAGCCAAAGACATGCTATCGCGTCTCAACAAGTTTGTAAGATCCCAGGTAAGATGCCTGTCTTTATCCTCACACACTAAACAAATTGCTTAAAAATCCACCCTAGGTAAAAGCGTTTGTTTCCCCCTTCTAGGTGAGATTAATCTCTGAACTCGGAAAGATCCAAGGCAGTCTGCAAGACCTTCACAAACTGAATCAGGCAGAGGAGGTCGGCCGTTATTCCATTGAAGTCATAGAGCTGTTTTAGAGAAGTTCATATACGTATTCATTTTACTGTGCGGTTATTCCAAACCCTAATCCAATTCCTGGATGATAAAACTTACCAGCAGGTGCTCCAGAAACACTGCATTTTAGAATTTATATCTCATCCCTTAAAAAACAATCCAGGAGATGGCCCATTTTTAATATGGATATCAAGTATTGAATCGTTTCCTGTTGAACTGACTGTAAAGGCTGTACACTCACTGAAATTGCAGAAAAGGACACCTGACCTCATTATCTTCCCTCAGCACTGGATGCTCCATTCACCTACGCTTTTAACTTTTTTTAAACCGGAACGTCTTTTTATTCAGATTTATTTTTGCAAGTGTTTTTCTTTTTATCTTTTGTATATATACATACAAAAGTATGATGTTTGTGAGTCTTCGAGAGCTTATGTTTTTAAAAGTGCAGTGTATGGAGTAAAGAGTTATTTTTTCCTTTGTATCTACAGAAAGTCATTATGTATGTAGGGGAGAAAAAAAAATCTTGTTTGCTGATCTTATGTTCACTGACTGTGTGACAACGCCCCCCCCCAATTGGTTGTATTAAAATTGGGTAACAAATGAAAATGGTCTGCAGTTATTTCACAGGATCCAAAGTGTTTGGTCATTATTTCACAGTAGGCAACATGTCCATCTACAGAATTAAGTCTTTACAGTAATTAAGGACATTTCTTTCTGCTTAGAATTTACTGATTTTTATACATCACAAACTGTCAGCGACTTCAACTGCCACCTTTTACAGATTACAATATTTATCTACATGCATAACCAACATACCAAGGAAATATTACTTGTTCAGAACCAGGGAAGGTCCTGCTGTTGTAGCTTGTACATTACTGCTTTAGTAAATGCTGATTATCCTCCAAATTTGACCTTATGTCATGACTGATGCTTTATAGGCTTGTATAAATGAATTTCAAATTATGACCAACGGTTGTAAACAAAAGGAAAATCATACGGTAGCCGTCCTGTTCACTATGGCTCACTTTTCCACTACTGCTTACTATAGAAACTCACAGGAATGTTGCTGAAGGTGGTAAAATAATGTTTTTAAGTTGCTAATACTGTTTACGTATGTTACTGTTGTGAACAACAGCTATTTGATTAATTTACTGACCCCAAGTCTAGCACCAACAATAGTATCAACTCTCGCTCTAAGACAAATGTAAACCCTAACCCTAGCTTCAGTCCTAATGTCAACCCCACCTTTAACTCTAATCCCAGTCCTGACCCCAACCCGAGCCTGAATGCCTTAAACCCATACATCCCTGATGCCCTCAAAATAAAAACTGATGCCAGACCCCAAAGCTAAATTAAATAAGGATACAAACTTGGCGTATACCCACCTGACGTGCCACTGTCACAGCCACCGCAGAGAACTACTAGCTTCTCAAAGGTACTCTCCAACTTCCATTAAAGTCCCTAGAATCTTTATTTTTTTAAATATCAATTTTACATGTCAGCCATTTTCATTACTATCATTTGATCCACACAAATCAGAGTAAACACCTCTAAACCCAGTACTCCATTAAAATATAAATTCCCCAATATTTGAAACCCAGCTGGGATTCCAATGGTGATATCTGAAGATAGAGACATGTTGCCAGTGTCAAATAAATGTCAAAGACCATAACTCTAATCCCGACCCTAATTCTAAACCTAAACCAGACCAGAGCCACGAGTCTGTCTTCAAAGGTCCCTAGGAAGGACAGCAATACAAACAACCACTTCAGATTCTCCAGACCTTCTAATCAGAACATTACATTTTGACAGGACACATTGGCCAAAGGTTAGAACAATCAGGAAAAAACACCCAATCACAGTTTAGTAAAGCCAGGAAGTCATTGGTCTGCATAGGAAGTGATGTCTTACATTCCCGGACAAACACATATGAAAGGACTGCCATTGTTAGACCCAACACTGACCCCCTGAAGAAGCAGTAAATTCTGTGAAATGTTGGGTTTTATTGTAGCTTCTTTGTTCTGAATTTTTGAAGACCTAAGGACAATGATCCTATTCTACTAGAACATTTTCATTTATTTCTTTATTTATTAAAAAAAGTTTTGTGGGTTTTTAAATTCAGCAAAGGAGGGGAACAACTGGATTATGCGACCTTCTGGAGGAATAGTCCTAGAAAAAATTCTATGGACTGAACAAGTATTTTGTGTGCATTCACCCATCTTTTTTTTCTGAGGAGCCAAAAAGACACCAACAATAACAGTGATAACCCAGATCTCCATGTAAGCTACCTCTTCTGGACCTATGGGGGACCGCAGCACGGTGAGGCCCAAAAAGTGGGATTTCCTTTTATACCATTTTGGTGATTTTAAAGTAATGGTTTCCCTAAGGAACACATTCAATGTGCAATGACATTTAAAGGATTCACCCCAACAAACATATGCACACCACGTACCAAACAAAAACACCACAAAGCTGTTTTTCAAAATTCGTGGCAATACACCATGCAATCATCATTGATACAGTGATACAAACGCAAACACTTCCAGAAAACACCTTAACGGAAGTAAAGGACAACAGGTCACCAACAAGCAAAAAAGGCATGTTTGTTCTCGAACAGGAAGTCTGAGAAACACGCCACAACACCAGAAAAAACATTACTTACTGATAATGCTTCTGCACAGCCAAGTCATGGTATCACAATGGCTTTACCCTTAGGGGAGACTAGCAAAAAAAAGAAGAATCAGGTGCATTGAGTCAGACACCCCCAAAACATCCACAGCCCGGTAGTATATCAATCAAAAGTCCAACAAGTTGAGACTGCTACAAAGTGAGTGATCAATATTTATCAATACCTGTTTAAGTGCAGTCTCATTTGTGGCCTTACTGATCTGGGAGAATGCCAGGGGAAGCCTGTTAACAATAGCAGCTGCGGGTGAGAGAGTAATACAATGACTAACACTTGATTTGGAAACAGCCAGAATAGCAGATCTAAGTTATACTTCAAATGTTATGAGAGAGTGATCTGAAACTGCACGATTTAGAGGAAGGACAGACACGTGCTCCACATGGATACCATGACTGAGAGCCAAGTCTAGAGTGTGGTTACCTGAGTGAATAGGCCCTACTACATTCTGCGGACCACCAACAGATTCAAGAAGAGGTGAATGCCATTGTGCAACGATCACAGTCATTTTTCATATGGATATTAAAATCCCCAACAACAACACCTTTGTCAGAAGTAATAACTAGATCAGACAGGAAGTCAGAAAACTCCTGAATCAAACTGCTATACAGACCAGGTGGTATACAAACAACAACAAGAGTAAACGATGGCAGAGAGTTACATGCACATGAGCTAACAACAGTATGGACCAGGATTTCAAATGTGCTACATTTGTAACAACTTCTCAGAAACAGCTAGACTAGATTGAGATATGGCAGCAACACCACAATCTCAACAATTAGGACAAGGGTTATGTTTGTAGGTGTACCTAGGAGAAATAGACTCATTTTATGCCACATAGTCATCTTGTTTAAGTCAAATTTCCATCAGGCAGAGCATACTAAGAGTTGACTCAATTATCCCTTATAAGCAATGTCTTAGAAGTCAGAGATCTCACATTCCAAAGCCACAACTTGAGCTTGACCCCACAGGCAACGGTTCTAACTTAATATTGTAACAGCACAAAGCGGCGCTGCCTTTAGGGTGCACCCCAGCATGCATTAGGGTTGCAAATAGTT
>JAACJT020000075.1:6738447-6750854 GCA_009936485.2 Gymnarchus niloticus
AGAGGCGGTGGAGGACAGAGCGGCCTGGCGTGCTGTGGTCCATGGAGTCGCGAAGAGTCGGACACGACTGCGTGACTCAACAACGACAGAACAATAACTAAACATATTACACTCCACACGCAGGACAGAAGCCATGGTATCCTACTTGTTAATAGGTATCTGAGAACTCCGGTCTTGCGGTAAACGCTCGAAGTTAAACTTGGCGGGTGAAATATGAAACGGTGTTTTTTTCGGCTCGCAGGAGAACACGCAGTTACTTTGAAATGTCGGTTATGCTGGGAGTCAGCAGTCCGAAACAGAGGTGGATCCAGGATTTCCCGAACAAGGACCCTAGACTCAGCATGTAAAGCGTCTTGTGGTGCCACACTCCAAACAGGTGCCCCCTTAGTTAAAACCTGCTCGCAAAAATCTACGCTGAATTACAGGAGACTTCCTACGTGCACCACCTCATTCAATCATGGCTCAAAAAGTATGAAGGAATTTCAGCCTAAAGTAAAAACAAAAACCCAGAAGACTGGTTGAGTCGAAGTTCTCCTCCACTCCCACAGTGGCTCAGTCTCCTTCGACTCGACAATACGCTAAGAACAACTCAAACTCTTCACCAAAGCAAATAGCAATGTTATATTTGCCAAATCATGTCCCTGGATACAAAAACTGATCTTCTTACTCACTTGCAAACAGTGTAAGAAAAAATATTTTGGGGAAGCGTAAGACATTACCTGAACCCTAATGCCAACCCTAAATCTACAGTAGTATTTTTTTCCTTATTTTCTCGATGTGAGTTATATGTATCGGTTGGCGTACTTATTACTATAACAATGTGCGCTGAATCATCACATGAGGTCCATCCTTTAATTCTTTATCAAACATCACCTGGCAAAATCTACTAAAATGGACATGCGATATTTGTAACAGCAGTGTCTTTAATACCTCACTGTGCATTGCGCATAAATAAAAAGGCAAATAAAGACTAAACTCACGAACTCTAGGACTGCTATTGTGGCTGGAACAACTCTGCCAAATGGTGGTAATCATATACCTCCAATAAAATAATTTAAAACCCATATAAATTAACAGAACTCGCTGTAACACTTATCAAATGCAAAATGCAATGTAGGCATATATACATAAATGAACTATGCTATTGAACTTAGAGCATACAACATTGAGAAAAGTCAATGGATCTCCTCCTTACATTATGTTGAGAAAAGGTTCCGTGTAATCGCCTTGCAGATTTATTGCCAAGTATGTATGCCCGTCTTCCAAGAGGACAGAAATAATATTGTACAGTTAATCATAAATTTCATTTGGAAACCAATCCAGCAATTGGCGGTATGAGAAATCACGGAGTTGTTTTTTTATACCACGTGGAGGTGCTCTTTTCTCATAAACGACACTGCAACAAGCCACATGCTGTACACTGTGTATGTAAGATCTACGTGATTCAATAGTGAGTTAACAGGAAAGTGTTACTTTTCTATTTAACATTGATTGCCTAATTTTTGATGATTAAGTTTCGAATTTTATAGTCGTCATTGGTGACATTCTACTTTAACATCGAAAGTGCATTCTATAGATAATAAAAGACATCGTAGTCGGCAGGATTCGAACCTGCGCGGGGAGACCCCAATGGATTTCTAGTCCATCGCCTTAACCACTCGGCCACGACTACGTTGTACGTGAACATATCCTGCTATATTCACTGAAAGACCCTGATGAATAGTAGGACGATAAATTCATAATTAACCTAATGTGAAGTGAATTCCGACGTGAACGAGATAAGTACATTTCTTCCAAGTTAAAGAATTACCAAGTTGAAGCATCCGTATGTACAGATAATACTTGCGCTCAAATTGTAAAAAGGATGGCTATTATTGTTGGGTATTTGCTATGATTTAGAATTATTCATATTCCAAATTTTAAACATAAATAGAATATAGATGCATATAGAAGGTAGATGAAAGAGCCACAAGCTGGAGCGACAAACTGTATACTAAATGATCATGTTTGTCATCACCTGTACCTATGTTTTGAATATCTCACCCATAAGTCGTTTCTGTTAGATTAGATGACGGTTACTTTTTATTGTTGTTTTATTTTTGAATTATATCAATTGTCTAAAGACAACAATTAAGACTATCAGCAAAAATAATATGCAGGTTTAAAATATAAGAAAGAGGAAACATGCAAGGAGTGTGTTGATGTAGAAGAGCTGAGCTCACCGTAACCCAAAATATAAAACCTGGAAAAAAATCACAAAAGGCAGACGTGTGCTATACTGTTAAGG
Source organism: Gymnarchus niloticus (assembly GCA_009936485.2). NCBI lineage: Eukaryota > Metazoa > Chordata > Actinopteri > Osteoglossiformes > Gymnarchidae > Gymnarchus > Gymnarchus niloticus. The sequence continues at coordinate 6,740,735 of JAACJT020000075.1, forward strand.
CAGACAAATGTATATAGTACATGTCCAGCTATTAGACTAGCATCCCATCCATGGTGTACTCCAGCCTTAGGGCCTAGGCGGCCTGTGATAAGCCCATCACAACATCATAAGTGGTTAGAAGATGGATGAATGGATGTTTGGATGGCGCCCAGCTCCAGGCTCCCTGCAAACATGTAGTTGCAAAGTGTTTGGAAGATGGATGGATGGATGAACAAATACTTAGCTAAATTCATTTGATCAAATTATTTAATGCTTGTTAAGGAAATATGGGAAATTATTCAACAGTGTTTGGTGGGGCTGAACTTGTGTTATATTCAAATTAGAAAGCATCTCTTAGGCTGCTGGTTATTAGAAAATGGCAACACTGTATGGCAATCGTAGCTTGCAGCAGCATTGCGGTGCACAAGTGTGTGATGATGCTGATGAAGTGACTGGTTGCTAAGAGCCAGGCTCGTGCTCATGGACATTGTCTGATTGAGAAACCTTGATTAGGTGGTAGGATGCTGCCCTGTGACATAATAGACTTGGGAGCAAAGTAAACAGAACGAGGGCTATATACAATTCTCAAATCTGACAGATGTGCGATCTTCATGATGATTCCATCCATCAAGATGTTCAATCCAGTTTTTTTTATTTTATAACATACTGAATGCAGAATACTGGGTATCCATTCATGAAATTTATACACGCAACTGAAGGCAAATTCTATGAACCAGATTTCCCTGCAAAGAGAAACCATGCAATTGAAAAGGATTGTTTAGAATCTGTTTAGATAAACTAATTGATAACAGAGACCATGCATACACTTCGCGATAGTTACTGTAACCACTGAAATGTAGTAGAAACTTTGAAAGATTTCAAGTTTGAATTTTGTCACGCAATTACTGATAAAAAGATCCCAGTAGGAGGTGGACATTTATTTATTTTTCCCCAAATCTCTTATTTGATTGGATGTAATCTCGTTGTGTGATGACCAAATAAACGACATGGGTTCAATGCATATTTTGTTCCCATAACATTAAGCATGAAAGAAGCCCCCTTGTAGTAGTTGCATAATGCGTGGTGCTAACGAGCAGCGGTGTTTCCATCGGCGGTTGCAATACCCGACGTAATTAAAATGAAGCGCTGCATTTTTGCACGAGCGTACTAGAAAGAAAATAATAATAAGGCGCGAGGCTCAGATAAACAATCGCACGAGCGTCATTTTTCCCTATGCTAACGCAGCCTTACAGTCGGCGAGACCGCTGCGCCGTGCAGGCTTCATTGTGGAGCGGCGGTCACGTGACCGCCGTGGAAGGCCTGCCGTCTGTTTTCAGCGGAGGGAGAGAGAGGAAGAAAAATGGCGACTAGAGGCGACCCGGAGCGGGACGCCGGCCGTTCGCTTTGAGCTTTCTCTCGCTTGCTAAGTCTGGGGCTGAGTGGAATTACTTCTGATTCATCTAGCGACGTCCAGCTTTTAGGCCGTGCCCGTTTTCCCGGGTTTTTGCCGGGTGAATTCCGCGCGAAAGCTGAACTTGGAAATAATACATTAGTATCTATATAATGAGGGGGAGAAGAGGCAGGCCGCCCAAACAGGCGCTGATGCAGGAGCCTTCTCCCGGGCTAGTCCGCGGTCTGAGACCCCGGCGAGGACTGCGTGCGAGGGGGAGAGGCGCAGTGGAGGTCGAAATTCTCACTCCCAGGAGGGGGAATTACCACTCTTCCAGGGGCAGGAGGAAAATGGGATCAACCACGGCGTCGGGAGGTAGAGGAAGAGGCAGGACTGGCAGCAGAGGTAGAGGGAGACGGACGAGTAACAAGGTGGTCTACGATGACCATGAGAGTGACGAAGACGAGGATGCCGTGAGTTTACGATCAGAGGAAGACGAGTTCGTTCACGACGACCCACTGTCAGATGAAGACGAGGAGGCCTTAGAAGAAGAGTCCGATTACCTAGAGGAAATACCCGACGACGATGATGATGATGATGCCAGCTACTGTACGGAAAGCAGTTTTCGGAGCCATAGTACGTACGGCAGCACTCCAGGTAAATAGAGGACTTAATTAACCCACGCACCTCGGATAGGGGGGAGAGGGCGGGACAGTGGCGCATGATTTCATCGCATAACGTCCGGGCGATGTGTTACATTTCTCCACGATGTACACAGATAGTTGTGGAGGCAGCCGTATTGTTCAAAATGGAGAATGCACTCATAAAGCAGGCCTCCGCTTATCGGCATCCAGCTGCCAGTTTGTAAGGCAGCGCGAGCGCTGTGGCCACTGTCGCGCGCTCTCTCGCGTGCCACCGTCACCTCGCTTCTTACATTACATATTAAAATCCCCCCCCCCTTTTTTTTTTTTTTACAAAAATGCAATGCTATTACATTTCTCTGCAGGATATTGATGGAAAGATCGGGCGTTTTCGGACCTTTTCCATAGTTGCTCAGTGAGCGCTCCTTTATGACTGAAACTTTTTTCTTTTCCATCCAAGTTGAGGAATTGAAGTCTGGATGATGCTGGCTGTTGCAAGCTTTTTTTTTTTTTTTTTTTTTAATCTTTTCACGGCGATTTGAGTGTGGCGTGACGCGTAGAGGCCGTCGGCAGCACGTGTATTTGTGATGCTGATACGCAGTGGAAGGATCAAAGTGACCATTTCAATCCGAAAATCTTCTATATGTGTTCATGGCTCACATGTACTCTCTTACCCGTGCCACTTAGGATAAGAGGGTGTCTATTCGCGTTATGCTGTCCATCGCTGATTAGCTGCTTGTCAGTGACAGGACCGCATTGCATCCCTTTGTTTTGAAAATGGGCGCTTCTGCTACACCTGTTGCAGACAAGTGTCCACGTCACAGCCCGAAACGATTCCTGCTAATGCTGCTTTGGTTTAATATGGTGTGTGTGTGTCTGTGTGTCGGGGTGGTGGGGGGGGTCCGCATGGTACGTAAAGTGCGCTCTTTGGGTTTTCCAGCAGTTTTTCAGTTTCGATTTGAAATTTAGCTTCTTTTTGTAATATTCGTGTATATTTTTTGCTTTATATTTTGTAAACTGCCAAATATGTGGTTGATGAATTTTATTTGGTAGATTCATTGTTTTTTAATATATGTTAGATACACCCACCAGGATTGTTACTGTTTATTTTTTTCTATTATTTAAATTGGATTTGTATGAATCATTGTATAAATATCTGCATAAAATCTTGTATTTTAATGTAGTTTGTGATGCTATGTTATAATCAACTTTAGACTCTCTAGCTGCTGTCCATGTGGATTTTCACTTGTAAGTAACTGAACACTGTTCAGTCGTACTACATCAGAAGACTGCGTGGTATTTTACATCAAAATGTTATGTCAAAACAAAAATTACTTTATACACATGCATGCATATGCAATATATTTTATATGTAGTGTATTCAAAAATAGAGACACTGTAAAGACCATTTTATTTGCGTTCAGGATCCACTGCGTTTCACTATTCTTGTGAAAGCTGAGAATTTGGATTCTTTGTAAAACTTGTTTGTAAATAAGTAACTTTTCACTTAACACTTGAAATCTATTTTAAACTTAGGTTTTATAGTGTGCATCATTGGGTGGATGTAAAATATCCATCCAACATATTTTCCATAAGCAATCTGGTACAGTGCTGCAGTGGTTTTTAAAATGTATCTACTTAAATTTCTGTGACTAAACCTATTTACATGCACAAATGTATAGGTCTAAATTATTTACAATATAAAGATCATGCCACTCTTTTATAGATGACGTTTGGATGAAGGATCTTTTTACCTAGTCAGGTCTAACAGAGAATATTTTGAATAGGCAGAATTAGTGCGTGCTGAAGCGGACCACTGTTCTGCTAACAGGTTGGTGAATGAAACAGGACAAGGTCTTTCTAGATCATTAAACATTATATCACACTGCAAAAAAAGCCAGATTGTAGTTTATAATTTTTCCAATTAATTTTGTCCATCGGCATTCGCCAATTTATCTAATTCGAATGCTACCTCTTAAATGTCATTATAAGGTGCTTGTTTATCCTGTGCAAAACTTGAACACTGAATTAAAAATCAGTGGTGACAGTCATTTGTTGAAGATTAATTGGGACATAGGGTCCAAAAAATGGAGACGTCAACAGTTTCAGTTAACTGGGTCTGGGCCCGGACTGCGGCCCGGGGCATTATGGGAATAAAATGGTGAGGCCGGGAAGGCACTCTCCCTGGGGTTTTTCAGCTGTTTGTGGATATGGCAACATATTCTTAAAATCTTTCAGTTCATTCCACTTTACTGTAAAACTGGGTAGTATGCAGTTTTTCTGTGACGATATGTTTTTTTAACAGCACATTGTGCATAAAAATATTGTACCACTGCTGCGATGGATGGATGACATTATTGATCCCATTGGGAAATTAGTTTGCATCTAGCAGCAAAGGAACATAAGGTGCATGGATATGAATACATGCTACAAAACTCAAGACAAAGTGCAAAGACGTTGCACATACTGCAAAATTAAGGTTGTGTGAAAACATTAAAGGATATGGTAATGGGCGAGGTCTAAGTATGATGTACGTGGTACATATCTGTCAGTTATGCAAGTATGACCTGCTGTAAGTCACAGTCATAAGTTGTTCTCATGGTTTTTTTTGTTTTTGCCTTTTTTGGAGTCTCGATGTAGATGGCCAATCTCAGTAAGTGGTACTGTTGTTAGATAAACTTAGTTCCTCACAGCTAGAATGGCTGTCCAGTCTAGTCCTTACCTAGTATTAGTTTGCAAGCTAGAATGAAATTTTTCATTTTCTGGAAGGGGGGAAAAAAAACAATTCCACGGTTTTTATGGAATATCCTCTCCCACGCTGTCCCTTTCTGTCATTCATATTATAACTATTTTGGTTTATTTTAAGAGTAAATTAGCTACTCAGTGTATTGTTGTTTTTGGTAAGAAAATGTCTCTGAGGTTCCATGGTGACTGTCAACAGGAATTTGTTAATTGAGTGACTGACCTTTAACTAGTCAGTCAGCTGGATGGCACATCAAAGAGCAGCCTGAGCTCAAACCTGAACCAAGTGCTAGACAAAACATGGTCCAGTATGAGAGTTTTGACCTATCATAAGAATGTTATACGTAAGACCATTTGTAATGAGAACTGATGTTGACATATGTGTAAAACCTTCCTATTTTCTTTTATTTGACACATTTTGTATCATTGCTGTATGTGCGTACACTTTAAATCGCTTTTTCTTAGATATGCCTGGTTTCTCTGTAAAATTGGTGCATTCACTGACCTCTCTTATTTGCCCTCTGTCCCTGGTGGGCAGGCCGACGGAGGACACGGGTGCACCGTCCACGTTCTCCGATCTTCGAGGAGAAAGAGATCCCACCACTGGAGCTCCCAAAAAGCTCTGAGGACCTCATGGTTCCCAGCGAGCAGCTGCTCAACGTGGCCGCCATCTACGAGGTGCTGCGCAACTTCGGCACTGTGCTGCGGCTGTCACCCTTCCGTTTTGAGGACTTCTGCGCCGCTCTGGCCTGCCAGGAGCAGTGTACGCTGCTGGCCGAGACTCACATCGCCTTGTTGAAGGCCATTCTCCGCGAGGAGGACACTTCCAACACCACCTTCGGCCCGGCCGACTTGAAAGACAGCGTCAACTCCACGCTCTACTTCATTGATGGTATGACTTGGCCAGAGGTGGTGCGCGCCTACTGTGAGAGCGACCGCGAATATCACCACGTCCTGCCGTACCAGGAGGGTGAGGACTACCCGTTCGGGCCTCTGGAAAGCAAGATCAAGGTTCTTCAGTTCCTGGTGGACCAATTCCTCACCACCAACATCGCTCGCGAGGAGCTGATGTCCGAGGGCGTGGTGCAGTACGACGACCACTGTCGTGTTTGCCACAAGCTGGGCGACCTGCTGTGCTGTGAGACCTGCTCGGCCGTCTACCACCTGGAGTGCGTGAAGCCGCCCCTGGAGGAAGTGCCCGAGGATGAGTGGCAGTGCGAGATCTGCGTGGCCCACAAAGTCCCAGGTGTCATGGACTCCGTGACCGAGAGTCAGAAGAGCCGGCCTTACATCCGACAGGAGCCCATCGGTTATGACCGACATCGGCGGAAATACTGGTTCTTAAACCGGCGAATCATAGTGTAAGTAAAGTGCCTTTTCTAGTTGTTTTGTGGCGGAACTGTAAACTGTTTAAAGGAGTTAAGTACTTTGTAGCTGCTTTAGGAATGTAGGGAATCGGTCACGTCATGGGCCCCGTTGGGCAGCATCACTTAGATTTGCAGTCCTCCCCAGCATTTAAGTACTCGATTGGAGATAGTTATACCAACTGAACTGATTTCGGCTGGCTCGTACGCTGCAGAGACAGGTAGGGGTGTCCACTGGGATCAGGGGTGCAGAGAATTGCTGTTTCAAGCGTGTATCACGGCTGAGTGCAAGCTTCCTACTCAAACTGGAATGGCCTTTAAGAATACTGGCAGCACCTCTCCCAGGTTCACTCGTCTTTGTTGTAGGGAGATGAAGGGGGTGTTGTTTTCTGAGTTGAGGGTGCTGAATATGTTCTTTCTTGTGACATTTGTCTAGCCCATAAGTCCTAAGCAGGCATGACATGAAATTTGTGGTGAATTCTTCGAGCCAGCGACCGATTTGAGCTTTGGTCCCTAGGTGCTCATTAACGGTGACTAATAGCCTCGCACAGCTTATGTAAATTTTGATTATGATAAAGCTGGCTTACAGAAATGATGTAGGTTTTTAAAGATGCAATTTATTGCTAACTATTTTGCAGTTATTGGCTTCTAAAGTATTGGATGGCTATAGTGAACTGGTACTTGTCTCATTATTTGATTGCTTCAGCAGAAAGTGCTGAATGTTAACGTCAACTGATTATGTGACATTAGGCCTCGTTATTACGGGAATCAGTATTTACACGGAGCAAGGAACAGGATTTGCCATGGCAGTGTGCCGTGTAACAAGCCGTTCAGTAATTGCAATTCCTTCATATTTATTTATTTATTTTTACACGGCGGCTTCCGTGCAAACGGAATCATATCTGAGCGTTCCGATATAGCAGGTGTAATTGGGTGTAGCAGTGTGTAATGCTGTCGTTTAGTATGATTTGCGGCCCTGTATGGTGACCTGTGAAGCTGCCAGGACGATTGTTCGCGGTTCGTTTCTCCATCTGCCCGCTTAATGCGATGCTGTTTTTTTGAAGGCAAGAGTGTCCGCATGTTGCCTTGTACTGGGATTTATTTACTCGGGGCTGGGGGGGGGTCTCTCGGCCTGGTAGCCCATTGACAGTATTGTTCGTTGCTTTTTTTGCTTTTTAAATGATGCCTCATAATTGCAATATCTTTTGCTGTAGCATTACATTTTGAGAACTGCTTTAATGTTTTTTTGTTATCTCGATATCGAGCGTGTGGGCTAGTATGTTCATAGTGAAATGTCACTGCGCATGTGTGCGTGTCTTTCCACATGTGTGCATGCATATTAACTCCCGCTGCTGGAGAGGAGGATTCATTCGCCACCTGTACAATGCAAAGATCTCCAGTTGACTGATGTTTATTTGCAATAGTTGTTGAATGTTGAAGCAACGTATTGTGCCCTAAGATAGGTTCAGAGAGGTCCTAAACACCTGGAATATTCTGTTGTACCTTTGAACATGGTGCCAAAGGTAAGGGAAGTTATATTACATGTCACTTTTGGGTGATTGCTTCACCTATATTTTTTTTTATGCAGTAATACTCATTGGCAGATCAGTCCCTTAGTACCCTTTTTGCTGTCACTACACAGTTCTGTTATTGCTGTGTTTAATTCATATTTAATCTGTTGAAGTCACAGCTCTTATCAAGCTGATTGGTTTAAACAAGCCACGGTTGTTATATTAGGCACAGTCTTTGATTGTGTTTATGCAGACAGTTAAAGCATGACAGTCTTAATATCTCCTGTCTGACTTCGGTAAGCTGCCTGTTTGAAATAGTTACCAGTCATTTCACGTCTCCCCCCCCCCGCCCGCCTGAAATTCGTCAGGTTAAACTGATTGGATCTCATTCAATGAATCAGCGAATCGTGTAGGGTACACTGTAGCAGGGGGCGGGATTAGTGTGGTCATGAACAGTTTTTAATTGGCTAGTGGCTTATCATTCTGCTCTACTACTAATGACAGTCGTATATGATTGGCTGCCGTAAACTCAGATTGTAGAGTGAGTATAGTCATAATGGTTCATTCACTTTCAGTGATCTGTTTACTGGCAGCTACAGTATCATCCTGACAAACTGCATTGGTGAGTCAGAAGAGCTGAGTCAGGCAGTGTATTGAATCAGATCTTTTCACCTACTGGGAGACGACTTCAGAAAGGCTCTGCGAGTTGCATGAGCATGTTTTACTGTAGCTGCTCTCTGTTAGTGACCTAGGCAGGTTTCTGAGTTCTTGTATTCTGTGATTAGATGAGCAAAAACTTTTGTGCCGTTTAAATGCCCAATTTTTTCTAAATGGAATTATTTCAGTGTTTTAAGAATGTTAATTATGTAATACATAACATCTGAATTTATATATAACATACTGGAAAAGATCCATTGGAAAAATGAATGTAAATATTAACTTAATGTCTGTCAAACAGAAGTATTAATGAGGAATGGGATACACATTCTCCTTCAGTGCCTTACACTGTTAGGGCAGAACAAAACAGGTCTAGTTAGGGTTCTGTACGTGTGTGTGTGCGTGTGTGTGTGCGTGCGTGCGTGTTCCCGCGCATTCTAACAGTGGTCTCCTCATCCTCTAGAGAGGAAGACGGGGAGCATGAGCGTAAGGCCATATGGTACTACAGCACCAAGGTCCAGCTGGCCGATCTCATCGACTGCCTGGACAAGGAGTACTGGGAGACGGAGCTGTACGAGACCCTGGAGGAGATAAGGGAGGAGGTGCACAGCCACATGGACATCACCGAGGATCTCACCAACAAAGCCCGTGGTGGCAACAAGTGCTTCCTAGCAGCCGCTAACGGTAAGGTGAAAGCTATGCTTGCATCTCGGGGCAGGGGGTGGGTTGGAGGTGGCCTTCGCAGGGTGTGGTGTTTGGGGACGTGACAGCAGGTGTGTCATCTATAAGGTCAACTTCCTGTACCCTCAACATTAATGGGAAAGGCCCTCTACTGTAACTGGGTCAGCTGAAGGACAGGCCAGAAATGGTCAGTCTTTTACCTCTAAAGCTATTGGTGACTTCTGGGGGGGGCGCATGTAAGCTCTTTGGCTGTTTTACAGTTAGTGTGGAGTTAAAAGTATCAAATACCAAATGGAATGGAAAAACAGGTGGGCGACCAAAGCAGACGAGATGCTGCTTGCTGTAGTCTTTGGGTTGAAGTCAGTAAAGTCAGGCCTCAGTAAAAAAAATTTTTAAAGAATCTTCCGGTGGTACATTGTGTTATGGCACAGTTAGTGTTCCTTGCCGTCTCCTTGTGCACGTTTGCGGTCCACCAGCAGAGCATGGCCCGAGCATCTCCAGTTCCACCTGTCTCCAGATGTTCGGGTCGAACGTGGACGTGAAATAAGGCACCGCACCTTGGTGTGAAGGCAGGCAGGGTGGAGTCAGGAAAGGCCCAAAGACCCATCGTGGTTGAGCCTTTACTTGCATGCTGAGCATTGGGAGCATTTCCCGGTGCTGGTGAGATGCACCGATTCATCTGTGACACACCCCCCCCACTGCAAGCTGCTAAAACAGATGCAGCGAGTGACTGACTGCTGCTTCGCTTCACTTCAAAAGCGCAGTCTCTCTCGCTTGCTTGCTCACTCCATGCCATCTGTCTAGTCTCTCCCTGTCTCTCTCCCTCTTATTCCATGCCGTCTCTCTGGTCTCTCCCTGTCTCTCTCCCTCTTATTCCATGCCGTCTCTCTGGTCTCTCTCACAGGTAGTGGAATATATAGCTGTGCTGGTCCTCTTGAGGGAGTTTTTCCTTGCCTCTGTCGCCTTCGGCTTACTCTCTAGGGACTCTGAGCCCAGGACTATGTAAAGCGTTTTGTGACAGCGCTTCTTGTTAAAGGCACTATATAAATAAAATTGAAAAAGGTGTTAGTGACCCCTCCCCCCCCCCCCCCGCTCCCGTCCGCCCCGCGTCCCTCCCCTCCCGTCAGCTTTCACTCTTTCGTTGCGTTGTGTGTG
>JAACJT020000075.1:6751887-6775937 GCA_009936485.2 Gymnarchus niloticus
CTCCTTCCCCTTCGGCTTCCCCTCTAAGGGCCCTGAGCCCAGGAATTTTTAAAGGGGTTTTTGACAACGCTTTTTTTTAAAAGCAAAAAAAAAAAAAAATTGAAAAAGGGGTTTGTCCCCCCCCCCCCCCCCCCCCCCAATTCCAGTCTCTCAGTGCCTGTCTTTTTTTTTTTTTTTGATGTGTTGGACAGGCAGGTTTCTCTGTCATTCTCTGTCATCTGCTGCTCGTCATATACCCACCCACTTGCTTTTGTCGTTTCCAGTAACGTGAGCTCACCCCCCCCCCACTATTGATGCTCTAATTTGTTTAAATACCAGTCTTACAGTAGAATTTGTTTTTTAAGCACATTTCAGGTCATCTAATCGTAAGCCAGTGGCTGTTGTGTGTTTTTTTTTTTTTCTTTCTTTCTTTCTTCTTATAGAGGCATTATAGGACTTATTTGACCCACCCTTCCCCCAACTTTCTGGACAGTGACTGGTCAGATTTACCTCCCAGCCTGTGCCTTACCATTCACGGTGCCCAGCCATGTTCCAGGAGGGCTCCAAGGGAACGTTTTGGCGAGGGGAGGGCAGAGAGAGAGAGAGAGAAGGAAAGAGAACAAGTGAGCAAGCAACCGGAGCGGTGGTGAACGAGCCTCTCCCTGTGCTGTCGCAGCCTCCTGGTGATGATCGTCAGTGCCCAAGCCAAGCCTCAGTGGGCCATTCCATTATTGGGGCCCTGTGGCGCTTGCACACTAATTAGCCCCCTGCGGGGCTGGGGGGGTGCACAGTACAAACAACTGCAGCTTAGCTGCTGCCACTGAGTTTGGCACAATGGGCCCGTGTCTGTGGTGCAGCAGGAGTAAGGGGATGGTGCTTCTTAAGCCTGGCCCCTTGACCTTTTGGACCCTGATTTATAGGGTTCTGATCAAACTGCAGTTCAAGTCTCAGCGCAAGAGTAGCGCTGGGGGTCCACTCACACCAGCAGTGCTCGTACTGTGTGGCTGATGTACAGAAACACTGATCCAGCATCATTTATTTCCACCATTGTCCAGCACTGATAAAGAGGGGCATCTTAGAGGTCACATAGCCTGTAGTTTTGTGCGCTGTTCTGAAAAGTAGCTGAGAACTGCCCTCCTCTTTCGGGTGAAAAGGTTTAATAAATGAGGCTTCTTCTGGTCGTGAGCTGCTGGTACTGTGTCTGATAGAGTCACCCAGGTGGTGGTTAGTCTGGGAATTTGAACATTTGTTGTTGTTTTTCTAATGTTGTATTACTGGTGATATGGAAACCAGCCAGCCTGCTGATTGTGGTGGTGGGTGGGGATGGTACCACTGTGTGGCATGAGTGGAGTGTGGTAGCACAGTTGATGTTTCCAAGGCCCCAGCACCACGGGCAGTACATTTCCCCCTCTCCCCGGTGAGGGCACATATGTGTATCTGGGGCGTGCCGAAGGAGAGCATGCACCTTCAGACACGCTGTTATTCACACGGCGTTGAGGCTCGCCTGGCTGGGCCGCCCCTTCCTGTGTGCTTCTGGCAAATGAAAGCCCCCCCCCTCGACTCTCATGGTAGGAAGGAGCGCGGTATTTATGGACCAGAGGTTGTGGGTTTGAGTCTCAGTCAGGGTCCAGCTGCAGCACGCGTCAGCAAGGTGTTTACAAGAAATTGCTCCAGTGAAATGCCACAGAACTGCGCACTACTGTGCGGGGAGGTGTTTGTTTAATATAACAGGCCATTATCGTTAGTCACCCAGGTTCCATCACTCACACTGTCTCACACTAGGCTTCTTGGGATTGCCCAGGATTTAGTACAGGAATGAATCAGGGTGTCCTCCGTGTGATCATGACACGTTATGTTGTGTACTGAGGGTTTCTATTCCTACACTCTGTGCAGCTCAAACTAGTCTGCTTAAGGGCTCCAGCAAGTGGCCTTAAGCTTACAGGTGTGGGTTTCCATGGTGGGCTGTGTTGTTATACCATAGAATGAGGTGTTTATAAATCCTCTGTGACTTTGGTACCCGTCTAGTTGTGAGGCTACTGTTGATGTAGCCTCTGGTGGAAACTAAATGAGCTGCCCTGCTGATCACTCCCACCGTTTGTTCCTCTTGGGTGGCTGGAAGGTCCAAAACAAGGCGCCTTTTGTGCTCCACTTTTTATTTCGGTCAGGGTTTGAAGACGTGAGGGGTGGACTGTGTGTCATATCTCCTTTGCTCGCTTTACGGTTTCCCCCCCTTGCTTCTCCTTGAAAAGCACTCCATTCATTAGAGAACGAGATGGATGTTACTGGACATCTGTACTGAGCTGGCAGGTCTGCTGTCAAGTGTCAGCTGTGAGCATCGCCTTTCAGCCACCTTGGTTCCTGGTGAATGGCAGCCCCATCCACCAATCAGAACCATTTTTTCAGAGATTCAAAACCTGGCCATTAATTTACATGACTGATTAGAGATGAGCCTTGACCTGTGGCAGGTAGTCCACAGTAACTCCTGGTCATTTCTACACTATGTGTGATTAGCCCACCCCCCCATGAATAGGAATGGCTTTAATGCAGTGGTTTAAGACCCTATTCTTTGGAAGACTCTGGCCTCCCATTATCATGATTGTGTTTAAATATAAACATTTCTCGTACTGAGAACTTCTCCTCAGACCAGGTTATATATCTATGCTATCTGAGCCTTAATCTCCGGTGACAAGGATGTACCAGAATGAAGAGGCCTAGTGGAGAAAATGCAGATGGGTGTGTTTATTTCAAGGGTTAGTTTGGGTTTATATGGACTGCGGGGGCTGAGCCGGGACTAGCGGACAGTCATTCCGATCGGTGGTTCTACGGTGGATTTGGCAGCCTTGACTGAGGCTGTTGGAATCGTTGGATGTAATTATTTGCTGACACCTGCTGGTCATGTTAAGTAGAGGTGTAGTTTGGCTGCTGGGTTTAAAATAAATTATAGCTAGAATTTTATAAAGGTTGTTCGACTAGCTTTTTTTTTTTTTTGTATTTTAGTTTTAATTTCCTTTCTGGCGTTCAGAGGTTAATAGAGCTTTTAGACAACGAAAAGAGTGAGTGCCGATATAGAAGCAAGTCTGTTACATAGAGCAGATTTACCAAAGTCCTTTCGCCAAGAATTTTGTCACTTTTATTACTTATTTCTCCCAAAGGGCTTTGTTTTTCCTCTCTGCACTTCTTCCTTGTAGAAAATCTCGTTTCTCCCACTGGCCGGCCTTAGGTGGGTGTGGTAGGCTGTGCCATCCGCCCATCCACCTGGTCATCTCCCCACAGATGAGATCCTGGAGCGGCTGAAGGCGAAACAGGACGCCGAGCTGGAGGAGGTGAAGCGCAAGGCGGCGGAGGAGGCCGAGAGGACGAGGCGGGAGTCGGGGCCTGGGGCACCTTCCCAGCCGGGGAAATCCCCGGAACAGGAGGTGGAGCAGAAGCCCACCAAGAGCCAGATGGGCAAGGAGGAGGCATCCATAACAGGTGAGATAAGAAGATGGGGATCCTGATCCTCACCGTGGTCTGGTCCTTCTCTTGGTGTGGATCTTCAGCCCCATGTTGTGGGGAGGAGAACGCATTGCTTTGCTGAAAAAGTCTGTGGATTTAATTACTGGAAGCTTGATCTGAAAGTATGTTGCCACTTTCTGTTTCTGCTTTAGAAAAAAATTTAAATTTGTCGACATATTAGTGTGCAGATTGAGTACAATAACATTTGTCAATCTTATTTTTAATCCTCTTCACATTAACAAATTTTTTTGAGAACATGCACAAACTGACAATGTATTTCTAGACCTTTTTAAATGACATAAACACATTTGCATTCAGATCCAGAGTGCAGTGGTTCCATTAAAAAGTGCCTCTGTTTTTTGGTTTTCTTACTGAGGAAGGACTATTCTGAATTCTTTTTTTCCTGCATTATCATCCAGTTATCAGCCTCGTATTTGAAATATTACTGAATATCACAACTATGGAAGTGTACCTTTAATTTTTTTAAGAAAAAAAGGAGGAATGTTTATAATGTGCATTCCACTGTAGCAGAAGCACCCCCTACTGGAGAGGGAAGCAGCAATGGCTCAGTAGGGCTAAAGCCTCAGTCGCCTTCCTCAGACAACACCCTACCCTCAGCTGCTGAGCACCCAAGCCCCATTGAAGGAGCCCCGGCTGACCCCACTGTGTGCACCGAGATGGCCAATGAGGGGCAGGCCACTCAAGAACTTGTGCCGGAGCCGACAGGTAAAGGGGCGCTGCTTTCAGTATTTCATTTCCCCCCCCCCCCCCCCTTCATCTGTATGCCAGGATCAGTGCCCTGCTGCCACAGAGGTGTCATAAACAAAACCTTCCTTTCTTCTGAAAGGCAAAGGCTCGCATGTTGTGTACACAAAATATGACTTGAGGTTCTAAATCTGGGTGCTGATCTGGGTGCCCGCCTTGCAGCTGCAGGACAGAGTGGCTTTTCATGGCCAGACGTGCTGCCATCCAAGCTTTAGGCAGCCCCTACTCTGGCACAGGCTGCCAATAAATCGCGTTTTCTTGGTGTCTTCCTTGTAGGTGAAAGCTGGGCCACAGTCTGCCGTGTCTTCAATGGCCCACTTACTCCCATTTTTCATACCAACACACGTATAAACATTGTCTCTTGTGATCTGAGCAATATTTTCATGCAGTTGAAAAGCCATTTTCAAACCGATTTTGTTTATTTTGGTGGTTTTTTTTTTTTTTTAAACAAATCTGTTTTTATTCTCCCTGTATCGCAAAAGGTGTTTTTGTCATTGAATTTTTTTTTTTTTTTTTTTTGCATGAACATATTTTCCCTTAAACTGGCATTTTAGAGAATCTACCGGCAAATAATCCACCCAGGAATTGCAACATTTCTTGCCATCTATGAAACAATACTGTACACAGACAGCTAGTGATTGCCAAGCTTTTTTTTTTTTTTTTTTTTTTTTTTGCTTGCTTTAAATATGTTAAGCTGTCAGGTTTTTTTGTTGCGTGTTTGAGAAATCCAAGGGGAGTTGTTTTGTTGCATTGGGCTGTCTCCACCCACTGCTCACTAAAGGCTTGGACATTGTTGGCTGCCTGCTTGCCTGACTCATTGACGTGCCTGTTAATTTTGCAGCCACAAATCTGTCATGCCTTCTGTATGATCCTCTGATCGCATGCAATCGTGTGCACATGTTTGTGAGAGCACTAACGTGTACGTGACATATGTGGGTGCCGGGTGGGTGCAGGCCTTACACCTGTGCACTAGAGGGAGCTATTGGCACTCTGATGTCATCTTCAGTCAGCTTTTCTTGAGGAACTTCATGGGAATTTTGCAGAATTATGTCTGTCCTGCTTAGATATTTTATGATTGCATGTAATGTGGTGTTTCCTCTGAGCAAGGCTGACCAGGAGTCCGACATCCCCACAATATCTCCTACGTCAGTTCCTTCATCCACAGATCAGGCCTGTGAGACTGGCTCCCACAGTGAAGAAGGTGTTCCTACGCTAAGCCAGCCTCTGCAAGCTGGAGAGGAGAGCAGTGGCATGCAGACGTCTGCCACTGAGACACCCAAAGCCCCCGAGGAGCCCGACGTCACCGACAAGTCTTCCCAGTTGTCTGCCTCCAGCCAGGATGACGCTGGTTGGCTATTACTTTGATTTAGTTCATCAAAGTGTAGACACAGATACGATCTGGATTTATATATATTAAAGCAGTTTTTTTAGGATAGGAAAATACTGTATAGTATGGTATATGGAGTCTGACAGCTTGATATCCTGTATTTTGCAAAGCTGTCTTTGTTGTGCATGGAAGAAGTCATAAAGAATACAAAAGTTTTAAGTGAAATTGCTTATTTATAACATTGGTGTTTTCAGTAGTTTCTGATCAATTTAATGATGTCTTGCTGAATAACATTCTCGGTGTCTTTCAGAAGCAGCAGAACTTGTATGACGCTTCTGTTTTAATAAAACTATGATGACTGCACAACTTGACCATTAGCCCACTGTCTGTACCTGGCCAAAAAATCTTATTGATGGTTTCAACATCCAGCAGGTGATGGTAAAGAGAAGGGCAGTGGTGAAGGAGTGGGCGTGTCCCGGGGGACGTCAGCTGCCACCCGCATGGTGACACGCCTCCGCAACCCCGACAGCAAGCTGAGCCAGCTGAAGAGCCAGCAGGTGGCAGCGGCTGTACATGAGGCCAATAAGGGGTTCAAGGAGGGCAAGGAGGTAAGCCAGTGCCTCCTTACTGGGGAAAACTGGAACAGCTGCTGTTTGTGCCATCCCAAAGTGTTTAGGCCATGCTGATGAATGGCAAGCTGTTGTTTCCTGATTGCAGCAGACTTCCTTCCCTGTTCTAGCCATCACAATCGTTCTTAGGTCCTGCTTATATGGTTTGCATAAACCTTTGTAAGCAGGGAAGAGGGAAGGTTTGCAGTAAGCGTGACGATGCTTGTTAGCCCTTCTTTTGGTATGCTCAGGTGGTCGTCTTGAATCTTCTACCCAGGTTCTCGTGGTGAATACCCAGGGAGACATTTCTCGCTTGAGCACTAAGAAGGAGGTGGTGATGAAGGGCAACCTCAACAATTACTTCAAACTGGGCCAGGAGGGCAAATACCGCGTCTACCTCAACCAGTACAGCACCAACACCCTGGCACTCAACAAGCACCAGCACCGAGAGGACCACGACAAGCGCCGGCACCTCTCGCACAAGTTCTGCATGACCCCTGCCGGGGAATTCAAGTGGAACGGCTCTGTTCACGGCTCCAAGGTGCTGACCATCTCCACACTGAGGCTGACCATCATCCAATTGGAGAACAACATTCCCGCCCCTTTCTTGCATCCCAACTGGGCCTCTCACAGGTATGGGTTCATCTCTGCATGGGCCCGGGAATCTGAAGTCCTGGCTTGTATGCCGTGACCATCTTTTGGGCATCGCCCCCTTTTGCACAGTCTGTGGTGTTTCCATATCTGAAGTACTGGTGCGTTGTAATGGTAGGGAATCGAGTGATTTTAGTAGACTGGCTGCTGGTGTCGTGCTAGAGAGGTTATAGTCAAATGTGGTGTTGATGCCAGGTCGAATTGGATCAAAGCTGTGCAGATGTGCAGCAAGGCACGGGAGTTCGCCTTGGCTCTGGCCATCTTGGAGTGTGCCATCAAGCCTGTCGCCATGCTACCCGTGTGGAAGGACGCGCTCGGACACACAAGGCAAGTGGAGTCACGGATGATGGGGAAGGGGCACCTCGTCCTCACGTCGTCGGTGATTTCTTAAAAACGTAGCTGCATTTAAAGACAAATGCAGTGCTAACAGCAGCTCTCTTCAGCACGCCTTTCACAGGATGTTTACAGAGTCAGGTTTACCGGGAGGTGATCTGCAGGACATCAAATGCAATATTGTGTGTAGACAAATATTTGCACAGGACCACTACCTGCTCTGCTGTTCCTGGAGCCAACCACAGGTCTTGCCACTTAAAGAGTTGTGTGTGCTTTGTATATGAGGAGCGGGGGGCTTCCTGTTCTGGGCTGGACTGTGCAGTACCTGCACGAGAACTCATACCCCCTCCCCCCACCGGTGTTTGTTATATGTGGAGTCGGGCCAAGCAAAGCCAGGGAGTTACCCCGCTCATTTGATCTCTGCTAGCCTTCTTTGGGTGCGGCGTTTTGATGGAGCTTGGCGGCATACCCTTAATTTTTCACCCCCCCACCTTTTTTTTTTTTTTTTTTTGCTTTTCCTTTCCCTGTTCAGATTACATCGAATGACCTCCATTGAGAGAGAGGAGAAGGAGAAGGTGAAAAAGAGGGAGCGAAAGCTGGAGGAGGAGGAGACCATGCAGCAGGCCACCTGGGTGAAGTACCCCATCCCCATTAAACACCAGGTAAACCTGCCACCTGGGTGAAGTACCCCATCCCCGTTAAACACCAGGTAAACCTGCCACCTGGGTGAAGTACCCCGTCCCCGTTAAACACCAGGTAAACCTGCCACCTGGGTGAAGTACCCCGTCCCCGTTAAACACCAGGTAAACCTGCCACCTGGGTGAAGTACCCCGTCCCCGTTAAACACCAGGTAAACCTGACCCAGATTCCTCCTCTGTTGTCCCTAATGTTTTATTTCTGTGGTTGCTGTCAGTTACTCCATTTTATTCTTTCATTTATTTTTTGGCTCAGTGTACATCAAATTTGAGTGGGGGGTCTTCAGTAGCCTGTCTATTTCTGTTCTAAAAGCTTCACTACCAGCCCCTAGTTGATGTTCAAGCAGGGATATATTTTTTTTATTTTTTCATGTACTGTCACACTTCAAAAATGTGCTGTTTTTCTTTTTGTGTGAAGGTTTGGAAGCAGAAAGGGGAAGAGTACAGAGTGACTGGTTATGGGGGATGGAGCTGGGTCAGCAAAACCTATGTTCAGCGCTTTGTCCCCCGGCTACCTGGAAACACCAACGTCAACTACCGCAAAGAACTTGAGGGTTAGGCGCATCTCGTCTTCATGATTTTTTTATTTATTTTTTTTTGCATATGTTCTTCAGGTACAGTCTGAGGCTTTAAGGTCAGGTTTGTTTATTCTTATCTGTTGTATTTGCCAGCTGCCAAAAGCGTTAAAAAAACCACGGCGTTGGACTGCGACAAAAACAAAAGCACTGAAAAAACATGCACTGCGACTGAAGCTCAGGAAGTTAAACAGAGCATGGGAGAATCTTCAACGCCTCTCCAAGAGAAGAACCTGGACTTTCAGGCTGATTTATCTTCTAAGGACAACTCGGCTGACAAAAAAGTGGAGCAGGGGTACAGTATGGTGGAGGACAAAACGGCAACAGTGACAGATGTCGAGACAAAGACAAACGCAAATGGCAAATCGGTGGAGAGGAATAAGGAAGAGGAGACAGAAAAGATGGTTATTCAAGCCGGACTGCCAGACTCTGGACAGAGTAATGAAAAAGGTACCCATTTCAGTGAAATAGTGCTGCTAGTTTCTTACACCTCCAAGGTTGGGGTTCAAATCCCTCCTTCACTCTGTGTAAAATTTGCATGATTGTGCGTGCGTGTGTGCTTGCACGTATCCTGCAATGGCCTGGCACCCCATCCATGGTGTGGCCTGTGTAGCCTGGGATAGGCTGCAAGCCCCCTCACGACCTCAACTACTATAAGAGGTTAGAAAATGGGTATCTTTGAGCCTGCGTTTATAGAGAATTGTGCTTTTGTCCATTGGTGATAGATCTCTGTGATGTTTCTTGTAACAGGGAAAACCGAGAGACCTGATCCTGTGACCTCTGAAGACCAGATGAAAGAGGAGCCAAAGCCAGGTGACGACGGGAAGCAAGACGCACGAGCGGAAATCCTACACAGGCCCTTCAGTTATGATGTCGTTAACGTCAGTGAGGGTTTTCAGCTGCGTACAGCGTACAAGAAGAAAGTTAAAGCCTCCAAACTGGATGGGTTGCTGGAACGCAGGGTCAAGCAATTCACCTTGGAGGAGAAGCAGAGGCTGGAGAGGGTAATGCATCCATCCCTGGCCAAACCGACAGGGAAGGGAGTCGCTTCTCCCCAGCCGGTGCTAAAGATGAAAGTGGAGGACAGACCTGCAATAGCGACAACAGTGCTCACTCCGTTTCCCACGCAGAACAGAGGACAAGACAAAACGGAGGTTCTGGCGAGCGAGGAAGGCTGTGCTCCCTTGGAAACCACGCCCAACAAGCCTGGAGGTACCGGAACGCAAAGTTCTGCTAGGGCCAGTCCGGAAAACCAAACGCACAGCCAGAAGGAAGTTGAAAAGCCCTCAACGGTTCTGCCCCCAGAAGCCATTTTAAAACAGAGTGGTGATCAACATTCCACAGTCGGTGCTGTGACACATGGACCTTACCTTGGGCTGGACCAGACTGTTAACCAAGTTCAGAGCTCGGGGGTGACGGCTAACCTGGATGTAATATTGGACTCAACTTGCAAGGACCAGGCTACGGTTATACAGGGCACACATAAGACTCCGGAGCACATTGTGGCAGAACTTGAAAGCACCAATGCAGTCTCCTCCAGTCAGGAGGCAAATGAGCAGGAGAACTCTGGGAACAAGGTCACATCATCGGAATCACCGGCACCTCTATCTGACAGTCATTCTGCAACCAGATCTCAGAAAAGTGAAACGCAGGAGGAGAAGCACTCTGCTCCGCTAGACACAAACAAAGTCAATTCCAATTCTGCTGAAGATGGCACAGACTTCGTAAGGCAGCTTTGTCATACTCAGTTATTCAAACGGGAAGAGGAAAAATGCCAAAGTAGTCCCCAGGACAACATTTCTGAAATAAAAGTAAATGAAGAATCTAGAAAAGAGGGTTATGAATCAAAAGACCAGATGGACACGGAGAGTATAGCTGCTGCTAAAAAAGACGCAAAGATTTCTGAAGAAAAAAAAAATAACTTCTCACCAGCCCATGTCAATGGGAAGGACACAGCCGAGAGCAGGCTTATGTTGGGCTCCCAAGAGAAGCCTGATTTGGGCTTGGCTAACAATGTTGAGGCAAAGGTAAACAACCTGGCGAAGGTGAGTGCTGAAGGTGACATCAGAGTTCTGCCCTTGAAGGATGCGTTGAAGCCTCTTCTAAATGGGGACTTTGCCAGCGATGGGTCAAAAGCCAGAGATGACAACAGCACGTCCTTAACTTCGCTGCCAGCCAGCCCTTCTGCTGTGATCGATGGCGAGAAGGTCGCTGTGGCTGAGTCTGACTATCTGCCGCCTCAAAAGGTACCTAGGCTAGACAACAATGTGGAGACCGTTGATTCCACAGTAACGTCACCACCTTCCATTTTAGGCTCTGTCCCTTCTGGAGACCCACAGAGGCTACACGAAAACAACAGTGGTGAGGCAGAGCCCATGGAAGCTGAGGCTACTGTGCCCAAGAAAATAATCCCTTCTCCAGTCCTGTCAGCAGAGGAGTCCAGCCTTAGCAGTGACTTTGCAGAGGATGGAGCCTCCTCAGAAGCCAAGCCGGACATCAGCAAGACCATAATCACACAGGTCACCACCACCACAACTACCACTGTGTCCACGGAGTCCAAAACGGTGCAGATCGCGGAGGTCTCCAGCACACACAACGGCAAGCCTGCTGTCATGTCCATGGCAGAAAACTCAGCAGTTTCCACCCTTACCACTATGACCAAAACCACAGTGACCAAAGTCAGCTCTCCTACCCGAGACAGTCAGCCAGACATCGTGTCCGTGACGGAGGAGAGCAAGACCATGGTCACCACTACTGTCACAGACTCCTGCTCTGGTCCTGCTGGATCCTCGGCCACCACCATGACAGTTAGTACAGAGTACTCCACCAGGGACAAAGTGAAACTGCTGAAGTTCTCCCGCACCAAGAAGACGCGCTCGGGCACTGCTCTCCCTTCATACCGCAAGTTTGTTACCAAGAGCAGCAAAAAGAGCATTTTTGTTCTGCCTAACGATGACCTGAGGAAGCTGGCGAGACGAGGGGGAATCCGGGAGGTGCCCGTCTTCAGTTACAGTGCCAAGCCTGCCTTGGATATCTGGCCCTATCCTTCCCCTCGACCTACATTTGGCATTACGTGGAGGTAGACAAGTTTTGTTTTTTTCCTCTCTATTTAATGTGTTTGTTCAAGCTACTTGCTGTCATTCTTTACTTCATTCTCTTTCTGTTTGTTGTTGTCTGGCATAGATCTTTGAAGATATCTGTAAATTTCTTGACGTACGGATTCAGATTTGACACCGAGCGTGTTTCTGTGTTACCGCTTACACTGGAACAGGAAAATCTTGTGTTTTTGTTCTCAAATATTTGTCCAAAACTTTTACGGAACTCCAGACAAGTAAGGAGCTCAAACGAAGCAGGCTCACACGTTCATCTGTAGTGAACCCTCTTGGTTTGAAAATGTAGTTTGTAAAAGATGAGTCAAGATGAGTTGGTCATGTGCCTAGGTACCGTCTCCAGACGGTGAAGTCCCTGGCAGGCGTGAGCCTGATGCTTCGATTGCTGTGGGCTTGTCTGAGGTGGGATGACATGGCAGTGAAGCCGTCATCAGCAGGTGGCACCACCCGCACAGGTGAGCGACTGAGAGCCCCTATGAATGATATTTCTTGCTCCACCACAGCACTCTTGTATGTGTCCATGGAAAAATAACGCATTTCTCAGCACCTCATATGGTATAAGCTCTTTGTGCTAAATTTTCCATGTGTCCCTCAAATTTTTATTTGTGTCCTGTTGATTAGGATACCCTTACTATTTGAATATCCCACTTTTGGAGTTTTATCATTAATGGCAAACACATTAGTAAGCCTGTCCATGTATCTGTGTAGAAACTTCAGACACAGAGATTACCACAACTGAGATCATCAAGCGCCGAGATGTTGGACCATATGGGATCAGGTCAGAGTACTGTATCAGGAAGATCATCTGCCCCATCGGTGTTCCTGAAACTCCTAAAGGTAGCATGTTTGCCTCTTTGAGATCTTTGTTCTTGTGACGTGTACATCTTTTCCAGCTTTCTTTATGGGCCCTTCATCCTTTTGGTGGTATTATCTTTCTGTATTGGATTCTCGCGAAGGCTTGCTCATGGAAAGGTCGCCGCAGAGTACCTGAATATTGTAAACCGTTCTGAAAGCTCTTCGCGGTCACCTGTTTGTCACCTTATGTATCACCAAATGATTTGACCTCCAAGGCAGGGGACTGAAACGTCTGGCATATCTTCAATACAGAAACACCGACACCCCAGAGAAAAGGGCTGCGGTCAAGCGCCCTGAGGCCTAAGAAGCCAGAGACTCCAAAGCAGACAGGACCTGTGGTGATCGAGACCTGGGTGCCTGAGGAGGAGCTGGACCTGTGGGAGATCAGGGCTTTTTCAGAAAGGTGAGAGCTTCTGTGGAGCTCGCTTTCCATTTCAAGGTGCACTTGAAGAGGTCCGTGAGACTGATGCTCCTGAGGTACTGGCTAATCAATATCATGAACTTGATGGCGTGGGAGTTTGCCTGTGTCCTCTTGCCACATTGCTAGTGTGAGTTTTGGAATTGGTCCATTTTGAGCTCGCAGATGTGCACTGGTGTACTAATGATTCTTCCCTTACACTGGCAGGGTTGAGAAGGAGAAGGTGCAGGCTGCAGAGCAGGCAAAGGTCAGTAGAATACACAGTCCAAATCAGGGTCCTTAAAACCCTCCCTTTCTCTGCCTACTGGGTGGGAGGATATTTATCACAGTGCTGATAACGGAGCTTTTGAAATATTGAGCCTTTTATGGTTACCTGGGTTTGGGGTTGCTGGGTGGGGGGTTGACTTATCGAAACACAGTAGCAATGAAGGATGTGATATGTTTTGTGTTCTGGTGTAAAATATAATATTGTTTTACTGAACATGTCTCTGGTAACCCTCTAGTGGCCATCAGAAGGTTTTTGTGACACTGAGCTCACAAGTTTCACACAAAAGTAATAGTATAGCTATGAACAGCAACAGAACCTGCCTCATTATAATCTGTCGTTGGAAGTGATGAAAATCTTGTGCAATATTTTCATGATATTTAAAACTTTTTTGAGGTATGTTTAGGGCCATTGCAGTATGTTCAGGTTCACTTGATTGAACAACTAAATTTCTGAACCATGCATCACAGAAGCGCCTGGAACAGCAGAAGCTGGGAACCAGTGTAACCATCACATCCACCCCCACCAGCAGCTCCGCCACCCCTGCCAGCACCCCTCAGAAGGTGATGGTCGGCTCCATGACAAGCCAGATCACGCCTAGTGGAACCAAAGTGGTACTGGCTACCAAGATGGGTTCTCCTGCAGTGACATTCCAGCAGAACAAGAACTTTCAGCAGACATTTGCTTCCTGGGTCAAACAGGGTCAGAGTAACCCAGGTAGGTGAAACTGACCTTTGTTGAACAGTGAAGTGTTATGTCTTTTCAGAGTGATTGCATTAAAACTTACTTTTGATCGCAATTGTTTTTTATTGGTTAAACACAAAAGAGGCATTGTTTATTAACTTTGAATAATTTTAAGCCAGACTGTGCCCCTGTCCTTACCCAGCATGGTGCCTGCTGCTCCCAATATCAGGCCTTTTGTAATAGACACCTTTTCTGGCTTCAGTATATCATTTGCTCGGTAGCACTTAACCTTGTGTGTTCGCAGCCTCCACCAGCACCGTGTCTTCAGTCGCAACCAGCGCTACCACGTCTGGGCAGACCCTCCAGATCACGGGAAGTCCAGTGACGATGGGTGGCCAAGTCATCACTGCTAAGCTGCCACTGCCTGCCAACAGCAAGATCGTCACTGTCAATGTTCCAGCCACACAAGGAGGTATGGGGGGGGGGGCTGAAGTAATCATTCAACACTGAACGTGAAATCTCAAACATGCCTTTGTGAATTAGTGGAACTATTAGTAAGTTTTGCAACAGTATATTTTGGCCCAAACACAACAGGGCATCAGGCTTGATCGTGTATCGCAGACTCTGTGGATCTGTGGCAAATGTGTCAGCTGTTTCGGATGGAAAACCAGAAAGATGGATGGCAGAATGTGTACGTCCTGAAACAGAAGTTTCAAATCCCCACAGACAAGCCTCCTAGCTTTAATTCTGTCATCACATTACAATCATTTCTTCTCTCCTTAGCACTGTCTCTCAGTAGCTTGCCAAGCCTCGATATGATTTTATATATACACAAGCACGCTTGAGGGAAAGGTTGGCCTCAAAATGGCCGATCCGGAAGTAGAGTCATCTCCCATTCGTCCATCCATCCATCCTTTAGCCGCTTATCCAGTGCAGGGAATGCGAGGAAGCTGTAAGTGGTACAGCAAGGATGGGATCCCAGTCCATCGCAGGGCACCTTCACACTGTCACACGCTAACTGCATATTAAAAATACCATTTTTTCTAAGTATGTGTCTTTGGCCAGTGGGATGCAGCTGGAGTACCTGGAGGAAACCCGCAGCACTCAGAGAACTTAGAACAGGGGTGGGATTCAACCCCTTGCCCTGGAGGTGTGAGGCAAGAGCGCTATCCTCTGAGCCACAGTGCCTCCCTTTTGTATTTTTTTTTATTTTACATAAAAAAAGGCATTCTAAACATGCTTGTGTCCAGAATGTTCGGCGCGTACTCTTCGTGTGTGGCTAACTCGTTTGGCTTTGGCCGGCTGTAAGCTGGTTTTGATAATTGCTCAAATTGCTCAGAAGAGGATTTTCCTAATGCTTGATGACTGCAAAAACATTTGAAGAATTTATTTCGATACACTGATGATACGTTTAGTGTGACTGAGGTTTGTCTCAAAGTAATTTCTGTCTCGATTTGGTTTTGGCTGTTTCCATAAGCTTATCATTCCTGTTTATCTGATGTCATGTTTCAAATTCTCAGCTGAGTTAAGAAACCATGGAAGCAGAAGAGGTCAGTAGCTGACTGGGATTGTGATGTTTTAGAGGCTTCCTGCCAAAGCAATGTGCCAGATTGTTGGCTCCCCATAGTCCCCATCCATTCACCTGAGATGTCGTCAAGAATCCCCTGATGGGCTCCCTACTGTCTGCTGTCATTTGGTGCCCTGTGGGGGGTAACCCTCCTGTGTTGACAGATGGTTTCCTCAGCATGGAAAAAAGAAACCGATTAATAATCGTTGACTGTGTTTGCAGCCTGTCCTTTAGCTTAACGGTCTCAGAAACGTGGGGTTGCTTAATTCAGTCAAGCATGACGTGGATGAAATGTTCACCTTCACAGGAGAGCCTGAATTACTCCACAAACAAACATGGCCCTCATTTAGTGACAGTGTTCCGCTAGAAAGACTGCATTAGCACAGTATATTTTTTCCAGTATAACTTTTAAATTTTGTTTGTTTTGGAAGTGGCTGAGGAAGTAAGCATAGAAAACAAGTTTGTCCTAGCTAGACAGTTAATGGGGCTCCTCAGGAAAGGTACGAAAAGCTTTCTCAGCACCGCTGCGTGAAGGCTTACCAGGCGCATGGGTAATTCCTTCTGAGACCACAAAGAGGGAAGAGGAAGACTATTTATGGCCAGTATTTTAACTAGCATCTGTGAGATCGATTTGGTGTGGAACGTAACTGCAGAAGTAAAGAAACTTTCCTCTGGAAAATGTAAAGAATAAGGGGGCACTGATGCAGGTTTTTGGTTGGGCAGGGAATATCAATGTTTACCATACATGTAATTCATTAAGTTATGGCTTTAAAGTTGGGGAGCCGCAAATAATGCAGTGGTCCTGAAAAGTGACCAGCTGAAGAGTTATCCGGTAAACCTGCATGTTCTTTACTCTGTTCCCCTCTTCTGCCTTCCCTGTCACAGGTGTAGTTCAGGTCCAACAAAAGGTTTTGGGTATTATTCCATCCAGCACCACAGCAGGAAACCAGCAGACATTTACTTCGCTCCAACCCCGGACGACCACCATCAACATCCGGCCCAACACGCCAGCATCAGTCGGAGGGTCTGCCCCTCCACAGCAGGTGTGGATCCACCACGCCCACTCTGATGGGATCCCTAAAGTGATCCTTGATCCTCCAGGGTAGACAGTCTTGGGGGAAGATTATTATTCGTGTCTTTACGTAACCCTGTCATTTTGCGTTTCGTGGTGCCTCTCCCGGTCAGGTGATATCGGCAGGAGCTCAGATTCGGCCGGGAATGACAGTGGTCCGCACGCCCCTGCAGCAGGCCAGCGCCCTGGGCAAAACCATCCTCAGGACCCCACTGGTGGTGCAGCAAGGTATCATCCAAGCCAGTAGGTGCCTCTGATTACTCCTCCCACAGCATGCGGCTGTAGACCCATGGGCATCTGGTCCCATCACGCACAGAGAAAGTATAGCTTTAATCTATGTTTAAAATTGCCTGTTCTATGCCCTTCTCTATGTTTGAACAGTGCAGAACAAGTTTAAACTTATTTATTTTTTGGTCTCACCAGAAGATGTCACAGCTGTTCTGCCCTTTATGTTGAGTGAACCTAAGCTGAATACGTAAAAAATGCGTTCATGCTTCAGCAGCGTTCTGCAACAGGTGGCAGGTTCAAACTTCTGTCCCCTGACCACATCGCTTGTGCTCCACAGCAGGCCAGACGCAGCAAGTGGTGACGCAGATCATCCGTGGGCAGCCGACGACCACGGCGATCTCCAGCACAGCACAGACCGGCACCGGCCAGAGGCTCATAAGCACCACCAGCCCCGCGCCCGCTCCACAAACACCACCCGGCCCCCGACCGCCACAGGGCCAGGTTAAACTCACCCTGGCCCAGCTCACCCAGCTAACGCAGGGGGCACAGGTGAGAGAGACCCCCAGGCTCCTTAATTCAGTTCGAAGGACCCTAGTTTTTACGGTACTTCTCCGCCAAATGGCTTAAATTCTGATATGTACATAAACACTTGTTGCTGTTGTGTTCTGCATGTGACGTGTAGCGGTAAGCTGACCTTTTGTATTTCCTTGTGTTTCAGAAGCAGCAAGGAGCACCTATGGAGAGGCAGCAGGTTAGCATTACCCCATGCCTCGGGTAAACCAGACTCATCCTCTGGTTTTCTGTTCCCCATCAGGCCATGATTAAGTTCCTGTATGTGCTGTGTGTGGCAGGCAGGCAACCAGGGCCTGACCGTAGTCATCCAGGGTCAGGGGCAGACCACCGGGCAGCTGCAGGTCATCCCCCAGGGCGTGACGGTCATCCCGGGGCCTGGACAGCAGCTCATGCAGGCCGCCCTACCCAACGGACAGCTCCAACGCTTCCTCTTCACTCCCCTGCCCCCGCCAGCATCCTCGGGCAACGCGGCAGTGACAGCTGTCACGGCCACCACCACCGCGCCTTCCATACTGGGTGAGAATCCTGCATTTGCAGTACATGCTTCACTGCTGTCAGTGTGCGACTGACATGTCTGCTGTTGAAACTGAGCTTCTCCCTCCTACAGCAGGAGGGGCTGAGAAGAGAGCCATCCAAGCCCAGCTCCCTGTGGTGACGCAGCCCCAAATCCAGTCCCAGGCTCCAGTGTCCACCCAGGCCCAGACTACAGTGCAGCCCACCCTGCAAGCTGCCGCCCCCATCCAAGCCAACCCTGTGCCCCCAGGAATCCCCGCCCCAGCCATCCCACAAGCCCAAGTCGCCACGCAGACTCAGGCCCCTGCTCCTGTGGCGGTCAAGCCCCTCCCTGCCACCAGCCAGGCCTCCATGAAGCAGGTGGCTTCCCCAGCACCCGCCCGACCCCAGCTGCAGCTCCACCAGCCGCAGCTCATCGCCGTGCCCCAGCTGCAGCCGCAGGTGCTCTCCCAGATCCAGTCGCACGTGGCGGCGCAGATCCAGGCCCAGCCGGGCGGCGTGCCACAGCAGATCAAGCTGCAGCTGCCCATCCAGATCCAGCAGGGGGGCCAGGTGCAGGCGCACCAGATCCAGAACGTGGTGACCATCCAGACGGCCAGCGTGCAAGAGCAGCTGCAGAGGATCCAGCAGCTGCGTGAACAGCAGCAGCAGAAGAAGAAGCAGCAGCAGGAGGCGAGGCGCGAGCAGAACCTTCAGGCCGTCAGCCAGAGTGACATCATCCAGAAACAGGTGGTGTGGCCATCGTGACCACAGCATTACATCACCTCCCACTCGGTCACATAGTCTGGAGGGTTTTGCCAACATCTCTTGTCAGAGGTTAGGGTAGAGGGATGCCTGTTTTCGGTGCGTGGCAGACGCAGGCTGACCTTCTGTCCCGCAGGTGGTGATGAAGCAGAATGCTGTCATCGAGCATCTCAAGCAGAAGAAGACTCTTTCTCCAGCCGAGCGTGAGGAGAACCAGAGGTACCGCCCCCCTCCCTTCTTGTTACTCTATTGTGGCTGTGCCCACTGTTGACACTGCGTCTGGAGCCTGCTGTTTGTGTGCCCCATCAATGTCACACTTTCCCCCGGCCGTGACTCAACGTTTCCCATCTCCGGCCAGCTCCTGGAAAGGTGCAAGCAAACCACAAACCAGACCTCTTTCATGGAAAGTCAATGAACCGTGGAAGCTGCCCACCCCCAACTTCCACACTTCTTTCCCCCATCTACATCCCACCCCACCCCATGGTCACTTCTGGTCAGTTCCATCCATGTGTTGAGTCTGGGAACCAGAGCTGACCCTGACCTCCCACAGCTGGTGAAGCAAATCATGTGTCTCCCTTCCAGCTGTTTCCCACACACTGAAGTCCATTAATTTTTGCTGCAAGCCTGAACCTGGATCCCCATATTAAGAGGATGCTATGTTTGTGACATAGTACAATGGTCACAGTTATGTTAAAATTGGTGGGTCATCTAGTTTAAAAAACTGCTTGCTTTACCCATTCATTAAAGGTTTCCTTAATTTTTCTGGACAGAATTGTTCAGATTAACTCTATCATTGGCCAAATATTTTGACAGCACTGTGCAGTGTTTACCTTGTGTTTTGTTTGACTCTGTCCTCTTCTCCTTCATCTGCAGAATGATTGTGTGCAACCAGGTGATGAAGTTCATCCTGGATAAGATCGACAAGGACGAGAAGCAGGCAGCCAAGAAGCGAAAACGGGAGGAGTCCGTAGAGCAGAAACGCAGCAAGCAGAACGCCTCGCGGCTGTCGGCGCTGCTCTTCAAGCACAAGGAGCAGCTTAAGGCGGAGATCCTCAAGAAGAGAGCTCTGCTGGACAAGGAGCTGCAGCTAGAGGTTCAGGTCAGTAGGCAGGGCCTGGCCCACATTCAGTTCAATTCAATTTTTTATTATATATAGCACCTTTAACAAGAAGCACTGTCATAAAGGACTTTACATAATCCCGGGCCCAGGGTCCCCAGAGAGTAAGCCAAAGGTGACAGGGGCAAGGAAAAACTCCCTTGGGAGGAACCAGAATTAAGGGGGAAGCCCATCCTCCTCTGGCCAGCGCCAGGCAGGACAAGTTCATTAGTACAAATATGAAACAACAATGTTGTAAAACACTCAGAAGGACAACAGTGTATTGAGGATGTAGTCCGGTGATCTCTCAAATCGGAACCTCCAAAAGGAGCACCCAACCGAACGGGGCTGGGGGAGAGAAAATGTGCATGAGCAAAGCAGCAATGCACACTTTGGAGGTGTCATAGGAGCACAGGAACACCTTTTGCATCTCTGGTTGAGATGGACTACTTCAGTGCCTCCTCTGAGGAGGCAAAGCCTTGAAGTTTGGTAATGTTTGAAACTTTGCATAGCTTAATTGATGTCCATTCCTAGAGTTGTTCCGTGAGGATTTGGTGAGCTTCTGTGAGGTTTGGCTGTGTGTGTGCTTGCACCATGGTTTTTTTTGGCAAGCAGAGGAGTCCATATGTAAGACCTTGCCCTCTCTTAACCTCTCCGTCTCTCATCTTCCAGGAAGAGCTGAAGAAAGACCTAAGCAAGCTAAGGAGGGAGAAGGAGAAGGCCCAGGCCGCCGCCGCCTCCCAGGCCGCTGCGGCCGCCGCGCAGGCAGCCGCCCAAGCCGTTACCGCCCTCACCTCCGCTGTCACGTCGCCGTCCGGTCACAAGCGAAAGCGTGACGAGGACAAAGACACCACCTCGACCAAGACCAAGAAGAAGAAGATGATCTCAACTACCTCAAAGGATGCCAAGAAGGACACCAAGCTCTACTGCATCTGCAAGACGCCCTATGATGAATCAAAGTAAGCTAGGTTATAAAAACGTGGAACCTTAGTATCATAGCGACTGTAAGTCACCTCAGTGTGATGGTTTGCTTTGTGGACGTTCCATCTGAGGTATCTGAAGTGATGTTCGACTGCGCCAGTCCCATTAAACCGCTCACATTTTGCATCTTTTGCCTGGTAATCAGGTTCTACATTGGCTGTGACTTGTGCACCAACTGGTACCATGGGGAGTGCGTGGGTATTACAGAAAAGGAGGCCAAGAAGATGGATGACTACATCTGCAACGAGTGTAAGCGGGCTCAAGAGGGCAGCACGGAGGAGCTGTACTGCATCTGCCGGACGCCCTACGATGAAGCACAGTAAGGATGTTGACACGCTTATCACTATAAAACCTAGTGTAGACCTGATAACTGGGAGCCACATTAGTCCAAGATTGTTCTTTCATTCATTCGAGTCAGTTATGTTCTGCTAAAATACTGAACTTTACTCTAAACATACACTATATGGCCAGAAGTATGCGGGCACCTGCCCTGCAGCATCTCATTCCAAAATCAAGGGTATACAACCCGGAATCAGAACTAGTTGGGACGGTATGGAAAATGCAAATGATGATCTTTTTTTTATTTACAGTTAACTTTGACTTTTATTTCATTGCCGACACTATGAACCCACAATATTTCATATTTTGTCTGGTCAACTTCATTTAATTTATTAACATACATCCATTCCTGCATTTCAGACCTGCAACACATTCCAAAAAAAGTTGCGATGGGGGCAATTTAGGGCTAGTAATGAGGGAAGAAAAAAAGAAATTAAATAATGATGTGATTTCAAACAGGTGATTGTAATCATGATTTGGTACAAAAGCAGTATCCACGAAAGGCCGAGGCTTTGAGGAGGAAAGATGGGCAGAGGATCTCCAGTTTGTCAAGAAATGCATGAGAAAATGATTGAAATGTTTAAAAACAATGTTCCTCAAAGAAAGACTGGAAGGGATTTGCATATTTCTCCCTCTGAAGTGCATAATATCATTAAATGATTCAAGGAATCTGGAGGAATTTCAATGTGTAATGAGCAAGGGCGCTATCCTAAGCTGAACACCCGTGACCTCCGATCCCTCAGACAGCACTGCATCGAGAACCGTCATTCATCAATAGCTGATATAACCACATGGGCAAGGGATTACTTTGGCAAAAAATTGTCAAGCACTACAATACGGAATTACATTCACAAATGCCACTTAAGGCTTCTTTTTTACACAGTAAAGTTTTATGTTAACCCATGTCCAGAAGTGGCATGGATTTCCTGGGCTCAAAAGCATCTGGGATGGACCATCACACAGTAGAAACATGTATTGTGGTCAGACAAATCAGTATTCCAGATCTTTTTTGTAAGAAATGGATTCAGAGTGCTCCATCCAAAGACGAAAAGGACCATCCAGACTGTTATCAGCAACAAGTCCAAAAGCCAGGATGTCATGGTATGGGGGTTGTGTCAGTGCCCTTGGCAAAGGTAATTTATACTTCTGTGATGGCAGCATGAATGCAGAAAAGTACATTGAGATTTTAGAGCAACATATGCTGCCTTCAAGATGACATCTTTTCCAGGGACGTCCATGGATTTTTCAACAAGACAATGCAAAACCACATTCTGCACACATTACAAAGACATGGCTGCGGAAGAAGAGGGTACGGGTACTGGACTGGCCTGCCTGCAGTCCTGACCTGTCCCCAATAGAGAATGCTTGGAGAATTTTAAAACGTAAAGTGCGACAATGACGACCCCGTACTGTTGAACACCTTAAGATGTGTTTGCAGGAAGAATGGGACAAAAGAACACCTGAAACGCTTCATCGCTTGGTAGCCTCAGTGCCAAAACATCTTTTAAATGTTGTCAGAAGGAATGGCAACATTACAAAGTGGTAAATGCCTTACCATTCCAACTTTTTTTGGAATGTGTTGCAGGCCTGAAATGCAGGAATGAATGTATATTAACAAATGAAATGAAGTTGACCAGACAAAACATGAAATAATTTGGGTTCATACTGTCTGCAATGAAATAAAAGTCAAAGTAAATTTAAGAATCACCACTTTATTTGCATTTTCCATATCATCTCAACTTTTTCTGTTTTGGGGTTGTAAATAGGATGTTGTTCTTTCCTTTGGTGCTGTAATAGCCTCTACTGGAAAGGCTTGCCACTAGATGCTGTAACTCCGTTGGTGCCCTTCAGCCATAACATCATTAATCAAGTTGGATTTTGCTGTTGGGCTCAGGTCCCTTTTTCTCCATGGCCTTTCATATCACAACTGAACTTCAGTTCCTTCTAGACATTGCCACTTCAGTCACTTGCCCTGCAGTTGACCAGGGCAGACATTTGGTAAAGTGACTTGTTGAAAAGGTGGCATCCTATGATGGTGTCACATTAGTAACTTAGTCTCTTCAGTATGACCCATTCCACTGCCAGTGTTTATTGTGGAGGTTGCATGGTGGTGTGCTTAATTATACACCTGTGGCTTCATTGACCAGTTCCTCTAATTTATTGTGGAGTCCGCATATCTTCGGCTGTATAGTGGACTTCTAGTTCACGTTTCACTTTTATCGCTGCTCATACCTGTACCAATGCACTGTCTCGCTCTAATCCTCTTCAACCCTCACCCACCAAGGTTCTACATCGGTTGCGACCGCTGCCAGAACTGGTACCACGGGCGCTGCGTGGGCATCCTGCAGAGTGAAGCGACGCACATCGACGAATACGTGTGCCCGCAGTGCCAGTCCACCGAGGACGCCATGACCGTTCTGACGCCGCTCACCGACAAGGACTACGAGGGGTTAAGGAGAATCCTCCGCTCCTTGCAGGTAGCCCCTCCTCCTCTCCCAGCGCAGTGTCCAGACAGACAAAGGAGGCCCTGTTTCTCATATGCGCTTTATCTGATCTTCCACCGTCCCCTGGGCTGCTGTTGTTTTTTTTTTCCCTTTTCTTTTGTGCTCCCATCCCCCCTTTTTTTGCAGACTGAAGAAATGCAGCAGGAGGACATCTGTGTTGAACCAGCTGCTTTTAATCGTGTCGTCTTATTTAGACTTGATGATTCCAGTGCCTTATTTTTTTTATGTGCTCTCATTCATTCTTTTTGTTTTAAAACAGGCCCATAAAATGGCATGGCCGTTCCTCGAGCCAGTGGATCCCAACGATGCCCCCGATTACTACGGTGTTATTAAGGAGCCAATGGGTAAGCATGTGGTGAGCTTTGAGTATCTCAGGCTCTTCTGGACCATGGGCAGCTTCTTTTTTCATTTTTTCCGTGTTTCAATGCAACAACTTGACCGAACATGAAATGTTGACCACATGCTCTTTTGGATTGGTGTACAGTAATGTCAGTTATCCAAATGTCAATTATCTGAACCACAGCCCCTCAAAAAGAAAAAAATCAGTATCTGCTTTTAGTTTTCATGGTTATGTTGTAGTATTACTCTTGCTTCACGCGTTTGTGTACGATTATTTATTTGAAGATGTATACCGTATGGCAGAGAAACAGTCCTGTCATTACAGGAGTTAATA
>JAACJT020000075.1:6776037-6809033 GCA_009936485.2 Gymnarchus niloticus
CAATCTTTGAACTCAGTTTGTTTCGAGTGAACTGGATATTCTCGTGTATGTATGATTATCCAAACCAGCCTTGGTGCAGGTTAGCTCAGATAATCGATGTTCTACTCCGTGTGTGTGTGTGTGTGTGTGTGTGTGTGTGTGTGTGTGTGTGTGTGTGTGTGTGTGTGTGTGTGTGTTGTGTTTTTTTTTTTGTTTTTTTTTTTTTTTTTATACATGTATGTTTTGATGTGATTATTAGAAATCCGAGTTAGTTCCGCACTCTGCTAGTGGATGAATCACCATTAAGAAGGAGCCCTCCAGCTCAGATCAAACTGGCCACCTAAATGGCTACTTGCGTCAGGGGTCTTTTTGAACTTCCAGGCAAACAAACAAGCGGGTAATGAGTTGCGGAAAGGCTGGAGACGGCCGGCCCCCACTTTGCTGGACTCAAAATATCGGGCAGCCTGAGGTATGCGGTTGGACATTCGAGGGGGGAAAAAAAAGTGAAAAACCATAATACTTTCTGCTGTTATCGTTGGGGGATGGAGGTAGCGGTCAGGGAACTGGAGCTGATTGCGTGTCCTGTTGACGTATCCTTAAAGGGTTGCGTTTAAGCTGCTAGTGAATAGAGGTTTATAGTCACACTTTGGAAACTTTTTTTTTTTTTTTAAAGTGACCCTTACTGCTGAGAATGCATCCATTTAGACATGAGAAGTTGAAGCTTATTATCATCATTTAAATAAACAGCGTACCTTCTTCCAGTTCATCGGAGAGCACGGCAAAATCAGGCTTCTTGTGTGTTCTGTTCATACACCACTTATGGGAGATTAATATAGAGTTCAGCTTGTTATTTGACTGGAACATAGTCAGTCTGCATGTTCAGTTATCATTAGCTGCATATGGAAGCCGCAGCTGCATGATGTGCTGCATGGTTCAAGTATCAGTTTTAATTAGATTTCTGCTGGTCAGCCTGTCCTTGAGTGGTCACCCTGGGATGGGACCAACACTGGATATAGAAACCTCCCATAAGGCCCTTGGTAGTAGACTTCATTAAAGCAGGCAGTTATGTTACTGTAATTGAGCTTTTCGTACTTAAACAGCATATCCTACAGGGGATAATGACCCTTGAGGTACAACCAATATGAGATTTTGTTTTGATTGGAATTTCCAAAAGCTGTCTCGGCAGTGAAATTAAGGATGTGCCAAGCTTGGATGGATCCATTGTAGTTTTCAGTTTTTAGCACTCAAGCCTTAACTGTAAAAGCAGCCTTAAACCAATCACATTTATGAGGGCTGGGTGAAATAATGGAAAGACAACATGTAAATGAGCTTTAGCTTTGCAGTAATTTGTAATTACAAGCATGTCTACAAAGATGAGTCATTAGGTTGAGTGCCAGTTAGCTGTAAAGTTGAGTTGGCTATAAAAGAGAGATCTGGCAGTGAACTCTGGTGTGTGACTTCTCAAAGAAACCTGAGGCAACTCAGTTTCATAGATGCTAAATAGTGGGTGCCTTAAATGCTCTCAAAACATGCAAATTAATTTCACGTGCAATGGGAAATAGTGACAAATTCATGATTGTATGTGCTAAACACAAACTGCACAGCAGAACAGAGGACACAAGCCTAAGTTTACTGACAGGGACAGAAGGGCACATAGCAAAATAAAATCATAAACATTTGTATATTTTCCATCAGAAATTACCAGAGAAGTGACCCAGCACCTCTGCCACTTGGTTTCAGCAAGAGCTTTGTCATGAACTTGTATGGCCACTTGCTTCCGAGGCCAGTGCACAAAGATGCAAAACCTGGACTGTTTTCTCTTCCTCTCACCATTTTGTCAAGATGGGTCTACATTTGGGGTAGAGTTAAGAGTGATACCAGTTTTTTCAGGCTGGGTGTGAGTACTAATATTCGCTGTTTGGTACTCACTGCTACCAATTTTTACAATTCAGGTACAACATACAACTATTACTCTAATTATTTTCAACTCATCTAATGGTGGGCCTCACTAAAAACTTAAAATTGACTCCTTCAAAGTACTAAAGTGAACAGGCCGTATTTTCATAGCCTTTACAAATAGGCAGTTTTGGCACAGTAAAACCACGGTGTAATAAATCTGACTGCGTCTGCCAATACCTGTATGCTATACCTGTCTTTTTGCAAACCTGCATTTTTTGTGGTGCAAGCAGAATCTAATGTAGCCGTCAATAGTGTACTAGAAACTAGAGATGTCATTCATATTAAAACAGACCGAGAATTGTTGTGCCCTTCCAGTTCAGTCGAGTGAATGTCTCACCTAAAAAAGGATGAAACGTGAACAAATTTCAGTGTGTATTTGTACTGATTAAATATTTTCAGCACATTTTAATAATAGCGTAAAGTGTGGTGGTGATGTTCGCGATAATAAAGACCTGAAAGGGACCACAGACACCAGCAGATCATCCAGCACTTGAAACTGGGCAAGAGCTTTCTGTTGTTTTTACTGCTAGAGGATTCTCATTAGACGTGCTCTCTCTGCTAGGCACTACTGTGCAGTTGGCTGTTGCAGAGTGCCAGTGGTCGTTTCTCTCTACTCATTCTTGTTTGTTTTTTGTTGTGCTGTTGGAACTTTCTTCCATACCTCCTCTTGATAATTCAGCAGAACAGTTTGCAGTCCGCTATGCTTGGATTTCTCTCATTTTAAGAATCTTCACACTGCAGGCATCTTATTCAGCTCGTGAACACTCGCACTGAAGTTTTTGTTAAAAGACAGCTGGTGAATATGGTGGGGGCCGTATGTAATGGCAGGGGCAGCTATTTCGTGTCAGAGTCATTGGCTGTGATTGCTCTGCATGGTCAAATAACAGCCAATTAATATGATGGCATTTTACAGGACCAGGCATGCCCTATGGTGCATTGTTTCAGCATGATCTTCTCATATTGTGTGATGTCTCCATGCACACTGCTAAACAAATGTGAACGGTCTCATAAACACCAGGATGTCGTGTTCTATGGCCACCCCCCCCCAACAACATCATTAACCCTTTATGGGAGTTTCTCGAGTACAGAGTTTGAAATAGATTTTCATCTCCATCTTTGAAAGAAATGTAGGCTTTTCTTCTTGAAGATTGTCCAGTATACCAATCGGCACTGTGTGTGTGATGTGCTGGCATCATTACAGGAAGGGAGCTCTTTCTGTTAGGTTTTTTTTTTTTTTTGGTCCACACTCATAACATATAGTTTGTATACTAAAACATGGCTGTTCCTGTTTTTTGTTAACATGGCCTTTCACTGCCCACTTTCTAGATCTAGCTACAATGGAGGACCGGTTGCAGAAACGGTATTATGTAAAGCTAACGGAGTTTGTGGCGGATATGACCAAAATCTTTGACAACTGCCGCTACTACAACCCCAGTGACTCGCCCTTCTACCAGTGTGCAGAAGTTCTCGAGTCCTTCTTTGTACAGAAGCTCAAAGCTTTCAAAGCAAGCAGGTAAGAAGGGCTCTGGGTTATCTTGGTGCCTCAGATCTGAAATGAGCTCTGTTTTGAGGAAACCCCTGCCTTTTCCTCCACTTCATTGCTTTCCTATTTGCCTTTTCGCCACCTCATGTTTTTTTTTTGTGTCCGCCTCAAAGGCACATTTTTTTTTTTTTTTTTTTTTTTTTTTTTTAAATTATGTTTTAAGCTTGGCTTCTCTCCAGCAGTCTTTCCTCATTCTAGTTTCATTAATTCACGTATATGTTTCTCATGAGATCGTGCTGTCCCAGCGCCCCATTCAGGAAAGGACTGGATTTAGTCTGGTTATTATGTGATACTGGATTGGTAAGAGACCAGTTGGATTCACGGCCCGAAATAATCTGCCATATAGCCGCCTCCGGCAGCCATGGGAATCCAACCAGGCTCGGCTGACAAGGCCGTTTTCTGTTTGCATGGCTCGGCTTCCTGCCCATCTGCCTCGCGTTGTGAGCATTGTGTTGTCCATTTGCTCTGCATGCATGCACTTATTTATGCCATCCATTCTCTCTCTTTCTTGCAGATTGTGATGTCTTAAGTCTGACGTAGTAAGCTGGAGTCTGAACCGGATGCTGGGGTCACTTTAAAATTAAAATTCCGGAACGTTTTGCTGTGTCACGAACAGCGTAAATTCTGTATGACTGCGTAAGCCAAAAAAAACAAAAACAACCCCTGTGTCCAAACCATGACCTATAAGTAATTTTAATAAAAGTGTTCTTTTTTTTTTTTTTGAAAATCGAACTTCAAAGAGGTCTCCGGTGACAATCGCACTATGGCAGCCATGTTGATTTATACAAACAAAATCACCTGGAGGGGAAAAAGCAAGGGAAAAATTCAGTTTTCGTTCGTTTTAACCGATTTGACATTTTTAAAATACTAGAAAATAGAATGATGAGATGAGTTTACTTTTTAAATATGATGATTCTAAAATATAAATGTGCTAAAATAGCGTAGCTGAATATCCACCTTTTGAAAATGTATTTTTGTACAGCAGTTCTTATTCTCCACAGAATTTGTTATAAGTTCAACAGCAGCCATTCGGGTTGTGCAGTCTTGCTTTGGTACTTCAAAATGTTAACGTTGCTACACGACCCAGCAATTTAAACGTAACTGGTGTGTCATCGTGAAGCACTGAAGGAGGTTTGGTGGCTCATCACTGCTCAACTTAAGTAATGTTGTTGTTCTTACCTGAGATTTTAAATTAACTTTTAAATTGTATGACTTTTGAAATCCTTTTGTGAAGGGTTGTTTTTAAATGAGGGAGTGCTTCTCTCACAGCAGTGATGCTAATGGCAAAGCCCTGCATCTAACATCCGCAGCACTCAGTAGCTCTGTGTTGGTTATTGTATATGAAGAGCACCACCTTAGCAGCTATTCACTGTGTCCTTTCTCACATCAGACCCCCATGGCATCCTGTGTTTTTTTTTTTTTTTTTTTTTTTTTTGTTTTTGCTATTGCTGTTGTATATCTGTTAAGACATTTAATAAAAAAAAAAACCAAGCTGACAGTGCTGAACTGTTCCCTCTCTCCATATTCTGTAGGTCTCATAACAACAAGCTGCAGTCTACAGCTTCTTAGAGTTCACACCTCTTTGCCCTAAGCTCACAAACGGCGAGAATCTGTTGTCTCTGAACGTTATGTCCAAGGTGGATCCAGGCTCCTCCTGCAGCTTTGGAACTGAGAATCCCCTCCCATTTAAACCAGCGTCATACCCTCCAGAAATACCCCCCTCACCCCCCCTTCCAGGGACCATGCCTCATCAGGCTGTGCCGCAGAAGTCCGGAGCAAGAGAATAGATCAGTCGTGGTCGGCTGGAGGGGGCTTCAGCCAGTCAATTTTCAGGGGGGAAGGGGGTCCCCCCATTTTTTTTTTTTTTTTTTTTTTGTATTTTCCAAAATGGAGAAGTGCTCCTAACTGCAGGAGTGCTGGTCATCGTGCCTAATGGTGAGCAGGCTGCGAGCAGCTGGTTTCAATTCACGTAACAGACCTTGTCTCACAAACAAGGTTTTTTTTTTTTTTTGTTTTTTGTTTTTTTTTTTTTTTATAACACCCCTCCCTATCCAACTCGTTTCCACAATTCTTGTTGTTGAAGGATTCAGTAATATCCCCCCCCCCATTCCCAAACTTGCCTGGTTCTTCAGCCTTGGAACAGAATGTTTTATAATGGACAGCAGCATTTAAAAAAAAAAAAAAAAAAATATACATTTATATAAAATCACCCAGTAGGACTGACAGACTCAAGGAAGAAGAGTTGTGTGTATTTGAAGCTATCCTGTTTGTAAAACTTTTGTCAGATTTTATTTTCTTTTTTATTTTTATTATTTCTTTTTGTATTACAACTCACAAAACATTAATGTAAATGAAACCTAAATGGAGAAGTCCAAGGTATCTCCATCTGTTCTTAATTGAAGGCATTGATTCAACAAGTCCATGAAACCTTTTCCAGGTCTTTCCCAAAGAAACAAGGACAATTGGAAAGGATTAAAATCATAAAGGGCACTTTAGACTTAAATGCAGTGTCATTTCAGACATGTCAGGGATTCTGGCACTGAAGCTTTCGAAGGCACGCTGTGAGATTTCAGTATGAATGCTGGCTTCAGAAAGGCTTTTTACAATACCTCTTTACAGGGCCTTTTAAAATTACTGCTTATGTATCTTGACAAACATCAATGTTAAAGTGATTTATTACCTTTGATCGTGTGGGTTAAGGATTGTTCTTCGGTTCCCTTGTTGTATGACGCGAATCATCGAGCAATCAAAATAGTGAGCTGGGAGTACCGGCCGCTAACATTACATTAGCAGGTCACCTGCTGGAGCTATTAAGGTCAACTCAAATGACATTTGCATTTAGGTGAAATTGCCCTTTATGTCAAAGATGCTGCATATTGTATGCATAGTGATCTGGGGTGGGGGGGGTGTATAGATTCTTTAATGAGTTATGTAAAGGAAAACAAACTGCACATCTCTTCATAACATCGCAATATCTGTATTATTTATTCATATCTATGGAATTTAATTCATTTTGACAAATGTTTAGGAAAAAACAATTGGAGGAAGAATCCTTTCCTACCAGTAGGGAATAGATGCTATCTATGTTTTTAACAGATTGTGGCAACTCAAAAGAGATTCTTTTTTGTACCTGATAGGACATTTCATCCTAGATAATAAAGTAATGTTTTTGACATCACCTCTGCAGTGCAGTCTTTAAGTTCCCCTCTTTCTGATGTACATCCTCCCCCCCATTTTAATGGTTTGTTAACTGTACTCTGCCGCTATGCTGCTTAGTAGGGTGGGGGTGGCTTTTCTTTGCAGATGTGGGGGTTGGATGAGGGCTTCAGTGTTATCATAAAGCCTCCCGTATCTGGCATCACCGCCACCACCAAAGAGATGAATGGAATGGCCCCACCCACCCTCCATCCAAAGATACTCTAATAAAAATTAGTTGTGTAAAACCTCTAGGAATGCTTTATATGTGCATTCTGCTTTAGGTTTTGCTGGTCTCAGATTCCAGTGTCCTCAGATTTTTTATGCTGTGACAGCACACTCCTAAACAGAGATTCACGTGTCATTGCAGTGTATAATGTGCTCTAAAACCCTGTTAACTCAAGGGAAATGAGTTGAATGAGCCTTTTTATGAGGAGGGAAACTTGTGCCAGGATGCCTGTAATGTTAATGCAGAAGGACTCATGGGCTGGCACTTAACCTAAAATTACCATGTCCGGTGTTTGTGTTTCTACCTAGTCTGCACAGGGGGTACAACAGATCATCTGCATTCAAACTGAGAGCTGACATCTGTCTTACCTTCATGCTCTATACGCTTCTAACCAAATCAGGAATTTAGGTGCAGGCCAGATCTTTTGCAGATGACCGCATGGCTGAAGTCCCCATGTTTTGGGCGGGGGGGCTATAAGATCCCATTGGTCAGGCACGCAAGAACTTGCAAGACATCCTCCCTCTCCGCCATGAGGAATGTCTTTGCCGTTCCAGCCCCAATTGGAGTTCAGATGCTTGTGAGCTCCTGTTTCCTGCCAGCTCCTCTTCCCTCTAGCCTTGATCCAAGATACGTTGACAGCCTGGGAAAACGTGGGACGTGCTGGGTGTAATGGCTGCCTTACCACTGCCGTCCTCCACGCCCCCTCCCATTGTTTCCCAAGTTGTTGCTTTCCATCACTGCTGTCGTCAGGACTGACCACTGGCCGGTCTGCTAGTGCTTCTCATCATGTGCACTTTGTGTCGTTTGGCTTAATGAAATCTTTCCCCGAGGAAACAACACAAGATACTTTTAATTAAAAAAAAGACAAGTACATTTTATTACATTATGGACTGAGATATGACTGGACAAAGTATACCAAGCTGGACAGCCCCTTCATGTGATTGAAGACTTTTATTTTTCTCTGTCTCTCCCATTTGCCTGACCCTCTTTCTTTTTATACTCTGCTTTGCCGCCTCTGTCCACCCTAGCCATATTGACGTGGAAGCCCTCCAACCTGATAAGTTCCCTTTGGACTGCCAGTACAAACTAGGTAACCAGGTGCGGCAGGGATCAGATTCCTCCACATGAGCACGCTTCGTACGGCCGGATGGCACCTCCGAAGTCGGCCGCTGAACATTTCATCATGTGCCCGCGACTGACATCCAAAACAGTATCTGCCCATAATTGTTATCTTTGGGTCATTAAGAAGCCTTGCTTTCGCTTCTGAAGTTGCATTTCCAGCCTCTTCCTGGTCACGCACACATTCACGTTTCTCTTTCAGCATAACAGTGCATTTCCTGAATTCTGATAAGAGGCGAGAAAGCGAGAGAGCGTAGAAGCGGTGGTGAGTATACTCAAGCATAAATGCTCTTTCTGTTCTGCCGGCTAGTCTATGACTCAGTCTCCCTAGGTTCCCTGTGAGTTTCCATACAAACAGACACACTGCTGTACTGTAGTTCCCTCACAGAAGCAATGCAATTGGACAAGCGCATATTTGCTGCTGAAAGCTCTGTAATGATAAGAGATCCCGTCTCCCAGAAATGACTCCACTCCTGGCCATAAAGGCTGTTCTGTGGACGCTGGCTTACGAATCACAGCGTCTTTTGTCACGTTGGTCGAATGCATTGAACGTCACAGGCTTCCCCTGATCCCTGTCCATGCTAGTGAATTAAAATAACTAGTAAAATCCATCCTGCCAAAGTCCATTACAATGTTGGACCAAACAAGAATTCCTTCAAGCAATCCAGAATGTTCCTCAGGTGGATCAGGGTTAGCAGCTAGAGAAATTGTGTGGTGTGCCAACCAACACCAATTTTGGCGTCAGTCGTGCTAAGAGCTGAGCTGTAAAATTACAAGGGAAAGATACTGACATTCTTCTCATGCACTGCTGCTGCAATGCCTTGTATAAAACTGCAGGATTGCCATTGAAACTGTTCTTACATACCAT
Source organism: Gymnarchus niloticus (assembly GCA_009936485.2). Classification (NCBI taxonomy): domain Eukaryota; kingdom Metazoa; phylum Chordata; class Actinopteri; order Osteoglossiformes; family Gymnarchidae; genus Gymnarchus; species Gymnarchus niloticus. The sequence goes on from JAACJT020000075.1 coordinate 6,784,930, forward strand.
AATAACCCAAGCAATTAATTTGTAGCATGTCGAATATTAGTGGCAAAGAGAAGTGAGGGTAATACTAAGAGGTGGTATAAATAGCATTTTTAAATCACAGTCCGAGTTTTGTTTAAATGGTATGGATCCCATTGAGCCGGGGCTAAGTGGCCTTCGTCTGCTCTTTCCCGTCTTCTGTGTATGTAGCATGATTATTGGACAGTTCTGACAGCAGCTGCAGTGCCTCTGCCTGTTCAGTAGGGGGCAGGCTTGTCATGCTGGCTCACCGGCACCTTAAGCGTGACGCCTCCTGTGCCTTCTGATGCCTCCTCTTATTGAATCGCTTGACGTAGTTGTTGCTCCGAAGCAGGCCATCCCCGGGCTTCAGTCTCCCGCCAAGAATGGCCAGCAGCTCGTTAGGTAGGTGACGCCTCCGGTGGTATATCTGGCCCATTACAATGTACCTGCTGCCTGTAAGAGTCCACACCATGGTTCTGTCAACAGTCTCCTCATGAAGAACACTAACATTATCAAGGTGCTACAGTATAATTCCAAGAATTTTTTTCTTCAATTCTCATCCATCCACCTTCCAACACCTTTCTCAGTACAGGTTTCTGGTTAGTAGTTTACAATGTTTTATAACACCCTACTGTAAGATTAACACAGTCAGTGTTTCTTGAGAATTATTCATCTAAGGTCTTTCTTAACATATCCAAACCGTTATGTTGGGCTGGATATGTCAAGGCACTGTTTATCCTGTTGGTGTACCTAACACTGATCTACCTCCTACCTGCATACATTACTTTAGATATGGGTATAAAATGAGAGTACACTTTGAATAAAATGCATAAATCACTGTGTACCTGTGCTAGATAAATGGTTATGGCAGATGAGTGGATGGAAAACATACATGAAAGCTGTCAGCTGTTCTTAAAGTGACCCTTACACTTAACATTAAACCTTCAATGTTTTAAACCCGAAGTGAGAATAATGAAATGCTCTGCTTTTTTCCCCACATATTAGGCAGAATGACCAGCCCATATTGAATCATAAACAGAGGTTAGGTTTGTTGTGTGGTAAATGAACAAACGCGCCAGAATGTGAGTGTTTGCAACCCTTACCAAGCTTCAGGTCTGGACAGGGCTTTGCACACTTATAGGTGTCCAGCACTAAGATCCGTACTTTGAAAAAGTAGCTGTCAGGGGTGACATACAGGCGGCTCATTTTGTAGAAGCCGTCGCTGTTGACCAGCAGTACGATGAGCCGGATTCCTCGGCGAATCACCTCTATGTCGTGCACGATCCCATTGATGGCTGGATGAGGAGGAGCAGAGAATGCGGTCAATGAGCCGGGGAGGTGGGGGTGATAATCTCAGCCTTGGAACTGCAGCAAACCAAACCACTCGATGTCCAAAAGTAGAAATTGAAATCAGATGGACTGTGAAGGGTTAGTGTTTTTTTCCAAACAAACTGCACAATTCTTACCCATTTCAGATGCCAAAAAGTGTCTATAGTGTGAAACTATAATTGCAAAGTATTGTAAATTAGACAAGTCTCTCTTAAAAAGACCACAGATATTTTGAAGATTTTACTATTAATGAATTAATCTTTGACCAAACTGATAGACAGAAGCATTCCACGAAGTTCATGTCTTCAAAACCCCCTTTAATAAATGCAGCAGGACCTCGCTAATGCTACCAGCAGGCCGGCGGAAATGGCTGGGGTCAGTTTCTTTTCCAGCAGATCTCCTCAGGCCTGCCTCTTCCCTTGTCTCCCTTCTCATACCTTTGGGGGGAGACCACCACTAAAAAGACGAGGGGTGAAGGACTGGCTGGGGGAACCCTGCTGTGGGACCTGCCCTCCTCCCCTTTTTGGGCCATGTTGCCTCAGCTGGTGGGCCGTTGGTCAGCCACCTGCAGCCGTCGCATGGGTATTTACCGAATTCACTGTAGCAGTAATGTTCCTTCTCCTCCCTGTCCTTCCTGCACTCACTCAGGCACACCGCTTCCTGGGTGAAGTCAGACTCTGACAAACAAGAAATAAATTCACAAACACAACAAAACAGACGTGCCGTTATGAAACCTCAGAGGCCACTGCAGTGTCATTACAGAACCCAGGACGGTCGCTGTGGTGTCATTATGAAACCATGGCGTCACATTCCAGTCTTGGTGGTCTGCAGGGGGAAGTTTTTGATATCTGGTTCATCTTCCATTTCATCTCTGCATAATGATCGATCTCTCTTAGGCATATTTAACGTTTCTCAAGTTCAAGTATTTAAAATGATACAACAGACCAATTCTAGAAACCTCAGGTATGCAGTAAATTATGGCCTGAGAACTATTTACACTAACTTGGTACTTAGAGTGCCTGTCACAGATCCTTCAAAGCAGTATTCTTAGAGTCCACTCCAGAAAAGTTCTACTGTACCTTTCTTAAGGACATCGAAGTGGTACAGCAGGCTGGAGGACCTGCGGTTGAAGAGTATGGAGGTTCTGCTGTTATTTCTTCCACCCGGTTGGTACAGGCTGGATTTTCCAGGACGATTCTCCTCTGGGTCCAGCCTCCGCGTTGGTGGGTCTCTGCGAGGTGAGACAGGCTGAGGAGGACTCCGGGATCTAGAGTTATGCCGGATGTCCAGGTCACTGAGGGCATGGCTGTTGGGAGGGGGTTCAGGAGCAATCTTCTGGGTGCGATTGGCAGCTTCAACCAGTGGCGTTTTTGGGAGCAGGTCAGGGGCTTGGGTGCGCCCCTCTCCCCGGTTCTTCTCGCTGTTGTGCTCAACTGGCAGTCTGTCACTTTTGGTCACCTTTTTACTCTTGTTGTGGTTGCCTGACCGTGGCAGGGGTACCAGGTCACTATGCTTTGGCCATATCCCCACTGGCAAGGGCTGCAAGGGATACTTGGTGTCCCCTGTTTTGAGACTCTGGTCCAGCAACTCATTGACTGGTACAGAGGGCTCTTTCCCAGTGGCTGTGCTCTGATTGAGTGTTGGTTCTGACAGGTCGCTTATTCCAGGTGCATGTGTTTTCTGAGATGGGGTCCCAATCAGGGAAAAGAGTTCTAGACCATGAAAAAACAAGCAGGAACCAAAAATCAGAAGCCTAAGTTCTCCACAAACACATATTTCATGACTTCACAGAATATAAAGCGTGCATTTAAAGGTATCTGAATTGTTTTGAAACTACGTTGCAATATATTTTCAGGTGTTCATCTGCATTAGCTGTTAAAGAAGAACACTAAGGTATAGCTGGAAGTCCTTCACCTAAGTATTCCAAAGGAAACATTTTTATCGCGGTGACAACACGAAAAGCCCATGCATTTGCTGTAACCCCGTAATCATTCTAAACCCTAACCAATCTCTGAGATTACAGTCTTGCACAATTAGAAACATAAGTTGTGACCTCCACAACCACTCATAGCCTATAATTTTTTCCCCCTAGCGTTTTAATTAAGGTAATAACGTGTCCCTTAAAATGACGGGGGGAAACATAAAAGAAAACGAATTTAAATACATATCACTTTTACCTGAAAATGACAGGCTATTTTCGACATTCTGCTCAATATTCTTTCTTTTTAACTATCAGCCGTGTACTATTACGATACGTACAATTATAAAATGAGTGACACTATCACTCAAATCTCTCAACAATGAAACGCGATCAATTTCTGAAACGCGGAGCACCCCACGATGTCTGTTCAGAACCTCCTGCAATCAAACATCGCACAAAAGTATTTAAAAATCCACCCACAAATATTCCTGTATAATACAGCGATGTCAGTCAACGAAGATAGCATTAAATTCAACAAGCATATGGATACTCGCCTGTCATCTTCTCCACGACATCAGTCTGATTTGCGATCATTTATTCGTGCACCTCAGTCTCACCATCAGTTTGAAGTTGTAATTAAACGAAATGCAACACTTACCATTGCCAGTGTGCTCCTCTGCTTCACAGAAGACGAGCACTGCGGAGAGAAGGAGCACAATTGGGGTCATTTTGACGCCACTCGCTACTATGAAGGCAAATGTCCGCATTAAGGCTGCTTTATAAGTCCCTGGCTGATCTTAATGTTGAGAGGCGTGTCGTTCAAATTCAACGTCCCCCTCCTCTTTGGTAAACAGGCAGATCAAAGACCTGATTTATGAATGAACTACAGTGGTTATTCATGCAGTCCCTACGCAGAACGGCAGCCAATATAAGTATAATATCATGTTCACGGGAGGTCTACTGTATGTGCGGAATGCGCCTGTGTATTATTCTCCAAAACAGAATGCAAACATGACGAAGTTAGTTAAGCGTTATTACTAGTATCCTGGACATAATCGCGACAGACAATGCCAGGTATGTACAGTACAGTTCACCTCGAACGGGATGTGAGTCGAACATGTGAACTGAACAGAAGCGACACTTCAACCTTCTGCCCTATGGACTACTGACATTCAGCAACAAGCAAATTAAACATGCTGACATAAAATTTCCCCCACCTAGGTATTCAGCTGAGCTGTGCAACTACCGCAAATAGAAAAACAAAATGGTACTGTTATCTTCACATATAATATGATAATCACAATGGGCAAATTAAGTGTAAAATGCGAAAGAGAGCTCAGGGAAGGTAGACCAGAAAAACCAGCAGCTAAGCCCTTGATAAAGGAGTGAGCGCTGTTAATCTCAAAGAAGTTTTTTGCAGATAGATATTTCCCCCAGCAAAATAGTAGTAGCTGATTGTTTACATCAAATTGTAATGTAAAAACCCATTAAAAAGTATTTGCCCCCCCCCTTATGATTTCTTCCATTTCTACATATTTGTTCCAGTACATCATTTCAGATTTTCACATAGAATTAAACACAACACAAGAACATGAGGAAAAAGCTTTAAAGTGATCACTTACCCTATTGGCAAAAGAACTTAACACTCATATCACCCATGTAAAAGTATAATTGGCCATCTAAACTTACCTGGCTGTGCCACCTTTAGCAGCAACAACCAATACTTCCAATAACTAGAGATCAGTCTTTCACAACATTGTGGAGGAATTTCAATCCAATCCTCTTTGCAGAATTCTTTTTATCTCAGCCAAAACTGAGCATGAACTACCCCTTTAAGGTGCTGTTACAGTATTGCAGTGGGGTTCAAGTCAGCAGTTTGATAAAGCCACTCCAAAAACTTAAATCTGTTTCTTTAAAGCCATTTAGAGGTGGACTTGCTCTTCTGCTTCAAGTTGTTCTCTTCCTGCATAACTCAATTGTGCTTGACCTCCAGATCACAGACTGATGACCAGACATCAAGATTTTCTCTGAGAATTTCTGGTCAGGAGCAAAATTCATGGTTCTGTCAGTTATGGTAAGTCATCCAGGGCTTGAAGCAGCAAAACATTGCAACACCACCACATTTGACTATTCATATGATGTTCTTGTGGAATGCTGTGTTAGGCTTATTCCAGATATAATGGGATTTATGTTCTCCAAAAAGTTCCACTTTCGACTTGGGCCACAGAACAACATCCCAAAAGGTCTGGGGGTCATCAGGGTATTTTTTGGCAAATGTGAGGCAAGACTTTATTGTCCTCTTGGTTGGCAGTGGTTTTCACTTTCCAACTCTCCCATGAATAATCTCTTTCTAATGTTGGAGCCACGAACGCTCACCTAGTTTGAGGAGAGTGAGGCCTAAAGTTCCTTGGATGTTAGTCTGGGTTCTTTTCTGATGTCTTGGATGAGTCATCCATGTGCTCCTGGAGGAATTATGGAATTAATCAGGGGGAGATTCACCGCAGTTCCAAGTTCTCCATTTAGAGATAATGTTTCTCACTGTGGTTCACCGATGTCTCTGAACCTTAGAAATGGCTTTGTAGCCCCTTCCAAAATGATGCATTTTAATAATAGTCTTTCTCATCTCTTCAAGAGTCTTTGCATTTTGTGTTGCTTGTTGAGACCTTTTAGTCTACTTTGCCTTACTGAGAAGGTTTTATTTTTAAGTGATGCTTCAATTCAGCAGGTTCTGGTCTAATTGAACCCAAATATCGATCAAATTTTGTTAACTGGTAAACACAGAGGCCCAACTGGTATTGGTAACTTGTTTCCTTCAATAAATTAAATAACCATTTCAAACTATATTTGTATTAATTCAGGTTGTCTTTGCCTTGTATTAAATCCTGTTTGAAGATCTGAAACAATTAAGTATACCAATATGAAAAAACAGAAGAAATCAGAAAGGGTACAAATGCTTTTTCATTTTTACACAGATTATTATATAGGCCTACATCCAACATTTTCGGGGCTATAACCCAGCAGCCAGGATCTGGTTACGCCGCTGGCTCATATTTGCTATTATCAATAATACGTCTAAGTATTATATCACTGTCTGGTGAAGATAGAACACATCAACAAAATTTAATAAGAGACTGTAATCAGGGTTGAAGTTAACTTCAACCGAAGCATGTTTATGCGATTCAGTACCGATCGGAAACCTGGGCAACTCGGATGTTTTGCTACATGCTTTTAAAGTTCGTTATGAGTTACGTTGTGGTTTATTAATTGTTTTCATTTATAATTTGGGTTTCTTTCCGAAACCTTTTGCCACACCAGCATAGTAAGGACACAGCTTTCATTGCTAGCCTTCAAAAGCAAAGTCATCAGAACGACTTACACCGTGAAAAATGTGATATTTACAATGAGTATGATTCACAGATTCAAAGCTGTGTGTTCGTTTTGTTTTACCTCCCTCACTCGTCCATCGCTTAATCTGGACAAAGCGTCCGCGAAATAAATCACCTGCACTGTATAAGTAAATGTGCTTGGTTTAATACCAAAAACATGCCATTTTTATTCATTAATCGATCGACTGTACATTTAGCCACCGCATTTAGTACTTTTAAAATGTCTCAAATGTTTTACAAATATAATTACCCTTCAGTTCAGTTTATCTGCCTTTCTTAGATTTCATTCTTAACCGCGTTCGTTGTTCATGGATCATTTTGCCGCGCAGACGTCGCAATACTGAAAACACACTAACTGTGCAACTGGACTACTGCCCTCCACTGGACTGGATAGAATGTTAAATTCTGAAAATGTTAGTGACGGCAGGACTTGTTAGGTTCGTAGACTATGAATTTCAACCTGAAACATTCAATTCTAACTCGAAAATTAGTATGTGGGGAAAAAAATATCCGGAATAAACGGATCATTCAGTGCATTCATTTTTATCAACATTTCAAGGCCACCTGGATGTAACCCAACCTATTTCTAAGTCAACAGGCTTGTTGTTTTCTCTGAACTAAAGCCTTTTGTCGGTTCTTTGAATATGACCCACTGCTGCACGTAGGCAGCCCCCTCATTTCTCATACACAACATCTTCTTGCTCTTTACAGCCTAACAATACAGCTTGATATCTATCCCATCATGCACCTGTGTGCTTAAAAAGCCCCCCCCCCAAGACTTCAATGGATAACCTCATCCTCATCCCAATCCCAATCCCAATCCCAATCCCCATCCCCATCCCCATCCCCTCAGTAGTGGTGAAGACACACAATACCTCACAATAAGGCAAACACTCTGCTCGGTATAAGAAAGTCCACTTAATGAAATACAGCTGATTAGGATTCGGGTGATGATGATCGAGAGTAGGTTGGGTGTGGCTGGTAATGCTGGTTTGGTGGGTCTGGCTGGCTATGCTGGGGCAAGACAGTTAAGCTTTGATTAAGATTGTGGTCCTGTATGACACCTGTCACGCAAACTGTTGACTCACAGAAACGTGTCTTCTGATTCTCTTGTGGCTTTGGTTCTCCCAGACCTCTTCCTGTCAGCATTTCCTACAGTTTCCAAATGCCTTTTGATGGTGTAGGAAACTGTTGTCATTGACACCTTGGCTTTCATTGCAACTTCTCTAAAAGACAGACCTACACTTTTAAGGGTTATATCCTTTGTTAATTGCCCTTTTCTCACCATTATGATAGCAGTATACTACTTCCTGCAATATTGTCCAAGTAATGCTACAGAGGGTGCAGTGACAGTCTGTTCCTACACTTCTTTATATAAAGAGAAGGTTTGTAAGTAATCACTAATCAGCAACAGTTGGGATACTTGTAGAGTTGTTTGTGTCAACATTCAGGTCTTAATTTACTTCCATTCCTGCAGAAAAAAACTGTAAGCTGTTTGCCATAAAAAAGGTCTCATTGTATAACTCTGAAATTTGTATTATTTTTTCGTTTTTTGGTAACCTACACGTTTTCTTTTTTTTACCTCTGGCAGTTCCCTGCATACTTTTGTACAATTTCAGGTTATTCACTGGACTTGAACTAGTTAAGTTTAAATAAAAGTAGAAAAACTGAGGGTTTAGATATACAGAGGTGTTTTAAGGTTCTGAAAATGTGTCTCACCACACTAGACATATTACCCTGTTCCACCGATCCCCCTGACTCTAGCTCTGCTGGACAATACTCATCTGGACTTGTACTTTCTTCTCGAGGAAACATCGAATGATAAAAGTATATCGTAATGGTGTAAAATTATCAGCCGAGAGAACGACCTTAATTTCTTCTGGAATACATTTGAGAGACCTTCTTTTGTGATAAGAAAGAAAAACCCCGGGGCGTACGATTCTGGGGCATTATTTATCAATAAATTAAATAAAATATTTTGGAGGGCCTTTCGTCTGCTTGATGGTTCTGTGACTGCTTTGACAACACAGGATTTTCCGAATGGCTAACAGATGACTGGCCATGAACGCTGCATACTGGGTTAACGAGCCAGTTAGTTTACTCATCTTAATCCTGCGGTAACTGGAAATTAGCACAGCTCGAAATTACGATTTGGTGTCGGTAACAGAGTCATTCTTCTTTTTTTGTCACAACTTCAAAATAACTCGGGGGGTAAAGCTGGTTCGGGAAAAAATAACGCCGTCTGCCTCAAGTGTGTGCGCAACGTTCTATTTACCGAGAAAAACCAGATTCCGTTCTAAGGTTCAGAAACATAATCTGCTATTACTGGGCGGCACAACATTCACTTTTTGAATCCAAAAAATCATTTGGAGCACGAAACATTAGCCCTAACGACGCCACTGTTATATATATTTAATATACATACTGTACATGTATGTACAGTATGTATACCGAGTCCTACAAATACCGTGGAAAGACAGAGTCCAAGGCTCAAATACTGGAAGTCAACAGAACTCGTGCAGGTTTAATCTATCCAGCTGCTAAGCCTGAATGTACAAGTAATGCCAACGTCTAAGGCTGGTTACTAAAATTACGGAAATTATATTGATAATATAGTCGGTGTAAAGTAAAATTCCAAACGACCCAGATGGGACTCGAACCCACAATCCCCAGCTCCGGAGGCTGATGCCTTATCCATTAGGCCACTGGGTCATTGTATTGAAAACCTCAACCAGCACTGTACTAATTGATAGTACAACACTTTGTGGCTAAGTGATATTTATTATGACTTTTGCCTACAGTTTTAGTTAATGTCATAGCATAGTACTATGAACATACGTAACGGCAGTATGCCCGCAAGAAAAATATTACGGAAGGACCTAGATACGATGAACGTGAGGAATACTGAAAGAGTTAATAAATGTGTTCCTCTCGCGATACTACAACGGGACTTCTGATGACCCGGTCTGCGAATGATGTGATTTTTTAAAATGAGCCAATAGGAAGCCGGATTTACTCGACCGGACCAATCACGACTTTTGAGTACCGGGAATTTAAAGAGCGGTATCTTCATTGCATACGTCATTGCTTTCGGCTGAGGTGCTGGTGAGTGGGATTTTTTTTTTTTTTGGGAGCTAGCAGGCGTCTCGGACCGCTATAAATGTGTATCTATGTTGTGGAGACGCTTCATTTTGTTGTATTATATCTCCTGTAAAAAAGTTGTCATTTGTCTTCTGGTCGTGTTTGTGGTAGCATGCTTTCATGCTAGGCAGGCTGCCCCATGTGTTCTCTGGCTAGCTGGTCTCTAGTAGGGCGGAGGGAGATGGGAAGCGCTGGCTCGACGTCGCTCTGTGATCGTGTGGCTAATCCGAGTTCCCTCCGTTTCTCAGGTGATCGTTCTTTTATAGCACTTATCATTCCCGGCTTTTGTTGGAAGCATGTCCGCCGCTGTGAACGAGAACGCAGTTCGTCTCAGCAAGTTTAAAAACAAGGGCAAAGACGCCAGTGTAAGTAAGCGGGCCGACGAGGCGACTGCTTCCTGACTCTCGGCTGCCTGCCATTGTCATCTTAGCCGACGCTTACAGTCGATTTTTTGTGTGTGTAGGAGCTAAGGCGGAGGAGAATCGAAGTCAACGTGGAGCTTCGGAAGGCGAAGAAGGACGAGCAGATCCTTAAGAGGAGGAATGTGAGCAGCTTCCCCGAGGAGGCCACTTCACCGCTTCAGGAGAAGAACCAGAACTCTCAGGTCCGAAACTCTCCTGTCGACACTGATGATCCCTCAGGATTCGGGGCAGTCGTGTTGATGTCCCATTTTGTGTTACAGCCTGTTCATCACTGGACGGTCGAGGAGATTGTCGCTGGCATTAATAGCAGTAACCTCGACGTTCAGCTGCAAGCGACACAGGCTGCAAGGTAATCTTAGTGGTCTTTACCATAACAGAGCTTATCTAGATAATGGTTACTGGTTTGACCCCCCCCCCCCCGGTTTGTAAACCTGATTTACAGAAAGCTGCTTTCAAGGGAGCGCCACCCTCCCATTGATAGCATCATTGGTGCTGGGCTGATCCCGAAGCTTGTGGGATTCCTGGATGTGGTAGACTGTCCTCCCATCCAGTTTGAGGCAGCTTGGGCTCTGACTAACATTGCTTCTGGGACCTCGGATCAGACCAGAGCTGTAGTAGAGGGGGGTTCCATCCCAGCCTTCATCCGCCTGGTCACATCCCCCCATCCCCATGTCAGCGAGCAAGCCATCTGGGCGTTGGGAAATATTGCAGGTGAAATGTACTGCTAATGTGTTGCCAGCTATCATCCATCTTACAATGGGTTATGCCTCCCTACATTCTGTAACTTCTATTTTTAGGTGATGGTTCTGCCTATCGCGATAAGGTTATCAAACATGGAGCCATTGATTCCCTCCTCAGTCTGCTGGCTGTCCCTGACCTTTCAGTATTTTCTGTAAGTATTCTACCCTTCTGATTATTCTCTAAAGTTCCAGTCCCTTGTAACAGCAGAGACTTTTCAAATGTTGGCTTTCTGTAGGTTTTGCTTTTGGCCACTAGGTGGCCATCTGTACCTAAGGGAAGACTGAATTCAACCACAGTAAAGCTAACCACTTAATGTATCCTAAGTTTGTATTGAGTGCTGCATCTTGTGCAGCACAGTCTAAGCTTCATTGTGTTTTTTTTTTTTTTGTTTTGTTTTTTTTTTTTTTTTTTTTTTTTTCCCCCACCCAAGTCTGGGTACCTGAGGAATGTTGCATGGACCCTGTCGAACCTATGCCGTAACAAGAACCCAGCTCCACCACTAACAGCAGTACAGCAGGTGCTTCCCGCACTGGTGCGGCTCTTGCATCATGATGACAGGGAGGTGCTGGCAGACACTTGTTGGGCTCTGTCCTACCTGACTGATGGTCCCAATGAGCGTATTGAGGTGGTGCTGCAGGCAAGCCTGGTACCACGCTTGGTGCAACTGCTTGGGTCTGGGGAGCTTGCCATAGAGGTATGTATTCTGGATCACGTTTACTGTAAGGTGTTCTTTGCAGGCAGGGGTGTTGGGGGTGGCTACTTAAAATTGTAAATTTATGCTGCTTTATTTGGGGGGGGGGGGGGCTGGGTGATCTGCTACCTCTGAGTGACTGGAATTGAATTGCCTGTCAAATGTTTAGTGGCATTTAGCCAACTTGTAGTGTCTTGTGTACACTAGTCTAATGTGAGTAGTTTTAACTTACTGTAGTGTCACATGAGTCGACCAATCTACAAGCAAAGCAACTTTATTTTCAGCTAGGCTACTCGCAGAACTCACCCTTCAAACCGTATTCTCACTCAGACTCCATCTCTGCGGACAATTGGGAACATAGTCACTGGTACCGATGAGCAAACTCAAAAAGTGCTGGATGCTGGTGCCCTGGCAATGTTCCCTGATCTGCTCCGTCACCACAAGAACAACATCCAGAAGGAAGCTGCATGGACACTGTCCAATATCACTGCGGGGAAAGACACACAGATTCAAGAGGTCATCAATGCAGGTCTGGTGCCCCTAGTGGTGGAGCTGCTCCGGCAGGTGAGCCCGATAGGCACAGCATTTTTCAATGTTAAGATCATGCCTATTGTGGAATACCTTTTTAAAACTAACCATTTAGTGCCTTACTGTCAAATGTCCAGCTTGCTGTGGTATGCTGCTGATTTTGTAACTGAATTGATTTTTTAGGGTGACTACAAAACTCAAAAAGAAGCTGTATGGGCTGTAACAAACTACACCAGTGGTGGCACTGTTCAGCAGGTGGTATATCTTGTCCAAGCCAATGTGTTGGAACCTCTGCTGGATCTGCTGTCTTCCAAGGACAGCAAAACCATTCTGGTTATCCTGGATGCCATCACTAACATTTTCTTGGTATGTCAATGCTTGATAAAGTGTAGGAGTGGTTTCAATGGCTATGGTAGGCTTTTTTTTTTTTACCTGCCTGCATTTTGTGTACTTGCAGGCTGGAGAAAAAATTGGGGAAGTTGAGAAGCTCTGTGTGATGATTGAGGAATATGGAGGGTTGGATAAGATTGAAGCACTGCAGTCTCATGAGAATGAGATGGTGTATAAAGCAGCCCTTAACCTGATTGAGAAGTACTTCTCAAGTGAGGTAAGCAGTAGGGCCAGCTGTACCTTAAGATAGAAACAGTTTCTCCTGTGGAGAAAATGGAGCAATCAACACTGCTTGAAATGTGACTTGGTTTACTTCCCCTACAGGAAGTAGAAGACGAGTCGATTGTACCAGCGGCTACAACTGATGCTTATGGCTTTCAGATTAAAGAGAACCAAAGCACTTTCAACTTCTGAGCTTTGCTGCTATTGTCTCCTATTACTGTGGGTTCTTCACTTTCTATGTGTATATTTGTCTTTTGGTCTGACTTTTATATCCTCTGTAAATAAAGTGTCTGAATTGTCTTGTGTCTTACATTGCAGCACTTTCTAGGTGAAATGTAAAGGTCCCATAACTAGACAATATCAATCAAATCCATCTTGAGCAAGCCATCTTGCATACTTTCTGATTAAGCTCAATGGGTATTAACTTGAGTTCCCTATGTGCTTCATACATGGGAGGGGGAAAAAACTACTTCCAGTGCAAGGTGTGGTGTAGGATATGACCCTACCCTTAGCCTGAGCGTTTTTCTTGTTGCGGTCAACATGGCAATGACTACTATAATGCAAGTGTTTCCATGGTCGAACACTCCGGTCTGAGCACGATCGTGTTGGTTGTGACGTTATGCTAGCAGCACACTAGTCATCATGATGATGTGGAAAATGACATTTGACCTAAACACTAGGTTTCTGGTACTCTTCTCATTTGACCTGTAATTAGTTTTCTTATGTATTTTAATTTGCATCTGATTAGGTAGCAACATTGACACATCAGTTCCCCCCCCCCCAGAGGGAGCCTTCAATTCAACCAGCTGAATTGTTGATGCACTGGTTTTCCAGAAGTATGACATTAATGCATTTTTGGTTCTTCAATGACTATTTCTACAGTATATTAGTGTTATTGCAACAGTTAAAGATCTTGATTTTTATTGCCCTTTGACCTGGAGAAGTTCCTTTGTCCATTGTGATCAAGGGATGAGATGCAAATTGGTGGTTCATTTCCTTCAATGTTTTGTATAAACTAGATGTCCTTGTGTGTTTGATTATCCAATCTATTTAGTTAACCAGACCAGTCTTGGTCCCAAAGTTATACTGGGTTCTACAGTACATCAACTTGGTTTTCAACATCACACATGGCTGTGTCCAAATATTTTTCCCTATATGTAATAACAGTAAACATGTTAACTATCATAAGTCTTGATTTCTTGTAAGTGGATGGTTTGGCCAAACATTTTTGATCTCTATAATTCTGCAGACCTGGTTTTTGTTTTGAGTATTTAAGACTAACAATTCACCCAGGAATGTATAAGCTTTCAAAAAGGAGGCCAAAAACAGTTTAAAATCTCTCAATCATTCTGCCGACTGCTGGAATGCATCTTTCAGTAAAAAGATCAATTTTTTTTTTACACGTCATTGCTCGTTACCAAATCCATATCACGTTACAATTCAAGGAATATAGGGTATTTATGCTACTATTATTAATTCTGTGGACGGTCTCATGTTCCCTCATATTTTTCTTAAGAAAAGTAACTTAATCTTGAAAAATATTATGCAATTGCAAGCATCCGTAAAGTATCCTTAAACTCAGTTATACTATATGGATGGCATGTATACTGTTTCGCATTTTTTTTTTTTAATCTAGCGCACAAAAATATGAAGGTGGATTGCGTCCCTCCCCAAGCCAAGGGCACGGCATCCGTGTGTGAGCTATATGAATATTAAAAATAAAGGGCTGCATGAATAGCTGAGTGCCTTTTTCACTGGCTTCAGTCGGATGATGTCAGCAGCGAGTCTCAGTCGGAGGAGCTTCAGGGAGAGGGGCTTATTTCAGCAGCCGTCAAGGCCACACCGACTGCCAGTGCGGGAGTGTGTCTCCAGCACCTGGATCGCTGCACATTCGCGGTGTGGGATTAACGTGGGACTCCAATCAGACATCTTTCCCTGCCGTGATGGCACTGTTGTGTACATCCGGGCCACGATGCCGTGACTCCATTACTGCCCATTCGCCGTGAAAGTGGCCGGGACGGGCTTTCTGGTATTTATACCCATGCATGGAAATACGATTTAAAATCGGTGTAATCCCGCAGGCGCTCTTCTGTAATCCGGAGTCAAACTGGAACGTAAAGGGACATGTCTAATCCGGGGCTGAGGAGAAACGGCCCGGTGAAGCTGCGTTTGACAGGTGAGAATCTTAAAAACCCAGAAAAATAACACGTTTTATTTAGTGCTTTGCTGACGAGTGTCGTCGCTTCGTGTTGTTTAGCCAGCGTCTGTGTGTTAATGTGATCGAAACATCGGCAGACACTCAACTGACGAGAGTAATTGTGTAATTGAATGTTATGTCGTCTCCATGTCAGCCTGTTTGTAGGAATATACCCCTGATATTCCTGCTTTTAGGCGTTTTACCCACGGCCAGGGCTGGTTTTTAATTTAAATGAAGTCGAATTATTAAGCGACCGTTTCTCATGCGACCTGGATAATCTGGGGAAAGAACTTTGCTGCTTAGCTGGTCCGTATGTACGGGGCTGCTTTTGCTGTTCACGTAGTTTTCGAGAAAGAGAAAGAAAGACGGAATGAAACTTAAAGTGTCCATTTAGCTCTAACTGGAAGTCTTGCTTTTCATATAGCTGACATGCTACCACCGTAGCTATCATGTTTATAACCGAAGTGCACATAAACAGGCTACCTATAGCCGAATCACACAATTCCTAAATTTCATTACCTTTGCGACTTGGTTAAAGTCTGACGGGAATAATGGCCATTTTCTATATTTTTACAACATAAGCCACCAAGAAATAACACGCTATCGAGGAACAAAATTTGTATTACGTAGTGTCATTGCCCAGATAAAACCCTGTAACGTTTTTATTATTATTTTTAATGTCACTAGCTTTTAATTTACGCAGATATCACAGTTCTAAAAATAAGTTGGTATCACACAGTGCTAATGTTTCCATTTTCGACCAAAATCATTTTGGAGCTGAATGAGTGATAGCAGGACACCCGAGTTCATGAAGATCACAGTATACAGAACTGGGCTCGACCTGTTAACCTACTGGTCGCCTAAATGTTCCACTCCATATTAACACTAGTTAATAGTATTTGAATCCCCTCAGTCACATGCCCTATTCTGTATACCACAGTAAATGCCTGGCCCATAGCTACATAGGGGACTTTAAAACATTTGGCTCTCCTGGTGCTTACTACTTTGGCAGGTTTCAATGTACCGGGAAGCCCCTACGATGTCAGCGGAGTCCCCACATTTTATCTAGTGATGGGACAAATGAGGCTTTGAAACCCGTAGTGGGCATGACTATCCCGAATTAACCAATCAAGGCCGGCCTTAATGAGGCTTCAAAATCCATAGCCAGCTTTGGTTGGTAGTTCAGGATACTCCAACCCACCATGGGCTTTGGTCATGTTTTAGCAGCATGCCCAACTGCCCTGCTGTTATTAGTAGTAATAGTATATTTATTTTCGTGATGAGGCAGTCGTTCATCTTTTTTGCACAATTGATTAATATTAAAACGATAAGGATGGATTTCTGTGATATAGTTACACGACTTTGTTAGCACTGAGATTAACAGTGAGTGGGAACCATGTGGTAATTTTTGATTTTATGTGGAATATTGAATATCCTAGTTAAATGGTATCAATATAATTTAACAGTACTGTTGTAAACAGTTTCCAGTTAAATAACTGGATGTAGTGCAAGTTGAGACCTTTCGTGAATAAATTTTGCATACCTTTTATGACTAAATGTACACGTATTTCAGCTGTCGATAAGATGTCATTCTCTTCACAAAGTGCTGAGTCGTGAAGTGTGCTAGTTGAAAGTGAGTTTATAGTAAATGACCTTGGAAGTTAGGTGAGTCATGTTTGGGCCCCTCATAGAGATCGTGGGAATTTGGAGTCGATTTGCAGTGGATGGGTGGTCATATATCCAGCATTGAGATGCAGTTGCAATATTGCGGCAATGTACACACACACACACACGTCTGTACACCATATTCATACAGGCCCTCCACATGTTGAAAATAGCAGTTATATTTGTGGTCTTTACGTAATGAGTTGCCTGTTTGCTAACCCTAACAGCAGAAATATCGGTGTGCCTAAGCTGCACTTATTGTGTACTTTTCGTGTATGTCCTCAATGGACTGAGGTCTCATGTCCTGTGGCTCTTGAGATTGGAGAAGGGTTACTGGGACCCTAAGCATTTGTGGAACAGTCAAAGAACAAATACATTTTATTAAGCCGTTTGGTTTTTTTTTAATAGAGAATGCCCCTGCTTTCTCCAATTTTATGTGGGTGGTAACCTTCGCATGTAAATCAGCGAACAAAACTTATAAAAATAACACAAATTCATTAAATTGCTGTGCTAGCCTAATTATATTATCCTTGTATTTGCCAGATGGTTAACTGTTATTGAAAGGCCAGTGGTAGGGGTGTGTACTGTTTGTTTTGTAAAGTTGATAAAGAAATTATAGTTTCTGTTTTGTTTTTTTAAATAAAACATGATACAATATATAGCCTTTGCTAGTGATGTTTACCTGCTCCTCGTACTAGAAAATGCGTGTAGAGAATGTTGGACATCTAACAATATGTTTTTAAAATATACTAGCATGGTTTCTACCTTTAGTACAATGCATACATGTATTAAAACGATTTGTTGTCTTAATTCTGTCTGTAAGGAGGGGGGTAAAAAAGTTCATACCCACCGTTCAAGACCTAAATGCTTAGCAGGCATCTAAGGTGCTCTACAATACTTGTTTTTTGTGTAACTGAAGTAACAGGAAAAACATGGGCCATATTTGTTTTGTCTCATGGCTTGACAACAATTTGCTGAAAATGTCATGCTTCAGTGCCATGCTTTGCATATTTTATTGGACTACAGTATTGATGGTAGAGAAGGTATCGCACAAGTTTATGAATCTGTGAAAAAGGAGGAACTGTGTAAAATTGCATAGTTCAGCTCTGATGCCAGAAGATAAAATTCATGCAGGTTAAGTGCAATTTTTGACTTTATGGCATACAAACTCCTGACTTTTTTGCTAAGATAAACCCTTGTGTAGACAATTGAAAATGATTTGAGTTGTATGTAATTCTAAATGATAGACATCTGCTTATTACTCCTCTTGCATGGAAATAGCTGTGTGTGGCTGGCAAATCAGCAGCAAACCTGTTACTTTCTTTGAATGCATTACAAAAAGCATCACAATTGTTCCTTTTTTTGGGTGGCTTCCTTTTGTGTCTACATGTGTATTTTTCTCCAGCAAGAAATCCAAAAGCAGCTCCATGGTAATGGAACTTTGACTCTGGCGTCTTTGTGGATTAGCTGTTTGAATACCTTGACTTAAAATGTAATGGTTTCATTGAGACTGGTGAATGAGTGTTTCACTGACGTACAGGGTTGCAGTATGGGGTGTAAGCTACCTTCTGACCACAATCTGGTGTCCTATATAAAGGGAAACCCTTTTACTGTGTGATGCTCCATAATGGGCAGTATATCCTTTTGTTTTCTTCATGGCAGTGCTGAGGGACATGCAAATGGACTCGTACAAAAGTGCTGCCTGCAGTCTGTTGTGCTGGCATAAATATTTGGACATCATGGTGAAATAATTTTGACTGAAGAACATAGACAGGGCAGTTCCACTTCTGGGTTGAGTCGCTTTCAGCCCAAAGATGAGTGTGTTTCTGATGCTGCTAAATGTGAGGTCTTCCTGGTTGGCAGATGTCGCTGACGGAACTGGATCAAGCAAATGACATCTGTGACCGAAAGGTTGCAGGTTTAGGTCTCAGTGGGAGTTTTAGGGAAGGGAGGGGGCACTGCTGTGATACCCACAAGATGTCTGGACTGCTTAAGTAATGATGTATGGTTGAGCATGTAAAAATTTGGCATATAAAGTCTTGTAGGTGTTTGCTAAACAAATAAAGCTTGTATTTCTAGTTTTGGTCCTGGGTTGATTCCTTGAGCATGAAAGGTGACAATGAAATGATGAATTGTCTTGATTTTTATGTTTGTATAATTATTTATATATAAATAATGGAGTGCCCTCAGGCATGATGGCATGGAAAGCTGTATGTGTTGTGAAGCTGGAAGCCCAGGCTGGCTGAAAGGGACTTAAGTGAGGCTGGCCCCTTGAAGGTCCCCTGACTCCTGCTTGGTTTTGCACTTTCTTGCAAAACAAACATTTTAAATGTTTACAGAAATATACATTGTTTTGACTGGAAGAAGGAGATGACAGCTGCTGTATTTGATCTACTTCCAGGATCAGGTTGAAGCAAATTCCAGGCCCTTCTGTGTTCCAGGAAGAGCCAAATTAAATATTTAAACCAGCCCCATCTCTGAGGGAATGGGGGGGGCTAAGGGAAGGGTAGAGCTTCTGGGGGCTTGAGAGTGTTTCCGGTTGAATGCGAAGGTTGTCCGAAGTCTTTTCAGGTGCGTTTTCTCCCCAGGATATATGATGTAGGAATCCTAACTTCAAAAAACAAGTGAAATTTATAGTAGAATTGTATGCTGTAATGTAGGTGTTGTGTGTGGTTTTTTTTTTTTTTTTTTGCGTTACCTCTCCGTGCCTCTGAATTATCACTGGATCTGGTTTGGTAGAAATAAGGGCAAAAGTCCCTTTTACGTTAAGATGGTCATCTTAGGTGTTGGTGTGCATTGCTTTGCATGTGTCTTTTGGCCTAAAGCCCACTGTTAATCTCTACTCACTCCAATTTTGCTTTTTAGCTGACATCAATGCTGCTAAGTACTGGAGACAAGTGTTTAAATTTATAACTAAAGAGACTCAAACGTCAATACATCTGTTTTGCTATCCCAAAGATTTAAGTCTGACCCAAAGCAAAGTGTGTTGTTGATATTAAAGCAATGAAGCCTGGATAGAAAACGTTCCAGTTATTTCTTAAGAGGCCAAATACCTGCTTACAGCACACCAGAAATATTTCAGTTGCCTGTAGGCTGTAAAAACAGCATAGCACCTTTTATTCCATTGAGTTACCCATGGGGGGTGGGGGCAAACTTGTTAATTAGGTTAATGGTGCAAAGCAGTTGTCTTAGAGATGCCGTGGTTTTGTTCCTCCAATCTTGCTGTACATGGAGATGGAATTGATCCATTTCTGGGCTATTTTGAGACCTGTGTAACTGGGAAATGAGAGCTTTCTGGTGTAGTTTTAAAGTATAATGTCTGTAGCTAAAAAAAAAAAGGGATGTATTACAATATCTCATACTTCACACTGCATTTCAGCTGGAAATGTAATATGGATGTTATGGTATATCAGTGTCACCGTATGTCCTGTTGACTGGGCCCCTTGTTAATGCTCTGTCAGGGTTTGGGTCTGACCAGCAGCTCTGTGTCATAATTATGTGTTCAGCCGGTGAAGTGATTTTTCAGATTGGCACCTGCTGCGTTTTAATATGGCCGTGAGTAATTCATGTATGTCTTGGGCGCTTTAACTCTGATTCCTCTGTCGGGGCGATAAGGGAGAGAGTGGTGCATAAGGACTTAGACTTCACCTTTAACAGGTAGTGTTATTTATTTTTTGCACACATGCAGCCCAGTAGGTGCTGTTAATTCTGGCTCCATTGGGCCGTAGGATGCTGGAATTAATGAGCCACTGAGTGTGAATCATGTTAGCTTTTAATATATACGAGCAGGTAGATGATCAACAGGCATGGAAATAGATGAATATTGCCAGCGGTCTGCTGAAGCTCGTGTCTCAGAGTGATGCGTTTTCCTCGCTGGCGGTCAGTGCTGGTCTCCTCCCCCGGCCCAGCGTGTTTTGGTGCAGGAACCGAGGCCGTGCCCTTTCCATTTCTTTTCAGTGCCTCGGCCTTGTGGGCTTTGGACTTCGGGAGAATGGGAACGAGAGCGCCGGTGCGTTCTTTGTACCCGGCACGGCAAAGTGAAGCCGCCTCCCGTCCCCCAGACAGAACCGTCAAATTGCAGGGAAACCTGGAGACGATACAGTTGCGATAAGCTGCTGTGGGCCGAGCCAAAACAATGTGCTGTGGGTTGGAAAGTATGCGATTGGGGGGGGGGGGGCTCTGGGCTTAACAGGAAACTATGCTGGTCTCCGTAAGGAAACTGAGGTACCTGTTAGGCAAGGGTAGAGAATGTTGGGCTGTTAGCTCAGCTACCCTCATGCTTTTCAGTGATGGCGTGATGCTTTTAGCAAAACATTTTTTGCTGTCAGAGACTGGAGTGACTATTTCAAAAAAAAAATGTACTCCTGTCTGATTAGGGTTAACCTCAGTCATGATGGCTCATGGGGGAATGCCATATTTGAGTAACTCTGCTCGACTTGGACAGCCGTTTGTCATGTTCAGTCATGGAGGCTCCCTCCGCAGAGCAAAGCTCAGTTAGAATGGAATGCCACACCAAACCAATTCCCTTCCAGAATACTCCCCTCAGAAAGACTCCCTGTGGTGTAAATCCAGATTTGTGGTGTGGTTTCCCCCCTTAGACAGTCTCTCTTCTGCAGCGTTTAGCTACTGTAGGCAAGCTGAGTAGTTAACCATTGGTAGCTGGTGCTGGTAGTTGGTCATCGCTAACTTTCCACCATTCCAGCCTTCTTTTCTCGTGCTAGTGTGTTTTTAAAATTCACAACCCTGTTCCCGTGGCAGTGACCTGAGACCGTGAAATTTAGACGACTTTTACATCTGTTTTTTCACTGTTGATGAGATTGTTTAGTGATTTTTAAGGGTTTCGAGTAAGTCTGAATGTTAAACTGCAAATTGAAAGCCTTTAATACTGAAGTTAAACGGCCTTCTTGTGTACCTTGAGCATGCAGTCCGAATGGTGGACGCTGACTTCCACAGGATTTCAGTGACACGTGACGGTGAGCTAAATTTTGAGACGAGTTGATGTTTTGCTTCTAAATCAAGGATATTGCCTTAGAATGCATACATGTTCCACGTTAAGGTAATGGAAAGCAGAAGGACATGCTGAAGGGCTGTTACTTCATCTGAGTTCTTCTTGAGCGTTTCGTGACCCACTGTATTCTGATATACATGCGTATCCTGACATAGACTACGTACAGGACATCAAATTTAAGAAGGTCTCTGGGCTGTGTTAAGGGAGACGTTCTTGTGTATTATGTGTAACAAGATTTACTTGGCTAACTAGTATTGAATTTTTTTTTTTTTTTTTATATGGCTATGCATACACTCTGGCAGGCTATCATTCAGATATATTTGAACTGTAGTTAACAAGGGAAACTATGCTGAGTAGGTCACTGCCACCTGATTATTAGCCAGAGCATTGAATTAAATTCTCTTCCGGTTCTTCTGTCTGAATTATAATGGTTGAAAAATGACAACGGTACAAAAGAAGGCTCAGTCTTTCTTGCCCCGTGTATTTCCTGTGACGATCTTTGAACAACCTGTTTGGCGTTTTGTATTTGTCAGCTCCAGAGCTAGAATGTTTCCTGACAGTGTCTGTCAGTCTGAAGAGTTTGCTGCTTTGACTGTGCTGTCATGCTGATCAAAGACACAAACTGCATACTTTCCAGTGTTGTCCGTTTTTCCCCAGTGGTGGTGCTAACAGTTTGAATGGTCCACCTCCTTCAGCAGTCTCTTAGTTGGTGTTTGGGGAGACAAGTTAAAAATTGTTGCGGGTTGTGTTTTTAAGTATTTGGTCATGGCCTCCGGTGGCTTTGGTTCAATTAATTGCAGAAACAGGTCTGCCTTTTGAGTATGGTATTTTACTTTTAAAGCTGCTTCTTTCATATTGGCTTCAATAAAGTGAAAATATCACATTCAGTGTTTGAGGGGCTTTGAGCTGGTTGTACTGTCTGCTGGTTTTGCATAATGCCCCTAAGATGGAGTATTCCATCCTCTTAGTAGTTTTAGACATCTCTTAAACCTCAACCAAAATCACCTGCCAGTAGTGGGTATTTGAT
The DNA here is from genome assembly GCA_009936485.2 of Gymnarchus niloticus. NCBI lineage: Eukaryota > Metazoa > Chordata > Actinopteri > Osteoglossiformes > Gymnarchidae > Gymnarchus > Gymnarchus niloticus. Next base: position 6,807,595 of record JAACJT020000075.1, read on the forward strand.
AAGAGGATCACTGCCAGTACACATTTTCACATAGGCTGTTGCGGTATTAATTGGTAATCTGTACAGTTCAGCCCTTAAACACGCAGGGGTTGCCGAGTCAGATGATCCTAGGTGGAGTTCATCAGTACATGCCACTTTGGTAAATGATTTATGATTTGAAGTTTAATTATTTTCCCCTCTTCCTACTCAGTATTGTATGAAGATTTACCCCCTTTTGACCATGTTTTAAATGGATTCATGATTGGAGCAGTAGACTACGTTTGGCCCCTGTTCATCTGCATGGCTGAATTCATTAATGTGCCCAATGGTGAACACACCATGGTCCTACAGGGGAGAGGACTTCAGGTCATTGGAGTAGCCAGACAACCAACATAAAGGTTGCACTCTTGGTCTAAATATTTGCCGTCAAGCTGAACTTAAATGAGGCTGTCATTGCCGTATACATGTTTATGTATGCTTGTTACACATAGGTCATCATAAACCGTGGTTCCCTACTGTATGGATCCTTGACCTGAAGTATAGCTTAATCTTGACCCCCAACATGAAGAGCAGACCATCTCTGGCTGTCTTAAAGGAGGACCAATTGGAATCCAGTCATTCCACCTTGAGAGTCCTTGTACAAGTCAGAAGTAAGTGGGTGGAGGGATTAGCAGCCAGGTACAACTGTAAATTCAGTTGGGTCTGTTTGTCATGCTGGTATTTTGGCTAACTCTTAACTTAGTGACAGCTGTTTTGATGAGCTTTGTATTAAACTGTGAGTGCTATGGTGTACATCAACATAACAGGAGCAGCTGAAAGGTCCTTATATGAAGAGTTGAAGATGTTTCCTGCTGCAATGCCAGGCCTCTATCAGAGGCATCTTGATGGTTGGATGGTTAGAGTGAGGTGATCTGTATATTAACCTGACTCGAGGCTTAAGAACCACATTAGGCGGAGTGGTCCCAGACACTCCCAATCTGACGCATTTTCTGTATGTTTTCTCCCTGTCTCTCTCGATACCGTATGCTAATGTTACCCACAGGAAGCCTTCTTGCCAGGTCCAAGTGTAAGCAGGTCGGCAGCAGGGTTTAAAATGTGGTTCCCATGGATGCGAGGCCTGTCTGACACGTGGTGGCTGTCCTGGTGCCACATCTTGGCTTGAAGGGACCTAGTGTTTCGTTATCAATGAATGAGAAAATGGCAGCCTCTCCTCTGCCTACTGGTGATTGGTATTAGATGCTGTAAACCACCCACAGGGTTACGGTTAGGCATGGGTCGGTATCCGGTTTCAAGGTATACCGCGATTTGAAAAAGTCAGTTTCAAAACCACTAAAAATTTTCCGTCATACCGCCCCTGCGGTATGAGCTGTTTTTAATTACTCATCAAAGACAGAAGGTGCAGGAATCCCTCAGGTTGTGTGCAGCATAGAGTAACCCCTCCGGTTGATGTGAGGAGTCAG
>JAACJT020000075.1:6809133-6828353 GCA_009936485.2 Gymnarchus niloticus
CACAGGGAGAGTGACACAGAATTCACAGAGAGACTGACACTGAATTCACAGGGAGAGTGACACAGAATTCACAGAGACTGACACTGAATTTACAGAGAGAGTGACATTGAATTCACAGGGAGAGTGACATTGAATTCGCGAGGAGCCTCAGGCGTGGTAGTAAACGGTGCAGTTCCTCTTTCCTAAGAGATGCAGTCTTTCAACAATTCATTTTTTTTTACAGTTTTGCCTTCTGAGTGTAATTCACTCTGAAACTTCATCAGGAAAAAGAACTTTGTAGGGAAATCCTGAATAGTCATCAGTCTCTTGAGATGTTCATGGGTTAAGGGCTGGACCTTCAGAGAGCTCCTGAAACCCAGTTAGCTGAATCGTTTGTCCTATTTGCTGCTGCCTGTGACACCCCAGCAGCGCGTTTATTTTTTATATGCAGGGACATATTTAAAGAGTCAGCATTTCAGAAATCCTTTGCGTTTGTTTTGACTGTACCCGTTTAATGGGTATTGCTTTTGTCACAAAAGCCGCTGGGTATTTTGATGGTGACTGAGTGTAGCGATGATCGGCAGTAGTAGGGATGATGTTTATTTGTAGGGGCATATTGACAGGCTTCACAGGATGTCAAGCTGGCACAGCTGTCAGGGAGCCAGACTAATGTGGGCCTGGGACATTCTGTTTCTGCTTCTCCATGGAGATGCCAGGCATGTTTCAGAGGTGCTTACGAGCCTGGCGGGCTTTACTTAAGGCCTTCATCTAAGTCCTAAGAAGCTGCTGAGGTGTCCGTGGCCCATGGTGGATGACGGTATCTTAATTGTAATACTGGAGCCGCGTTGAGTTTACTGACTCCTGTCCTTGGTAAACGCTGTGATTAACTGAGCTTTCTGACGGATTCTGCCTCTGATCGTATACATTTTCACAGGTCTAAAATCTAGATGAAAGATCTTTTTGAATTGCTTATAGTAAGGACTAATTGAAAAGAAAGATTTCTCTTTTCCTATATAATTAATAATAATGTGTCAATTAATGAAGTAAATCTTTAATTCACTGTTATTTATAGATTTTATAGTATTGACTGGGTTGAATACTGTACATTTGGACTGATTTGAAGGCACAAATCAACCAAGCTTTGCGAGCAGGATTTTTCTCACAAATGGCCCTTTCATCACTTTTGTCTCTGTGGTGTTGTGTACTTTGGAGTCACAGTAAAACGTAGTTTGACTGATGCCTACTACCGAGCCTCATCTGGCCCTTCTGGGTTCAGTGCGAACCAAACTTGATTCATTCAGACTCACCTCAGGTGACCTTAGGTGGGTTCAGCAGCCTCTTTCTCTCTTCTTTGATGCTCATCACTGCTGACAGCGCCAGGCTTTTACTGAGGCAGATGGTCATGGAAATCAAGGTTCCCTCACCGCATGTGGAGCACCAATCAGGAGCGATCTTCTGGGTTCATCTGCATTTCTGATCTTCTCACTGAGGATGGCCGTGTTTATTCATATTGTTCTTGGGTTAAAGTAGTTTCAGACATCCTTCCCAGCATCTCTCAGCCTCTGGAACACACATGCACGTATCCTTGGAAACGCCACAGTGCTGATGAATTTACATGTTGTTAATGATCGCTTTATATGTTATTAATATTTTATTGATGCCAGCTGCAGGTATTTAAAGCCCACGCTGTATCTCATTTTTCGCCCATTTCCCGGTCAAAGCGATGGTTGGGCCGACCGGTATGACGTCACGGACGGTTATCAGAGGGAGGCGGCTGGTGGCATCACCATCAAGCTCCAGTCAGCCTCTGTCGAATGGTTTGATGACTACTACCTGAGTCTGCGGCCGCACAGCAACCAGCGTAACCCCTGGTTCCCCGAGTTCTGGCAGCACCGCTTCCGATGTCGACTGGCGGGCCACGCCCAGGAGAACAGGCAGTACAATCGCACGTGTGGCGGTGAGCGCACCGACCCATTGCTTGAATGAAACGTTGAAATGTGCCAGGCTAAACTAAAACCGCTAAGCTAACCAGCTGTAGCATTCCACAGCTAGTCCACAGTTAACCTGTAGTATGAATGTGGCCAAATTCTACGTCTAATCTAATCTTCAGATGAGGAGTCCCTGCGACAGCATTATGCCCAAGACACAAAGATGGGCTTTGTGATTGATGCAATCTACTCTATGGCCTACGGTCTGCACAACATGCATCGAGTTCTCTGCCTGGGTCGCGTAGGCCTGTGCCCAGCCATGCGCCCCGTGGACGGTCGTGCACTGCTCAACTTTCTCATGAAGACTAACTTCACTGGTGTGTCTGGGGAGCTGGTCTGGTTCGATGAGAACGGGGACTCCCCACGGCGGTGAGTACACAAAGGTCTCTCTAGGCGCCAACACGCTGCCTCAGGGTGTCAACATGCTCTTTCTAGATGTCAACACGCTGCCTCAGGGTGTCAACACGCTCTTTCTAGATGTCAACACGCTGCCTCAGGGTGTCAACATGCTCTTTCTAGATGTCAACATGCTGCCTCAGGGTGTCAACACACTCCATCTGCTTATCAATATGCCACTGCCTTTCCATTATTTTACAGTTTGGTCATGCTTATGAATTACGGGGGACGTGTGCCTGTTTCTCATGTCTGAATGACAGACGTACACAGCAGAAGGACCAGCATGCCTACATCATACAGAAAAGCAAACCGACAGGCAAACTGGGTAGTTGCAGATCTAGCATAACAAAATGTGCATTTGGTTCCCATACCCATTATGCAATCTGATTGGCTGTTATCCACCATATCAGCCATGTCAGTTACGTAATAACATTGAGATATTAAATGGTGCTTAAATGAGCTTTTTTGGTTAACCTGCTGTACCCCAGGACACATGTGCCCCTAACGTTCTGACCCCCTCAGGTACGAGATCATGAACTTCAAGAAGACAGGCCCCGGGGTCAGCGACTACAGCTACATTAGCGTAGGCAGCTGGGACAATCAGGGGCTGAAGATGGATGATGATGAGGTGTGGGCAAACCGGAGCACAGTCATCCAGTCAGTGTGCAGCGAGCCGTGCCAGAAGGCCCAGATCAAGGTAAGGCTGAGGCATCTTCCCACTAGTGAGGGTCACAGTGAGGCAGGCACATTTTATTTATCAGCTCATATTGGTTTGTTAAAAGTTGTCTGGTCTTCAGCCCCCATTTTGCGCAATGTGGAAAATGACGCCCCACTGATGTGTCAGCCCCACCCCCCAGCCACGCCCATCTGACGTGTCAGCCCCACCCACACCCCTCCGAAGTGTCAGCCCCAGCCACGCCCCTCTGAAGTGTCGGTCCCCCCCCCCCCCCCCCCCCCCTTACCCCGCCACCCCCCCCCCCCCCCCCCTCCCCGGCCCGCCCCCCGCCCCGGCCGTCCCCGCCCCCCCCCCCCCCCCCCCCCCACCAGTGACGCCTGACACCCTTCACATGAGTGATGATTGCATTTGGCGTCCAAGACACGGGCAGCCAGACAAAAGGAAAGCCATGGGGCTCGATATCCGGGTCGGAAACTGAGCATATTGGCCTGCCTGATTACATAAAGTAGGCAGACAAATAAATCAGCCCCTATGAGGGGGAGGAGGGGGTCTCAAGATAACTGAGGCGTCGACGGCTCTGCCTGGGATGTGGCAGTGCAGGGACCAGACCATGCCCCCCCCTGCCATGTTTCCTTATCAGCAGCTTTCCTGTCGCCTAGGGTCTGGATGTCAGGATCTCATGACAGGGACGGATGGGGACACACACACACACACACACACACACACCCATAGCTGTCCTCCTCTGCACACAGACACAGCTGGGATACACATCTGCATGCTCCCACCCAATTCCTTGAACAAAATGATCTGAACTTTTTTTTTCCACCCCCCCCCCATCCACACATCTCTGCTGTTCAACTAAATGGTTTGAATAACCCTGGTCAGCGGGCATCGGTTCACCTGAGGCTATTCAAATTTGTAGCCTGGTGCTGTGCTGAATTTGTCCACATGGGTGTGCCGCACTGCGTCACGGTGGATCGTGCCCCATCTCCCCAGGCCTGCGTCTGAGTACTCCAGCCCCGGCAGGCCCCGCAGCTGCCTGGTCGATGAGAACATGCCAGTGGTGGGCAGCAATGGTGCAGCGTCAGGCCAGCCTGCTGACCAGCGGGCCCAGGAACGGCGCGTGCGATCCCAGAGGCACCGGAACTACATGAGCCGGACCCACCTGCACAGCCCCCCCGACCTCCCCGAGGGCTATGGTGAGCAGTGCTAGGGCAAGAACCATTAAAGGCTGTCTTGGAGAAGATGCATGTCTGGTTTGGGAGACTGGCATGCATTTCTACATTGGTGGCAGCAGCATAAAAGAGCCCCCATTAATTTTTCCTAATCTGTCACTCTGCCTGTGCTTGGTAGCCAGCTTCGCCTATACGCCTGCATATCTGTCACCTCCTGCTTATTAAATCCCCATATTTTCTTTTCCTTTTTTAATCTATTTGGGAGTTTTAGAAAAACAAAGACTAACAACTTCTGAGGGCTTTGAGGATTTGTTAGTGAGATTCCTGACCCCTCCTGATGACCACGAGTGTCAAGCTGGTCAGCTCTAAGTGAATAAGGGCCTTAAGGGTTGGGGGTTGGGTTACACCCGGCAGCCATCAGGTAGGGCGTACATACTGGTGCCAGAGACACCTCAGTGGTGATGAGGTCACAGATGGGGGGTCTTCCACGGACTCCCCTCCATCACTGTGAAGGAATGGCTGGGTGTTTGTCAGCACAGTCCAAGGCCCCTCTTCCCCGGGCTTCCTTCCCCTGTGACGGCCGCAGCCCCCCCCCCCCCCCCCCAGTCCCGCTGAGTAAATGCTCCTGTCACCCGACAGAACAGAGAACGACGCAGCAGGGACAGGTGTACTTCCTCCACACGCAGACAGGTGTGAGCACGTGGCATGACCCCCGGGTGCCCAGGTGAGAGCCTCCATCCCCGTTGGTGCGTCACGTCTGCATTCCGCTGTATCGCTGCTCATTGGTTTAAAGTGATTTTATTTTAGAAGGGTTTGTGGCCGTAACAGACATGCAATCAAAATGGCCACCAAAAAGAAATGAAAACTGTCTTTCTGTTCCTCATATCCTGTGTCAGATGGGCTCCCCTGACAAGAGACACTGTAGCTAAACGTTTCAGATGGCTTCCCTGTGTTTGTTTAAAAGCAGCGAATGGGAAGTAGCATGCTGCCGTGTGCTTATCCCTGGATCTTGAGGGTCGTCTTCAGGACCACCATGTGGTCATGGTGATTCTGGACCAGTACTCTGGTAGGGGGTCCCAGCTGGAATCCACATCCTTAGCGCACCGAGGTGCCGCTCTGGCTGTGTACTGCTGTGGGGTATGGGGCATTCACAGCCTAACCTTATGCCAGTTGGCGACGTGCTCGTGCCCAGGTTTGCATCACTGCTGGGTGTTGCATTATAAGGGTGCTGTGGGTGGGGGTGGGCAGCTTCCCAAAGTCGGGCTCCTTGGTCACTTTTACCGTGGCAGACCGTTTAAAAACACAACGGGCTCATGGAGGCCTGTACGGTGAACTGAGGGTTTGAGAGTGTGGGATTCCAGCTGGATTTGGGGTGGGATTCAGAAGAAAACCTTTTAGCAGTCTTTGGAGTTCTTCCTTTCATCGTGTGGAGGTCTAGCATGCTGAGCTGTGCCTACATTTCCCAGGGATCTTAGCAATGTGAACTGTGAGGAGCTGGGTCCGCTGCCGCCAGGCTGGGAGATCCGCAACACAGCCACTGGCCGCGTCTACTTCGTGGACCACAATAATCGCACCACGCAGTTTACGGACCCGCGGCTCTCCGCTAACCTACACCTGGTACTCAAGTGAGCGGCCCACCGACGTTTCCGATCCCCCGAAGAGTAAAATGCTTCTGCTCTTGCATCACATGACTCGTGTACTGCAGTGGTAGTGGAGACTCTCAGGGGAGGCCCCTGAATCCAGTGCCTGGGGGGGCCTTGTCACGTGCCCCCTCTTTTTTTTTTTTTTTTTTTCCTTGCTCCCTTGCAGTCCCAGCCCTAACGGCTCCAGAGGCGGCACCGAGGGCCAGAACAGTAACATCAGGTGAGCCTCTACACTGCTCACGCTGGTCCTGCAGACCAGACCTCTCATAGCTCATCCATCAGAAGGACTGGGGGCCATAAAAAGTGGAATCAGGCCCCCCTTTTCCGTCTGTCTCCTTAGTTATGAGAGCACAGTTGCTCCAGATATGGTGGTTCAATGATGACTTACTGGGCCTGTCAATTTTCTAATTGCACCACGTATTCAGTGTTTGACGTGCCACTACATCGATGCACATTGTTGTTCTGTGTGTTCTTGTTACATTTCTGATGTAGTGCTTGGAACCTGTTCCAGGAAGCAAAGACGAGAGAGAGAGAGACACACACACACACACACACACACACACACACACACACACACACACACACACACACAGTGGCTGGATAACGTCTATGCAGTTTGCTAGCATATAGCTGAAACTTGAGCAGCTATCTGGATTCTGTGCAAGATCTGCACCCTAAAAGCTTCTTGCGTTTATGCAACATTTCCTCTGTGCTTCTGCGAGTCCGGATTACAGATACATGACGCGGTTGTTTTGGCACAGATGCAGTTATTGGCTTCTCAGATGCTTGGGGGTATGTATATCGTTTGATCATTTATTGTTTTTATGCAAGAACTATAAACGATGATTATAGACCGACAACAATAGCGTAAATGTCAGCAAAGGATCCAGATGTTTAAAAGGGGTGGATGTCAAAGACATAGTAGTGGAGAGGTCTCTTCCAGGTGCCCCCTCAGCCTAAACCCTCCCTAACAGTGTAGTTCCAGATCAGCTGGCCCCAACAGGAGGTTGTTGCCTCCACAAACAGCCAACTGGCCCATTCCAGATGCCTGAGCTGGAAAAGATATTAGAAGCCATGTTGGCAAGCAGTCAAGACATCTGTCTTTTATCAAGGCAAGGATTTCAGAAATCTGGCCTAACACCCTCACTCCACAAAAATTTTGATAAATGCTTTTTTTTTCCTTCCCCTTCTCTCTTTCCTTTGGGGTAGTTGCCTGATAGGGTTACTGTGTGCAGAATATTCTCTTACATGTGACTGAAGTCAGTCTTTATGTATTTTGCCTAAATACGGGCTCTGTGCTTCTCTATCAACGGCCATTTTCCGATCCACTGGTACTGCCTACACCTCTCAGTATGGAAGTACAATGAGTTCCTGTTCAAGCCGAAACCCAAAGAGACGCTTATTCAAGCTCCCGAGTCATTGTTTACACCGAGGTGCCGGGGAGCCACGGCGGTGCAGGAAGGAGGGCGCATTCCAGACGGAGTGCACCCTTGCTAGCCAGGGGGTGTGTGGGGACGTTTGATTTATGGCTAGAGGTATGACGAGGTGCCTGGGCTCGCTCTGCGCCGTCTTTGCTGTTTGGGTTGCCGTCCATGGGGCCGCATTTCCTGCCTCCATGCTCCTCCCTTCCCCCGAAGTCTCGTCTGCCGGAAACGAAGGGATTGGAGGATCCCACAGGGCGGCCGTGCCGGCTGGGCAGGGTTCGCAGGCTCACGGCTCAGGGACGGCAGGATGTGGTCACTTAGTGCAGCCAGACAGGGGCCCTCCTGTCTCCCCCGACGCCGTACCACCCTCTGTACGCTCCCTGTTTCCTCTCCCCTTTTTTTTTAATTATTCCCCCTTTCCCCCTGTGGTCTGCCTGCCTCAGGGTCACGGTGACTGTCTGCCAGCCAGCTTGAGAGGCTTCCAGCTTTCATTAAAAAAAGCTCTTCTTGTCTGGCTTGTCATCGTGATAGCCCTCTTTGTCCCACATCGTTAAAAAGGTTGCCGGGAATGAGCTTCGACTGAATCAGACGCCTCATTTAGTGCACAGCTCTCTGTCGCAGTGTACAAGACCCGTGTCTCGGAGAAGGTACCTCTCCCTGATGGCCAGACCACTTGCCTATTTGGAGACGTAGCTGTATTCTTTAGCCGGATGATTGCCAGTAAAACCACCCTGCTTCCCCAAGTGATGCCAAGAGAAGCGACTGCATAAATGGCCAGCGTACCTGGCAGGGCTTGAGAAAGCCCCCTTAGAGAGCAGCCGAGCACCCGAGGAAGGGCGGCGGGAAAAAGTCAGTCACCTCATGGCACAGCAGTCCTCATGCCTAGGAAGCTCTCCACCCTGCTCCACCTTTTCACCATAAGCGTGTTTTAACTGCCTTTTCTTCTGTTCTAATTTTTTTTGTTCTCTTAATCGTCTTATTTCAAATTTTGGGTGTGTTTTTTTATTTTTCTCTGCCTTACCCCCCCCCACAAAAAAACACCAACTCTTCTTATTTTAGTCAAGTAAACCTGCTGTTGTCTGTACCAAAGTCTGCCGTATCCAATAGGACATCATGCATGTTGCGAAATCCTTTTCAACTCAAGGCGATTTGTCATGTTGCTGTGCTCTGGCAAGGCTGCCTTAGCTTGTATAACTCAGTTTTTAATGTAGAAAATCAGTTCAAATAGCTCTTTACAAGTTTAGCAAATGTCCTCACTCTATCTCTTCTAAGAGGGACCTGGTTCTACACTGTATGAACACAAATGCTGTAACACGTTTGAGTGTGAATTGGCAGTAGTCTTGGTCCATCTACTTTAGACAAATCTGGTGAATTTTGATCAAAGCTTCTGTATCTAAAAATTTAGCTTTGATTCCTTTAAGAACAGTGTTCAATATTTTTCAGATATTCACCACAGCTGTTCTGTCAATGACCCTTTAACTTCCCCCGTTATATTAAAATTGTTCAGCAGATGAAGTCTGTGTACTCGCATAAAATTATTTGGATTTTAGATGAGGCTTCTCTATAGAGGGACTGAAATGGGTCTAACACATTTATCTGAGGCTGAAGTTTGTAAATTCACGGCTGGTGTAAATATTGCTTAACATGTAAGCAGAGTGGCCCACATATCCCAGACTGTTCTAGAATCATGTTGGAGATCCAGCTTTAGCCAGGCTGTGTACCTGAGAGGCCCCCTGCCACAGTTTGCTCGCCTGAGCACCAGAGGCAGGCAGGCACCGCTTCCATAAAGGGTCTTTTCACTCCCGCGGTCAGCCTGTATGTACCTTCTGGCAGCAGCCCCCCCCCCCCATGCCTGTGTGCCAGGGTCAGGGGAAGTTTTGTGCCGCTCCAAGCAGGGCGCGGCTGCCCTGGTTCAGGAGTTCACACTCCCTCAGCCTCTGTGGGCTTTTGAGTCCAATGCTGTCATCTTACTGTAACAAAACTCAGTTATTGTTGAATTGAATCACCGTATTGAATCACAGTCGTAATGCCCATAACCATTACTGGAACATTGCGTACAATTTTTTTTTCATATTTGCTCTTGCTAAATTCAACTGAAAATATGTTGGTCTCAATATAAGCAGAGATGCTTAAATGTAATTTTAATAACACTACATTTAAGACTTCAAAATTACGCTTCATTATATGGTTTGCAGCCAAGACAAACGCGGCCTGTGTTGTTAAAGGGTGCTCTCCTGCCCTTCCCAGAGCTGCTGGAAGATCAGGGGCCTCACCATGTCAAAGGGAGGGCAGTGTCCTGACAGCTGCCAATAAAATAAATACTAGTGGGCTTAATTATACAGGGATGCTGGTTTAGTTTCGGAAATCCAAATATAACGCTTGGTCGTGGACCACAGAGAAGGCTGTACTGTGCTCTAACGGGTTGTGGGGCGCTGTTTGGCCCGCCGTTTGTGCTCCTGTGACTTGAGGGGTGGGGGTTGTCCATGGTGACCTGTGCTTCGCAAGCTTTATGAGACGGTTTTTTTTTTTTTTTTTTTTAAAACCGACATCCCAGACGTTGACCGTGGACCTGGCTGTGATGGCATGGGGATTCTGGGAGGGGGGTGGTGGGTGAGACTGGGGAGGGTGTGGAGGAGTGCGTGCTGGGTCCTCTCTGTCTGCCACCTCGGCCGCCACATGGATCAGTGCTCCGGGTTCCCTGTTTGATATCCGTCCCGGGTTCCACTCCGTTGCAGCCGACAGAACCAGCTGAAGGAGCCGCCGCCGCCGCAGCCACCGCCACAGGTCCTGGTGTCGCCAGGCCAGCTGCCCGAGGAGGCTGAGTGCCTGACTGTGCCCAAGTACAAGCGGGACCTGGTGCAGAAGCTGAAGATCCTCCGGCAGGAGCTGTCCCAGCAGCAACCCCAGGCAGGCCACTGCCGCGTCGAAGTGTCCCGCGAGGAGATCTTCGAGGTGAGCTGTGGTGGGGCAAGACCAAGGGGACCAGGGAGGTTTCTCCTGTATTATCCATGTTTAATAGTTATCACTTCAGTAGAAGTGTGTGCATGCAAGTGTAAAATATTCTGCGTTCATAAATGTATACATGCTTACCTGCAGTCATATTGGCACACGAACAGTTAAATGCACCCACACGTCGCAGCTCTAACTGTGCATCTGAGGCTCTCGCAGAAGCAATCGGACTGCTTTTGGGGTGGGAGTGTGGCTTTCCAAAAAGGTGCAATTTGGGGAAGCGGTTTATTAGCTGGGGCGCTGGGGTTCATTGTCTGGCCGTTCGGATGGCAACAGCAGGGCGACAATAACTGGAATGTGGCGTGAAATGTGTGAATAGAACAGGCAGCTCTCCCTCCCAGCCTTCTGTTCTTTTGAGGGAAGACATTCCTGTCCAGTGATTTCAGCAAGGAAGGGGGGGAAGTGGAGAGTCCTGGCCAGACATAACTTCATAACTTCACAGGACAAGCTCGGCTATAAAAAATATTACTTCATCGCCAGCCTATGACTGCTTGAGGAGGGGCTGGTCTTTTTTGTCTGTGTGTGAAATTTTTTTTTAAAGCATTGTTTATTCTCAGTAATGTACAGGCAGGCCTCTAAGCCATACATTCCAGGCAGTACTGGAAAAACTGCTCAGAAATGAAGCCTCCTGCAGGTGTCTTGGAGTTTTCTGTGGCAACTCCTGAAACTCTTACTGCTGTTCTTGCCTGGCTTTCAGAGTGATGGTATCAGTGTGTTAATGAGTCTGCAGTTCAGAACATTGAGTCCATGTTAGAAGACGGCCCCCTGATCGTTATTCCCTCACATACTGAAGAGAGGCATGGATTCTTGGGCTGAGATCATCCTGGTACATTCCTGTAGTTTTTCCCAGGAACTGCTGGGGGATGGGGAAGACTTGATTTCAGAGACACATTTCAATGTGTAATATAAAGAATGTTTTATGACCGCCTAAATTTTACTACTACTAGTCTGAAGGCCCCACCTCATGTCAGTTGTAGTCTGGACTGTGGCATCAGGAAGTGTGTGGCTGTTTTCAGAAAGACCATATGAGCCTTGTTTTTAATGCTCTTTTCTGGCAAATGGTTTTGTTGTGCCTAGCCAGACGTCGAGATTGGTAAAATACTGAGTTCAGCTTCTGCACCCTCTTGTAGGAGTCCTACCGGCAGGTGATGAAGATGAGACCGAAAGACTTGTGGAAGAGGCTGATGGTGAAGTTTCGAGGGGAAGAAGGCCTTGATTATGGGGGGGTGGCCAGGTATGGTCATGCCGACAGATGTAGTGTGGGTTGAATTGGGAAACAGAAAATAAAGGGAAAATGCTCCCCTTGTGGCTACTTTGTGCTATTACAACCAGCTGACACTTGTTAAAACAATGATTTAGATCAGAGTCTCTTTTCTGGGTTTAACAGGACAGTAACTATTGTTAAGACTTGTGCAGTTTCTCAGTATTACATTTTGACCGGAGACTTTTGTTTCACAGCAGTGGGTTAATACTGTTTTTGATTAATGAAGATGCTTTTATCCTCTGATTGTGACTGCTGTAGAAATGACTCCGCTCTCATCTGTCTGTAGGGAGTGGCTGTACCTGCTGTCTCACGAGATGCTGAACCCTTACTACGGCCTTTTCCAGTATTCTCGTGATGACATCTACACTCTGCAGATCAACCCAGACTCTGCGGTCAACCCGGTGAGTGTGGCCATGTCAGCTCAGAGTTTGGTTGTGACCTCTGCCTGCAGTACAGTTTCCAGGTGCTGTTTGAAATTTGGTGTTGGTACATAAGGCTGCTGTCACGTTGAGGCTCATGTCATTGGTGTTGATGGCCAGAATTTTCCTCATTCAGGAGTGGTTCACATGCAATGTCTGAGTCAAGCTGACTTCTAGCCTCTCTCCTAACAGGAACACTTGTCTTATTTCCACTTTGTGGGGAGGATCATGGGAATGGCAGTCTTCCATGGCCACTACATTGATGGTGGCTTCACGCTGCCCTTCTATAAGCAACTGTTGGGCAAGTCCATCACCCTGGACGACATGGAGTCCGTGGATCCGCACCTGCACAAAAGCCTGGTTTGGATCTTGTAAGTGTAGGCAGTTAGGCTCCTCAGTTAATTCTGCAAAAGCTGACACTCTGCTTTATGGCAAGTCCTACCTTCATGGCATCCCATGCATGTGTAAATGCTAAGCATTTATCCACATTATTTTCAGTCTCTTTTATTCTCTTATCGGCTGCTCTATGTACTCTTGTATTTATTTTGCACTGTGGTCTGCAGGACACAAGCCAGCAAGAACGTTTATAGTAGTGTGTACACATGACCATAAAAAAAAAAAAAAAACCTTAACCTGGAAACCTCCAATTGTGGGGGAAGCCATACGCTAATCTGCTAATGCATCTTTCGGAAGGCTGTCGGCTGTGTGTGGGTTTAGGTCTTTTGAAGCTTAAGTGGTGCCGAGGTCCCCCCGTTTTTTCATCTGGGATCTATTCCATGCTTTGTATCTAGACATGTGACGTTTGATAGAGGGTGTATGCTAGGCTAATATGTTCTGCTTGGCACCCTGTCGGTCCCCCCCCAGGGACAACGACATCACTGGTGTGCTGGACCACACCTTTTGCGTGGAGCACAACGCCTATGGGGAGATCATCCAGCATGAACTCAAGCCAAACGGCAAGAGCATCCCTGTCACAGAGGACACCAAGAAGGAGTATGTCAGGTGAGCAGTACCCTTATGTATGGGGTCTGGGGTTTTATCCTTTGGATATGGTTGGGTAGCATTTTTAACACCAATTTGTAAGGAGCCAAGTGACCCTCATCTCTCAAAAGCGACACTACTGTTGTGCCCTTGATCTTGGTGCATAACCTGTTTTGCTTGAGTACATTTCCAGCTGTTGGCACTACAAGCTCCATGTAGATAATCATGCCTTTGTTACTAAACCAAACACGACCTGATGCAGGTTGTACGTCAACTGGAGGTTCCTGCATGGCATTGAGGCTCAGTTCCTAGCCCTGCAGAAAGGTTTCAATGAGGTCATCCCGCAGCACCTCCTCAAGTCCTTTGATGAGAAGGAGCTGGAGGTATGAAGATGCTTGCTTTCCCAAAGCGAATCCATTCACAGGATTGTCATATCAAAATCAGCCTCACCGCCTTTTTTTTCTCCAACCCCTGCTCCAGCTTATCGTCTGTGGCCTGGGCAAGATTGATATAAATGACTGGAAGGCCAACACGCGACTGAAGCACTGTACCCCCGACAGCAATATTGTCAAGTGGTTCTGGCGTGCTGTGGAATCCTATGATGAGGAAAGGCGGGCGCGGCTCCTCCAGTTCGTGACAGGCTCCTCCCGAGTGCCATTGCAGGGCTTCAAGGCCTTACAAGGTATCACCCAAAAAGCCCTCAACAGTTTTCCCTCAGCCATCTTTCTGCAGGGACTCTCTAGAGAAACATCTAAACATTGACTTTTGGTCACTAAGTTTCGGTGTGATGATTTTGGGTTGAGTCCAGCCAGACCGGATGTCCTTTAGTAAAAGTATGAATCCAAAACACACCATTGCTTGGCACTGCCTGTGGTTCCATGCCAGCTCAAGCTACCAGCCGTCAAAAGCTGCTACTTTAGACCGAATCAAAAACATACAAAGTCATGTGCTTGAAATGCCTGCAGTTTTAAAAATACCTGCAGCAGTACTCCTGAATACTACATTGTGTGTCCCAGCCTAACTTGATGGAAGCCAGGATGGTGCTGCTGACTCAGTGGCTGCCTTTGGTTTGCAGGTGCGGCTGGACCTCGTCTCTTCACCATCCACCAGATCGACGCCAGCACCAACAACTTGCCCAAAGCCCACACCTGGTGAGTCCTATGGGCCCATCTGGGCCTGCCAGAGGCCCACTGCACACTGGGGAATACCTGCCTTAGAGATCATACCTTAGCTCCATTACACAGAAAGAGTGGTGGTGTATTTCACGCTGGTGACTTAAAGCCAGACAGAAAACAGGTGTGATCAAAAAATAAGGTCAAATGAAACTACATTTTCGCATGATGATAAAAGCTCATGTCCCTCTTGTACCCCCCAGCTTTAACAGGATTGATATTCCGCCATATGAGCACTACGACCGGCTATATGATAAGCTGCTGACGGCCATCGAGGAGACGTGTGGCTTTGCAGTGGAGTGACAGCCATGGGTGGGGGGGACATGACAAGGCAGAGTCCCACTCTTAGTTGTGACAGCACAGAACCCCAGCCCTGTGCCACCTAGGACCTGAGGACCTCCAAGCAGGGGTGTTGTAGCCAGCCAGCCAACCAACCAACGGGAAAACTCTTCCTCTTTCATCCTGAGCCCCACCCACAAACACCTGCCATGTCCTTCCTCTCTTCTGTCATTTTTCTCTTCAGCTGCTAAAGACTTCAAGTAACCTGCAAGAAAGCTGACTTTCTTTTTGTCAGCTTACATTGAAAAGACTTCTATCTAGTGTTTTTCACTTTAACAAAAGGGAAACCACATGAGTCTACTCATTGTGGCCTGGCGCTGACAGCTCAAGCTTGCTAGTGAGAGTCCTCATACCAACAGCACACAGCAGAGGTGCATGTCCTGCCACACTGGTTGCCCTTGGTATGGTGGGGGAAGGCTTCAGTCCTGGGTTGGCTGAGGCGATGGCTGTGTAGTGAGGCTGGTGAACCCATGGTCTCCTGAAGCAAGCCACTGTTCTTGCACCACCGTCAACCCTCACCTCTAACATTTAACTTCCAGGTATGTGTGGAACAGGTCAGCTAGCTGTTTGAATCGGTTACTTCTGAAACAGTCGTTTCAGTAGGTTTAAATTATAATACACAAGAACAATACAAATTAGATGCCAGTTCTTCCAAAATCTAGAACTTTTTTAAATGCTCAGAGTATTAATGTTTAAATTATGGACTTTTGTTAAATGGTTAAGCTTGAATGAAGTTCATGGATTTCATTTCATTCATGGATGACCCTGAAAACCGTTTGAAATCTCCGACAGGAAACTGAGGTTAAATCGGAAATCTTCTCATGCTGACCCCTGGTGCCTTGATGGCCGTTAGCTTTGTTAGCTCAGTTTAGACGGACGGACGGACGATGAGGTATAAATTGTGCATATCACCCTTCGGCCCTTAAGAACAAGGATGGGTTAGTGCTTCCCCCCCCATATTTTACCACCAGTACAGCAGCACATTGCGGGGGCATGGAAACTGATCCTTGAAATCAGCCTCCCTTTGGTAAGAGCTAAGCATGCATTACTAAGCACCTACTTGGATAAGCTTTGCTTACAGGAAAAAGATTTTTAGTGTTTTTAAAACGATGACATTCGTTCCAGAAGACAGGAAACTAAAGCGCACTTTACAAACTTGTTTGGAGTGGGAGGTGCTTTTGTCTTAGTAGTTTCAAATGACATACCACCGTACTGCATTGGAAATATATACCTGTAATTTTGAGTATACATGTGAATATATTTTGTATATGGCTTGTTCTCCCCCCCCCCCCATACACAAGGGTGTCTTAACTATTGCACCATATTCTCAGGTTGTTTTTTTTTTTTTTTTAAACTTAAAGCTGACAGGAAAATGTATTTTCATCCCACTGAAAGTTGTCTTATACAGTTTGTTGCCATAGTGAAGTTTAACCTGTGACCCTGCCCCTTAGGATAGAGGATGTGTAGGACCTTCTTCCTCAAAACAAACACCCTTTGAGGGGGGGAGGTCAAGGTTAAGACCAAGGTGGCACCCCTTCAACTTCTGTGTAAATGGATTTTTTAGAAACTATTTATTTTCCCTTTTTTTTTTTTTTTAAAGCTGCCTTTCTCAATCTATGACCATGGACTGTTATTAAAGTTGGCAGGCACACAAAAACTGATCTGTTTGTGTGTAAGCAATATTTTTTAAATATTTAGCTTCTGGATAAAAAGCTTAAGAATCCTGAGATGGTGCTTTGTACAGTATGGAATAGTGTTCATAGGCATATCACAGAACCTTTAATTTAAATGCAAAAAGCCATACATATGCATAGGTTGCTGAAAATTATTTAGCAACTTCAAACTAAATACCAAGTTGGCTAGTTTGAATTGCTTTTCATGTCCAGTATAGATAGTTTCTATTGAAGACCTCTTCACTACATTATCTGAAACCTCAAGGTAACTGTTAGGTGGGAGAAGATCCTTTAC
Source organism: Gymnarchus niloticus (assembly GCA_009936485.2). NCBI lineage: Eukaryota > Metazoa > Chordata > Actinopteri > Osteoglossiformes > Gymnarchidae > Gymnarchus > Gymnarchus niloticus. The sequence continues at coordinate 6,825,567 of JAACJT020000075.1, forward strand.
TTGTATCAGAAGCCAATTTGGAGCATAGTCCATAAGCAAATCTCTATAGCTGACTGGTGCCCTCTGTTGTACGTGACACACAATTTTTGTTTTGTAAAGGCATTGTCTGATGAAAGTCACAACTTCAGTTTAAGCTACCGTGTTTAGTTTCTCATTACCATTGTTTGCATTTATTAGTGTGTTTAGCATTACACCAGCTGTTATGTGAGCTTAAACTTGCACCTGTGTAAAAAAAAAAAAAAAAACTTAATTACTTGTATCCATGCAGAAGATGAGCAATAAACGATGCTGTTTACATCTCACAGCATAATATTTCATAATACTGTGTTCCAGTGTCCTTATTCCACATTTACTGCATGGGTTAGCATGAATGGGGCATGCCTATTTCAATGGAAATACATGGACACCACATCTTAGTTTAGTCTTCAAGAGGTACTAAAGCACAGGAGGTAAGTAACTCCAAAGTAATCATTGAAATTGAGGGCTGGAGGTTTCCATGGGTGATTTTTGGCTCCCCCTGCTGATCAAGTTGCACAGGACCATGGATTAATGCAAGAGCCAGAACATTTGATTTAATAAATAATTTTAAAGGCTGAACCATAATCTTAGCAGTCATTTAGGACAGTATGATGCAAAAACCAAGTATGGGGTTACATCCAAAAACCCAATGTCTGAGTTGGGGCTCCCCCACCTACTTGATGGTAGAGTTTAAACATTTTTAAATGTTTTTAAAAAACTGCAGAAAAGTGCAAATTGTACACAAAATGTCCCAAAATACCATAAGTGTTGTCATGTGACATCTAGCAGCAGAAGTGAGAGTCAGGTTACAAGCACGGCTCCAGCACCTCAGGTCCAGTGGCCAGTGCTGTACTGGAATGACGCCATGCGCAGCCGTTCCCGTAACCTCTCCATCTCGAGGTCCTGGAAGAAGTTATCGTCGTTATTCTGGATGATGATCTTCTGCAGTTCTCTGATCTCTTGCTCCATCTTCAACCGCAGCTCCCGCCTCATCCTGTGAAGAGCCTGTGGGTATTGTGTTGTCAGTGACCTGCCAGTGTCCTGCTAGACATGTCAGAGGATTCCTAGCAGGGATGTTTAGCAGTAAATCTGGTCAGGACCATACTCACCTTCTCCTGGGCCTTCTTCCGTACCTGGAGTTCATGTTTTTCTTGTGCAAGAGTTTCAGCCAACAACGAGAACTAGAATTGGAAGAACAGGATTTTGACATGGAATGTTTAAAAGTCACACCAGTGACAAAATGCTCTGCGTAAGATGAAGCATATTGTCATTGTTGTAAATTCCTCAGTGTGGAAAGGGGAGTTTGGTCAAACACATTCCGCACAGTGAGCCCTGAGGATGAAGCAGCGGTGATGTCACCTCAGAATATCCCACAGCAAATGGCATGCATCTCTCCCCTGAAGTCCCTCCCAATGAGCCACGATGGCTCCTGCCTACCTGGTCCCTGTAGTAGTTCTCCATGGACTCCAGCTGATCTCTGTGGCGGCGCCGATGCTCCTGCTGCTGCTCCTTGGCATAGGCACGCTGCTCTCTCAGCCGGGCCTTCTGCAGCTCCAAGCCCTCCTCAAAGAGTTGCTTGAACATCTGTGGGCCACGACATATGGCGGGTCACCTTGGCCCAAATGCAGCACCCCCAGCTGACCACAAGGGGGCAGGAATCACCGACTGCCCAGCACTCACCCGCTCCTCTCGTGTGCGGGCCCTCATTAGGCGTGCTCGGAGCTGCACGTGGTAGTCGCTGTGGTACTTCCGGGCACGTGCCACTTGCTGCCTCTGCTCCCGCAGTTTGTTCTGGGCCGATTTCTGCTGCTGGATCCGCTCTCTGAAGTCATGCTGGGGCCGTGGGAGGAGACAAGTGAGATCAGGGAAGGTCAGGTGCAGAGAGATGGCACAGAGAACCTCAGGTAGCAGCACTCACCAGCCGCTGGTTATGCGCCTGCTCTTTGCGCATGATCTCCACCAGTAGATTGTACTTACGATGGGCCTCTTCTATCTACAAGAGCAGCACAGATTCATTGACACATACATACATGCCACAGTGAACGTGGCAGCTAGGTCAATCACAGGGCCTTGTGAACAGTGGAAAGAACAGAATGTGTGCACTACAGCATGCAGAGTGCCCCCACCTGGTTAGCCAGTTTAATGCGGCTCCGCTGGTCAGGCTGAGCAGTCAGCCGGTCCACCTGTTTCATCTGCTCTTTCCACATGCGAGCAAAGGCATGTGGGGAGAGCCGCAGATGGGGAAGTTCCTCTAGGAGAATGGGAAGCAGCTGATTGTCCTTCACCTTCACTGAATTTTGAAGTACGCGCACACACACACACACACACACACACACACACACACACACACACACACACACACACACAGACCCATCATCAGCAAATGGCCAGTCAACATCAAACGTCATACAACATGGTGATTGATGTCTGACAGCATGGCTGCTGGCATATCAAATTTTAAACACTAACTCCTCCCCCCATGAGGTCATGGAAGTCACAGGTCTAAACTCATGGATGCCTACGCCACAACTTAAGAAAACTCCGATCAAAGCCAGGAGGCTGGTCGAGCACCTTGACTATCCTCTTGACTAGGTCCCAGTCACTTTACTAAGGAGTAGCAGTAGACTCCTTCAATGGATCACTGCCTTGTCGTGGCAAAGGGGCTTGTGTAGCTCAATGAAACTATGAGCTAAGCCGTGTAGGGCCACCCAAGATGGACAGGTCATAGTGGAGAACTCAGACCAAAGTGATCCCTGGAGAAGGAAATGG
>JAACJT020000075.1:6829693-6862560 GCA_009936485.2 Gymnarchus niloticus
CGGCCTGGCGTGCTGTGGTCCATGGAGTCGCGAAGAGTCGGACACGACCGCGTGACTAAACAACAACAACAACAACAACAACAACAAAGCAGTAGACTACGCGGTCTTACTCGGAGTAGCTTTCCGGGGGTGCGCTCTCCCTCTGCTGTGGGCTGCGTGACGTGCTCTCGGGGCCTGGTTCTGTTGAGCCACTTTAGGGCTGTAAACACGGGCCCCTTTTGGGGTTTGCAGAATCTCTTTCCTTATGGCCTCCCGGTACTCCCTCTCCTGCTGGATGAGTGACAGGTTAACAACAAACCTCAGAAGAAGCCTATGGACCAACCAAGGCTGTGGTCTAGTGAAACACAGCTGCAGCTGAGTCGACAGTAGATGAACCTGTTGAGTCCGACTCTTAAAACAATCAGCTAAAGTAATTATCAGTTAGTGGACTCTTAAATGTTGGTGCTATGAAACGGGACACAAATGTGCCAATAAACAAGCAGCCTAAAGCGATTCACACAGAATCCCGAAGATCAATGGCACCCAGTCGCCCTCTCACCGCCTCCTGCGCCTGCAGTCGGACTTTCTCGATCTCTGCTCTCTCCTCCAATTCCTTCAGCTCTTCTTCACAGGCTTTCTCCACTACCTAGGATGAACCGATCCAGTGAGCACCTGCAGCCCCTTTGATCTGCTCATGAGACCGCACAACTGAGGGGACAGCTGACAAGCTGTCCAGGAATGCAGTCGGAAGGTGAGACGCTATGCCAGTTTCATCACAATGTCACTACAGAGACCCAGTACACAGCCTATCCACACTCACCTTGTCTAGCCTCCGCTGACTCTGCGGCTCCTGCTGCCATACCCGGGACTTGTAGTGCTGGGACTCTTGGCCAAGAGTGCCCTCCGTGGAACGATGCACTGGGGGGGGCGTTGTATCTGTCAAATTGAGGACACGAGATCGAGGAACATGTGATCACACGCAATAATATTCACATGAATTTGCCAAAAACTTTCATCCAAACACATACAGCCATAAGAAAATAAAAGCATGAACTGAGGCTTACTACATCTATTAGGCATATCTGTTTGTTACTATAGCAAGAGAACAATTTAAAAAAGTAGAGGACATAACCAGAAAACTACATGTTATGGGTGAAATGTAAATGCTAAAAAGAGATTCAAGACCCACACTGGGGTGCTGTTATGAATGGTAGTCTATTAGATAGCCTTATCCTAGTGTAGCCTTAACTGAGGCAAGTTTTCATGATTTTCATGTCAAAATCCAAGCTGAAAACTGCGGAGCGGATAAAAAGCCATTGAAGGTGCTCACCATTCTGCCTCTGGGGCCGGCAGCACTCCATGAAGCTGTCGCTGTGATGGGACTGCTTATCTTCCTCCCTGGTGCTGATAGTCTCCACGGGCTCCCCCAGGGCCCTCTTCAGCATCTGAGAAGAGGAACGCAGGCCGTTACGGGGAGCAGAGTACCTGTCCTCCATCTGGGCATCGATACTAGTCTGAAGAAAATGCACTGACTTCCTGTACCTGGTATTCTCAATGGACGGTCATGGCAAAAATAAATAAATAAATAAAGATTAAGCCGAGAGAGCATTGCACTGGTAGCATGGAGATGTTAATCTGCTGAAGTCCTGTCCCCCTGAGGTGAGCAACCAGAGCAGAACCTCACACTCACCAGGTCCAGCTCCTCCAAACGCCGTGTCAGCTTCTCGGACATCTCGTGCAGCTCCTGCTCTGCCTGCCGGTTGCACCGTGTGCGCCAGGACAGCGGCTCATCCAGCTCCTCCTGGGTCCCCAAGCGCTTCTCACTGCAAACAGCCGTAACTGTGATCAAAGTTGACAGTTGGAGACGGTGCGGATGCCATGAGAACATGAGGCGCGTTTACCTGAGACCCAACTGGGCCAGGCGCCCCCTGCGACACTCCCATAAGGATGAGGAACCCGGCCTGCTGTCCGCGTCACCATCCTCCCCATCGCTCATCTCCGGGAGGGTTTCAGGCTGGGTACGAAACAATACCCTTCTGGGCCCAAGTTTAGAGTCCTGAAACAGGACAAAAAGGACACTGGGTCTACCCTCCATGGGATCAGGGACAAGATGTTTTGTTCATGTACATTTCCATTAATGTGCTCCGATACTTCACACAACAATGCTTCCAAGTAAGCAAACACACTCATGATATAAAAAGTGCTTTATAAATGGTACACCACTAATAATACACAGTGCTGTTGAAAAGGACATCTGAGGGGGGAGTAAATTTAACCAAGTAAATTTCCTCTAACCAACTGAATAAGCAGTACAATCAACACATGCTAACCCCCTGGCTAAAGTTTTTAAAATCCAACAGATCTATTCTTTCATCTCAAAATGCCACATTTTAATAGTGTGTTTTAGCTAAAGCATGGTAGTATAGCTTCTTTAACCCCTGCGCCACCTACATTTTGCTGCGAAAATGCAGAGCACTCAGCAAAGCTGGAGTAGCCAGCAGCTGCTCCCTGTCACTGGGATCAAGGCGGGGTTACCTCTGTCTGCTCCCTGCCCACCTCCATGCTGCCTCGTCTTTGACTGAACAGTGATGCCTCGCTCTGACCTGGAGAGCCAATCAAATAGTCAGACGTTGAGTACAACATATGCCAGTGAGATTCTCTCTAATTAACGAGCTGTAAGGAACCAGTCAAAACACAAATCTAAAGCATTAGGAATTCTACTTCTAAATTTTTCAAAAATTACTTACGAGTGATTGGCATAAATAGTTAAGCAGCGAGTCAGTCATGAAACACAAACACACGAGGGCAGACAGATAAATAAAAACATTTCACACAACAACTAAAACAGGAAGTCGGTACCAGCAATTAAACATAAAAAGCAGTAAGCAGTACCAGGTCATAGGAGCACACTTTTAAAAAATGATCTCACACCATTAACATTTTACTGAAATACAGCCAAACAAAGAAGCTGGGCAATTAGGCAAGAAATTGAATCTCTGTCCTCAGGCCCTCAAAGGACGTTACCCATGGATGGGCACAAGCTCACCAGGGGACAGATGGGGAGAGGGAAGCCCATTAAGAGGAATGCTGTCAGGCAGAGGCCCGGAAGACTGGTGTTTCTGTGGGCACAGGCGAGACAGAACTGTTAAAGTAACACACACACGGCATGAAATTCTCTACCACCACTTGAAATCAGGAGACAGTACCAAGTACCAGAGCCCCAGACGTGAGTGCCTGCTTAGTCAGGGGCACTATGTGAAAGTAAACAGACTATAACGATAAATCATTGTACCTCCGTAATGCAGACAGATTCTGGCCAAAAGGGTGTGGATTTTAATAACTGTACTTAAATTTCTGCGCTATTAAAAAGTGCCCTTCCTGACTTGCAAGTATTATTCAGAGAGTTGGGAGGGGACCTTACATAACCGTGCAGATAGAATACTTTCAGTTCTACTTCCACTTTTACACCATTACTAATTCCTGTCCGTGGGGATCCCTTACAAGAAAGCAGGCATCATGTCACAGGACTGAAGCGACTGAAGTCAGTAGAGGGACACCAAGCAGCATTAGCCTAGAAGGCCATCTCTAAACATCACACTGGATCTGCTGATATTTTTAATAATATCTTATTTAGAACTCTGCTTAGATGAAGCAATAAATAAAATATTCTTTTTTTAATGGTTCTTTCATACATAGTTTTTAAAATATTTTTAATAGCCACTTTTACAGATATTTCATCTTCTTCACCAAACACTAAATAAAGACAATATGGCTCCGCCTACATTCTCAGCCAAGTTTAAAAGAATTAACTTTACAAACGAGAGAGAGAGAGAACTAAGACAGCTGAGCCCACTAATGAACTTACGGCAGAAACAGAGAGGGCCTCTTCCTCCTCCTCTTCACCCCCTCTCTGGCTGGGCACGCTCGCTGGTGACTGTGTGACAGAGCAGGGCAGCCTATCCAGTCTGTGTAGGGTGGCCTGGTATGAGGGCTGTGGGGGTTCCTTCAAGAGAGGGGTGGCGGTATGGGTGGGGCCTGCAGGGCCCGGTCCTGGTGGTAAACACGGCCAGAGTACGACATAAATCCACACTATCTAAACAATAATAAAAACTCAGAGCAGTCGATCGCCCTCACCTTGTTCTCTGACCTGAGACGGTTCCACCTCTGGCTTAGACCAGACTGTGTCGGTGTGATGGCCCCCGTTGACCATTTCTGTAAAAGAGTAACTGCTTGGTACGTTTCTGTTACTGGCAGACAAATTACAGTGAGACGTGTCACTGAAGAGGCAGCAGAGCAAAAGGGTTAAACCAGTGAGTAAACTGAGTCCATTCACAGATGACTATGTGAAAACTCAGCATGGTTAAAGCACTCCTTAGACTCACAATGACCCAGAAGCAAAGAAACTGGAAAGCCTCAAAAAATCTGTCACTGAGAGCCAGGCTCCATCAAACCAGGCCCATCACAGAAGGCCCCAGGTGCTCATGGGCACACTGAACCTAGCCACAAATGCCAAACCGGTCTACTCCACAGCTGCATTGGGGGAACACGCCTCAGAGGTAACCTCTTGTGTCATGGGCTAACAAGGCTGCGGGGTCCCAGGGTAACCCACCTTCCTGTTTGGCCATAAACGTGCGAGCAGAGTCTCCCAGGAGGATGAGCTCGGCTGTCGACTCGGACCCATCCATGCTCCAGGATGGCAGCGAGTGTTTGCTGGAATGCATGGTAGACCTGCAAGATGGCACAGGACGGCACATGTGAACAGGCTGAGCAGTGGCACTGCTGAGCTTAGGCACGCGCTGGTGTTTCTGGGATTTTAGGAGGGCTCTAGCTGCTGGAAACACCGGAGTAGAACCATTTCACAAAACCTTCACCACTGCAATCTGTCAATCAAATGCCGTAACAGCTGGAAACCATATGCAAATCCAAGAGAACATGCCTGATTAGTCAAAACTGTGCTGACTCAACTACAGTATCTGGTACATAAACAAGTCACACAGGAAAAGATGATAGAGCAGTCTGGACTGTTGATGACAGCTGCTCTTAAACACTACTATCGTCCTCCAATGACTCATATGCTCTGCAAACACTGTATAACCACAGGGTTAAATTTTTGCTCTAGTATACGTGGATAATATTAGACCTGCACATAAAGTCGGTTTACACCAAATCTCTTCTGATCATGCACCAGCCAAATGTATGATGTCCTCTTGGACCTCCATCCTAATAAGCCATTTCATATACTGCAGGTCCATGTCCGGCCCGCATTGTAAGGGGATGCATCCTCAGTAAAAACTCCACACTGTCGCCATTACTGGACGGGAGAGTTTTTGCACGCACGGTTCGCTCGATGCCTGGGAGAGCCGCTCATCCTGCTCTACTGGCACGTCTCTCGACAGCTGCTCGGCGGAGGCCACCAGTTTGTTGCACACGTGGTCCGGTTCACCTGGAGGCAAAGGGAAATAAAGTGGAGACTCAACTCCCTCAGGGGCTGAAGAATATGGATACCACAAAAGACCAGAGGCGAAGGGCGATCTGGAACATGTCACTATCAGTGTCACAGACAGCAAAATCAAATTAGCTGTGGAAGCGGCTTCGGGAGCAGAAGATTGTTCTGCAGCACGGCCACTCCAAGGGAAATTTAATGACAGCTTTACAATGGAAAAGGGAAGCATTTAAACATCACCCCAAATCCATTGTTTTAAATAACAAATAGAGCGCAGATGCCCCACTCACGGCATCACGACATTTTTCACTGTTACGATGAATCATGAGAGGAAGACGGTCACAACCAGCCTGATAAGGACCTGTATGATACCTTTACAGAGTCTGCAAGTCAAAAAAGCACTTCCATATTTATGCAAGTATTCACAGGCACAAGGAAACATTATGTATGTTTTTATCACCTGACTTCATATCACTGCAATCACAAAACTACCAAGTGTGGCAGTTTAAAGGGACTTTGAGACTTTTTACACAATGTAATACAGAATGCAATGGCCTCACTGGAGAAAATGTTCAGTACTCCCCAGGTCTTGCCAAATCAATTTGCCAGCACTGTCTGCGACCTAACAGCCAGCACAAACACACTGTGTTCACCCCCAGTGCGAGGATGACCTCATTAAAATGAAATCTTCCATTCACTGTCAATATGAACCCTGGGTTTTCAAATATAAAGGAACTCAGCAGAAAGTGAGTGATAGTTTACCAGGTCTCAGGACCAGAAAATGATGATAAACTAAAAGCAAGAAATGGACCGATAAGCGAACATAGATGGTTAATACCTTCATCTGGACATTCTTCTTCGCTTACTTGCTCAGTAAGATATTCCAACAACCCATCAAATATTTCTAGCAGATTTTTGATGGATTCTTTGTCCCCTCGTACAACATTTTCACCTAAAGAAAAAAAGACATTTCACAGTTTTTGTTTAAACCATCCGAAAAGAGAATTATACATTTTGCCAAATGTGCATCTTTACGTGAGGAACACACAGAGAAGTCGCACGAATCACTCGCTCTCCCCGGCATCACACACCACGACTGTCCTGACACCAGAAAAAGAGAGCACCTGTGATGTGAGACAAGCTGATCTGGAGGTAGTCCAAAGCCAGAGAGTCAATCACAGACTGCACATTGTGAATGTCATCCTCCTGGCTCCTTGGGGCCACGGCGTAGTCTGCAGACAGAATCATTGAACAAAAGAGTTCTGTGCACCTTCACTGGCTTGTGCTATATAGTCATCCCAGCACATTTTAAATGGGCACCTGGTTTTCAACAGACCTGTGCAAATTACAAAGTGGACTAGTTTTCCCCAAAACAGTTATCCAAGATTCCTTAATATAGAATTTGCAATGTGGAGACAATATTCTCAGCAAAAGGTCATGTTATTCCTATTCAGTATAAAGTTTTTTGATGTGTACAGTATAAATCTTAAGGAATCAAGTCATTTATATTTTATCTTAAAAATGAGCTGTGAAGCATTTAAATATACCGAACACAGTGACGTAGTGCATGTAATTACCTGGAACCTTTTCACCCAAGATCGCTTCATAAAGAGCAACAAAGACACTGGCGTCGCAGTCTGTCACCTTCTTCAGTATCAGGTTGATGTGACATTTGCTGAGAAGATCATTGGCCACATCCACCCAATCTGCGACAGAGATGCTCTTAAAACTAAGCCAAACTACTCAGAGTATTAAAGTCAATAGGTTGAAATGTCAGATTTGACGGTGTTATTGGTAAGACTTCTCATACTTCAGAAACGATTAATAAAGGCTGAGTTTCTCAGATCCCCCTCGGCACTGCACATCTCTCATCGGGATCATCCAGTACACCTCCCAGCTCGGTCTGTCATTGATACTGCTCAGGCTCTGTCAAACGGCGCAGTCCCGTTGCCGCTCTGAGCCGAGGAACGGGCGCCAAGTCCCGAGCAACACAAGCCGAGAACAGGACCACAGCATGGACTCTGCATCAAGGTCCAACGACTGTCCCTACGATCTCCATCCCGGCGCCACGTACAGATGCCGTCACATTGTAACGTAATAGGCCATTTATGCGGCTATGAACCGCCTTACGTGATCTCCAACTAAGCAGATTACTACTTATCGAAAATTCACTGTTAACCCATCTGGCTCACGGAGTCCCATTGAAACTAGGCGATAAACCCCAGGTAGCCAGTAAACCATAGGTGTCGTTAGCTGTTGTGCCAAGTGACTGGAACTAACCACAAGTTAGCAACTAGTAATCAAAATCTCCCGACCTGATTACCTGTCCAGTTTTAATTCTTAGGCGTAAACTACTGATTTCAGTGAACCGACTTGAATACCGTGCGCAGCCACGGCCAGATCAAAGGAAAATAAAGAGCAAGGGCTAAACTTGGATCTACTAACGTTTCTCAGTTTAGTAATGGTGACACTAACCTCTCTCCTCTTGGGTGCCCATGGATGTTTCACCAGCTACGCCAGCAGTGTTCTGTTAAAAGTGGCGTTACTTCGTCCCCGCACCGCCGGCCGACGTCACGGTCCGAGTCGGCACGTTTCAAAACCAAGGCGTTTCTGATTGGATGTGCGAGTGTGGGAGGCGTTTCTGATTGGACGGGCGAGCGTGGCTGTCTTTCCGGAAACCCCGTAACTCAAAGTGGAATTTCTAATGGTGATTCTCTATCCATGTTTTTACCTAACAGTCGGAGAACTGATAAGAAACACGGACATTTACTAGAGTCACGTTCACGACACACTGCTACATCCGCTTGCTGACACCCTTGGTATTTGTGATTGTCCAGCGGTTGTTCGAAATGATCGCCGGATTTAAAAAAAAAAAAAAAAAAAAAAAAAAAAAAAAAGAAGGGTGACGTCAGGCTCCTGTAGAGGAAGCGCCCAAGGTGCATCTGTTGATATTAGGCGACGCGTTTTTAAGAAGTAGATCCTTATCGGAGGGCTGTTTGGAGAATGAACAGTGGGTCAAACACATGACGTGGGCGTACGTCTCATTATTTGTCATCTGCTTTTTCGCACAAGATTAACATATACAATAATTTATTGAAACAAACACGACATTTTTGGATAAATAAAATTCAGTATAGGTTATTTAAATTACAATGAAAACTGTTCTAACACGCGCAAGAAATGAACAGTAACATTAAACTAAATGTTTTTTGTGTTTATACCTTGTGTTGCTATGCAACCACGAAAGTTGCATATGAATTCCATAAGCAGTACTTACGGAAGAATACTGCTGCCGTTCCAGAAAAAAAAAAACAGTATTACGTAATAACGTGAAAAGTTCATTGTTATAACAATACATTTTCACGTTATAACGTGATACCAAGTTATCACGTTATAATATGATAATTTGGTGAAACAGAACTTGATTAAATCATATAAATGAGCCATAGTACCCAGTTTTTTCTCCTCACACCTCATTCACACCATATAAATTCAAACATGAGTTTTAAGTTATCACGTTATAACGTGAAAAGCTTCTCGTTTTAACAATATAAATGATCACATTATAACATGAAACCAAATATTACGTTATAACGTGAAAAGTTTCACGGAATAACGTCAAAATATATTGTTATAGCGTGAAAAACATATCGTTATAACAATAAACCTTTCACATTATTACGTGATACTGCTTTTTTTTCTTTTTTTCTGATGTGGGACCAATACGCTTCCATACGTACTTTTCCGGTTACTGCCTGTGCTTGTTTTGGATCTACCTATAACTTACAGTATTTAAGGTTCAAGCACGTTCTGATCAAAACACGTAAAATCTTTGCTAATTTGTATAATTCCATGGCCAGCCAATCAGAATTCAGCAGTTCCAGCCCACTTTTTTGGCAAATTTGCAAAATTTGCCCAAAGTGCCTTGCATACTAGTTCAAGAATTTTTGTCCAATTTGTACAAACTTGGTATCGTTGTAATCAGCAGACCCAGTTGGTCAAAAATTATCCCAAAAATCCCATGTATGCCATGTGGCGTAGTCAAAGGCCATGCTCAAAATGCTTACAACCCCACCAGGCTATGGCAGTACTGCATGCTTCAGCCCATTGTAACCAATCCAGCACTGTATACGTCAACCCGCTAATCAACACTACTTGCAATGGAGGCATGTGTCCACAGGCAACGCCCCAAGTGCCTACAGCCCCAAATTGCTTATGGATGCTTCACTGCTTATGCTAGCACTGCTGCAGGCCATCTTCCAAGTGCTTATGTCCCCCAACTGCCTACGCCAACATTGTATGCTACAACCCATGCTACCCATTCCAGCATTGCCTGTCCAAAGGCCACTCCCCCAAAAGCCTATGCTCCCAACTGCCTATGCCAGCACTACCTAGTACTACAGTACATGCAAAGTCAACAGTGACAGCATCGACTAACCACGCAATGCTGGAATGGGTATCATGGGTTGAAGCAGGCAGTGTCAGCATAGGCAGTTGGGAATGCACAGGCACATGGGGTGTGGTTGAAGCAAGCATGCAGTGCTGGATGGGTATATTGGGTTGCAGCATGCAAAGCTGGCATTGGCAGTTGGGAGCATAGGTGTTTATGCTCACCAACTGCCTAGCCCAAAACTACCTGCTTCAAACCCTAAGTCAAAGCTCTTTGCGATGTTCGGCGGTCAAAACTACTTTTACTTCCCGCTTTAGTCAAGGGTTTATGTTGTCCCTGTTGGTACCACGTGCTTGAACCCACCCACCCATAACCGCTTGCGGTTACATTTTCTTTTGACTTTAGCTACTACTACTTCGATTTGTGTTGAAGATACGACTCACATGCTTATATTGGTGGCGCGAAACAGTGACTAGGCACCACCCCTTTTTCGATAGTCCGAAAGTAGACCCGTCAGTATGCGGATGAATACAACAGCCGCTGTCTCGTGAGGCTTTCTGCTGAAATATAAAGTAGGTTTTTCCGAAAAGGAAACCGGCATTTTCATCTTCTTTGTCGGCGGAGGTATAAGTTGTGTCAATTGATATTGGAATTATAGTTATCGGCTGCTTCATTTCACATTATGCCTGGATTTTCCGACAGAGATCGTGGTCGAGACAGAAGGTAATTTGTTTTAAATGGAATTGGTTAATTAGAAAATTGCTGTTGACTCCCGGAAAACCTGATCGCTTGCAAGCGGTTGGTATTTACATGGAAGCAGTTTAGCTGAATTGCTTTGTTATGGGATACCATCCATACGTTATTTGTGACATTTAGCCAAGCTGTTTTTAAAGAACAGCTTATTTCTATTCTACGATTTTTTTTTTTAACCGATTTTTCAAAGGTCCAAAGCGCCACGTTTTAATAGTGACACGTAATGGAAAGCGTTTCCTTGACGATCCCATGAACACATTAAATGAAAGCAGTGTACTTCTTCCCTGGCTGTATGATGCACGTTAATGAATACAAAATGCCGGCCGGTTTTTTTCTTTGTTCCTCCGCTGGTCAGAATTAAAATGGCAGCGGCTTAAAACATGACGCAGGACCGCAGGAATTTAGCTCCGTCTTCGGTATAGCCGCCTATTATGTCGTGATGTTATGGTAATGTGGTATATTACAGCCTTATACCGTGCAGAGGAGCCCTGCTGCTATGCTGTCCTGAAGATCAAGTAATGTGACAGCACTTCAGCAATGTACAATGACAACCACTCTCAGTGTATATGTAACCTAAGAGCTAGAAAAGAAACATCTGTCTTATGTAACAAGTCGTTGAAATTGACTGGTGTGCCCCTCCCCCCCCCCCATTGTCATGACAGCTATGGCGGTGCCCCCCGCTTTGGTGGTAGCCGAGGTGGTCCTCCTCCTGGAAAGTTTGGCAACCCTGGCGAAAGGCTACGCAAGAAACACTGGAACCTGGACGAGCTTCCTAAATTCGAGAAGAATTTTTATAAGGAGCACCCAGATGTCACAAGACGAACAGCGGTGGGTGCCTCTGTCCATCTGCATCGTCAAACGTAAAGGATTATTGTGGTCATAAATGAATGTTTGGTTACTGCTTGGAGAAACACGCTTGTTTTTGCATTACAGCAAGAAGTTGAGCAATACAGAAGAAGCAAAGAAGTTACTGTTAAAGGCAGAGACTGTCCCAACCCCATAATGAAATTCCATGAAGCCAATTTTCCAAGTTAGTATTCATGCATATTAAGCCTTTAGGCTGCAGTAGGTTCACAACTGTATACAGCATATGCTGTAATGCCCTCCCCTTGTTTTCCTTCTCCCTTCAGATTATGTGATGGATGTAATCACTAAACAAAACTTTACGGAACCCACCCCAATTCAAGCCCAGGGCTGGCCCTTGGCCTTGAGTGGCAAAGACATGGTTGGCATTGCACAGACTGGCTCTGGTAAAACTCTTTCGGTAAGCGATCACGGTATTTACCCTGCTCTTGTGTACATAAGAGATTCATTTGCTGTGCCCGGTTTTGCTGTAATCCATTAAATGTGATTGGAAGTCATCTGAAATGTTCTTTGTTTGCTGCCTATACAGTATCTGCTGCCAGCGATTGTGCATATTAATCACCAGCCATTCTTGGAGCCTGGTGATGGCCCGATTGTAAGTGTTTAATAATGAACTGCTAAACCGCCCTCATTTTCCCTGAGAAGGGCAGTGGGTTTACAGCTCCTTTCTGTTCTAGTGTTTGGTGCTTGCCCCTACCCGTGAGCTGGCACAGCAAGTTCAGCAGGTCGCTGCCGAGTATGGACGAGCTTCTCGGTTGAAGTCCACGTGCATTTATGGAGGAGCGCCCAAAGGGCCACAGATTCGAGACCTTGAAAGAGGTATATTCAAGTGTGACTTGTGCAAGTACCCTGTAGCTGCAGTTGAATTCTCTTGCTTGGATGGTGTCACTGTGAACGGTTGTGTTACAGGTGTTGAAATCTGCATTGCAACCCCTGGACGTCTTATCGATTTTCTTGAAGTTGGAAAGACAAACTTGCGCAGATGTACTTACCTGGTCCTGGATGAGGCTGACCGAATGCTGGATATGGGCTTTGAGCCACAGATCCGAAAAATTGTGGACCAGATCAGAGTAGGTTTGGTGTAATGTTTTTCAAATGCCCTAAAAACATAAAATGCCCAGCAGTGTTTAAATTTTGCGGGACCCCCCCCCCCCCCCCCAATATAAAGCCTGACAGGCAGACACTTATGTGGAGCGCTACGTGGCCCAAGGAGGTGCGGCAGTTGGCAGAGGACTTCCTGAAGGAGTATGTGCAAATTAATGTGGGTGCTCTGCAGCTGAGTGCAAACCACAACATCCTTCAGATTGTGGATGTCTGCAACGATGGCGAGAAGGATGACAAGTGAGTACCTTTGAGACTACTGTCACTAACAGTTACGTAAGGAGTAAATGTAAAGGGGCATAGTTTTGTTCCTGGCCATAATGTTTAATCAGTTTTTCTTGATGTGCTTCCTCTTTTTTAAAGGCTCCTTCGGCTGCTTGAGGAAATCATGAGTGAAAAGGAGAACAAGACCATTATCTTTGTCGAAACAAAGAGGCGTTGTGATGATTTGACCAGGAGGATGAGAAGAGATGGGTTGGTGTCTCATGCTGTACATTTGTTTGTAGGACGTCATTTAAGTTTGAAGGTTTTCATAAGTCTTTTTATTTGCAGTTGGCCAGCAATGGGTATCCATGGAGATAAGAGTCAGCAGGAGAGAGACTGGGTTCTGAATGGTATATTGCTGATTAATTTTTGTAAATTGCCCATATGTTAGTTGGACAACGGCCTCTTAACGATTTGCTTCTGTTTCTTCAGAGTTCAAGTTTGGGAAGGCACCCATACTTATTGCAACAGATGTTGCCTCCAGAGGTCTAGGTTAGTGGCATTTAACATTCCCTTTGATTCTACTTCTAAAATGTTTTGCATTAAAGAAAGTGTATTGCTTTCTTTAACTTCTGTGCATTTTCTGAGTTTTTCCTCACCTAAAGGTGCAGTCTTTGTGGCAGGGCCTAGGCATGACAAGTCCCAGGCCTCGAGAGGGGGATGGAGGACTATTGGAAGTGACCGACTGGCTGCCACCCAGTCGGGTAGAGAGGTGAAAGGCTGAGTTCAGCATTGTGTGCCAGTAATCTTCAAAAGGCAGTGTGGCTAAGCCTTGCTCTAATACTATCTGTTCTCTGTCCATGGATTTACCTGAGATGCCATTCACCCAGCTCCATTCCAACTCAAACATAGCTTTGTGCTTGCAGCCTTGCCTTGCATTCCTGTTGTAAACAATGTATGGCAAGTCAGTTTGAGATTTGGATGGTTCTCTAACTTGCAAACTCTTTAAAGCATGGGTGTTTTAAGTGGATGCATAGATTACAGAAAGAAAGGGACAAAATATCGTCTTCTTATGGAGAGAGCAGTTTCACCATATCGGAACACACTTCGGTATCAAAATTGAACTGGCACGACTAGTGACAGTGGGTCATCTAGGGAGAGAAGGGGGAAATCTAGAAGCTTCTACCAAATTCAAGTTCCTCCCTCGCCTGTGTTTTTAAGTCATGTCGAGACCTGCCAATGAGAGACTTTTTCTCAAGTGAACACTGGCTTCTGGGAAGATCTTGCCTAGACAAGACTCATGGGGGATGTTTCTTGTGTAGTTCGGGGTCAGTTGGCCCTCTTTTTTTCTGGTCCCCCTTCAGACTAGTACTGGTCTATATGGTCTTGGCAAGACGTGCAGTGTGGCCTTTATATCAAGCTTCTTATGAGTGTGTAAGAGGAAGGGACCTTCAAAGCCTTTCCCACTGAAAGGTCATATATTGGCACATGAGGAGGCATCAGTGCACATAGCGGCCCTACTGCGTAGAAGCACCTGGATGTCACTTGACAATTATTGGGGAGTTCGCTGCATTGGGAAAGGACTAGTGAATGCATACTCCTTTATGGTAAGCCTTTCAAAACCAATCCTTATGTTTATACGGGAGGGTAGATGCATTAGGAGCCTTTTTTTTTTTTTTTTTTGTTTTTCTTTTTTCCTCCTTTTCTTTGATCTTGGCCAAAGGAGATGGAGTGTGCATCGTTCTTCTCTTCCCACAGTAGTATTCCCATGGATTTAGAATGTTTGTTTGATTTGTGATAACGTTGTTCTTTGCAGCCCAGAGTCTTCTGCTTTTTTTTTTCTTTAAAAAAAAAAGTTGTGATCTTGCTAACATAGTGTTTTTGGTCTGGCTGTTGTGGTGTGCAAAACATTGTACGTTCCTTTTGCCACACTGCAACACTTTACAGATGTGGAAGATGTGAAATTTGTCATCAATTATGACTACCCTAACTCCTCTGAGGACTATATCCACCGCATTGGAAGAACTGCCCGCAGTCAAAAAACAGGCACAGCCTACACCTTCTTTACGCCTGGCAACATGAAACAGGCCAACGACCTCATCTCTGTGCTTCGTGAAGCAAATCAGGCTATCAACCCTAAGCTCATCCAAATGGCAGAAGACAGAGGAGGTAGACCAGTTGCTACAAGCTATTTATCTGCAAATAGACATTCAGTGAATTTAATTTGGGGGTGGGGGAAGAGTCTAGATTCTTTCTATATGTTTTAGTGTAAGAGACCAGAAAAACTTAATCCAAAAAACTTGGTTGATCAGAAAAGGCATGATGAATGGCTGCATATAGTTCTTCAAAGTTTCTCATATCTAAAGTGTGTAAAGCACAAGTTCACAATACATAGAATACTAGGGATTACCTTTTACTGTACTGATTGAGGTATTACCAATTACACACTGCTACAAGTATGTTTTATTTTCTTCTCTTTCAGGTCGTTCAAGGGGGGGACGAGGTACATATAAGGATGACCGCCGTGATAGGTATTCTGGTGGGAGGAGAGATTTTGGTGGCTTTAGGGATAAGGATAATGATAGGGCTTTTGGCAGTGGAAATTCCTTTGGCACAAAGATCCAGAATGGAACCTTTGGCACAAGTGGATATGACAGCAATAGCAGCAGCAGTGGGTTCGGAAATGGCTATGTTAATAATGGACAGTCCAACTTTGGTGCTGCGCCCCAAGTTGCTGGTTTTGGTAATCCAAACTTCCAGAACCAGCAGTTTGGAGGAAGTCAGGGGTCTGCCCAAAGCGGTATGAGCCACCCACAGTTTCCATACAACCCGCCGCAGCCTCAGCAACCACCGCAGCCCATGGTACCATACCCTATGCCTCCAGCTTTTCCACAATAGAGGAAAGAAAAGATCCATGGGGATAAATTATTTTCAAGTACAGTATTATTTCATTGTATTTCTTTTCCACAACAGGGGTGGAGTTACTCTGAACTTGGGGAAAAAAAAAATTCCTAGCTGTGTCTGAGTTATTTAATCAGCACATTTTTGTTTTTTTTCTCCCTTGTAGGTAATGCAAATAATTTCAATGTGTATAAGTTATGTTACCCTTAAGAAAAGGCAGTGCATGGCTTGTCAAGTTCAATAAAGCAAAGAAAAGATATGGTGTTTGGGTGTCTTTGTTTGTATGAAGCCTTATTCAAATAAGGTAGCCGTCGGTAGGTGTTAAGTTACGTACATCCAGCTAAAGATGACGTATGTTTAATTTGTATTCAGGCATGCATATAAACAATCGTAACAAGTGCTACGACCAAATAGTGAAATATTACATTCTTTGTCATTAAAAATGACAAGGGCCTTGTCGCGCGTAGTCTGCGTCACTGGTGTGTGTGCATACACACGTTAGCATCATAATAAGCCACATGCACTACTATCATTTCCAAAAAGATAGTCAATAATGAGACAGGTACTAAAAACGGAAGTCATAGAGGGGGTCCAACATCGTATGCGGGTCGATAGTCACACAAGGTCGAGTCGTTCTGGGAAATATGCTGACCCTAACGGCAATCATTTGGAAATTAGCTTCAGGTTAATGCAAATCAATTTGCATAATGTCTCTAGTCACGTAGTTGTTGTACATAGGAACTGGGAAGCAGGACTATGATTTCATTTCAGGCATCTTTCACCTCATCCTAAAGGTGATATTTTTTCAGCCATTCCCAGAAATAACAATGGTTTATCTGATAAATATACTGAATGCTCAGCTGGTTATGCTTGTTTATTTTCCTGGTTATGTTTAATACACACATGCAGGCTGCTCAGGCGAATTGGTTCCGGTTTAAGTCCGACAGGCTGCTGACGTCTTGGGCTCCACGTGTGTGTTCAGCCTCTTCGGGATGGGCTATAGCAAGATAGGGTGTACTGTCACTTAAGTATTACTATTCTGTTTTTTTACAAACACTTTAGGGCAATGCCAGACTGATTTTAATATGCTATATTCACCGATGCCTAACCTCGGACCTCAAAATGGTAACATTTTGTGTGAGAAGGCAGCTTTTGCTTAGGGAGAAGCGGAGTTTATGGTCGGCGTTGCTGCAATGTGGAAGCTGCAGTAGTGCGGGCGCAGCCTGCGATGAGCCTGATCACATCGGCACGCTAATGAAACTGTGCTCAGATCGTCATTACATAGCCCAAGACCATCAGACACGGGAGCGTCTTCGTCGTGGGAGCAGCTGCCTTTATGGACCCTTGGGAATGGAGCTCAGGAAGAACATACTAGACCAGTGGTGGAGCTCAGTGGTTGCGACCAGACCGCAGGTTTTTGGGATAAACACTCTACATGGCTTCAGGGGTACATCTGCTTTTTCAGAGAGAAATCTGAAACTTATAGACAGCGAAGCTTTAAGCTGCATTCTCAGTCAGGAGGACCTGACTGGAAAGCAGGTAAAGGATGCTTTACAAAAACTTCTGTGGGACAGTGTGTCCATGCGGACCAGTCTGCTGCAAGGTAATCCTGTTATAGCGTATTTCTTTTCTTACATAGTTCTAGTCAAGGTTGTGAAATGGTCTGGTGGTCCTATATCAGACAGATATTGGTCGCTCTGTGCACTAGGTGCTCTGGAGCAGTACATTGGCTCAATGGAACTGGTGAACAGGAAGCTACCCTTTGGCCTGGCAGAAACAGGCTTATGCTACCAGTGTCCTGAGGACAAGCCTGGTGAGCTTGATTGGTGAGAATTCATCAGCTTCCATTTCCTCATGCTACAAACGAGACATCAGCTGATAAGATCAAAAAAACGGGTTGGGTGGTTGTGATGGGTGAGTGTGATGTAATAGTAACAGCCTCTCCTTCCGGCAGTCTGTCTGAGGTCATGCGAGCCTCCCTCGTCTGGTTCTGCTCGCCACG
Organism: Gymnarchus niloticus; assembly: GCA_009936485.2. Taxonomy (NCBI): domain Eukaryota; kingdom Metazoa; phylum Chordata; class Actinopteri; order Osteoglossiformes; family Gymnarchidae; genus Gymnarchus; species Gymnarchus niloticus. Next base: position 6,847,331 of record JAACJT020000075.1, read on the forward strand.
CACCTCTTTTCAGTGGTTGGACTATTGGGCACGTCACCGTCTCCAGTGGTGGCGGAAGGTAGGATGTGGAGGAAGCTTTGGATAAGATGGATACCTAAATTCTGGTTCCCACAAACGATTTTCTCTGATAAGACTTGTATTAGAATACTTGCTAATGCTGCAACAGATTATGTACTAATTCAGTCTTTCCTGGGAGAATGGCTAACGTGGATGCAGAGTGAATTTATAACTTGACGACCATGAGGTATGTATGACGTTGTAACTTTGTCTGTTCTCCTTCTTTTTTTAAAACATCCGTAGTTTGCCTTGGTCCCATCCAGTTTCAGCTGCAGTGATATCACAGATGGGGAAGTGGGGGGAAAAGTGATAAGAGGTATTAAGGTGTTGTACCAGTTCCCCTGGGGTGCAGAAGTTTTGGAGACGCTCTGGAACCTGGAGAACATGGAGCTGCTGCAAAGGCACAAGGGAAGTCACTCCAAACTGCAGGTTTGAGCTGTTCTGATTCACCTTGCTCACCTTATCTGGAGAGGCTCTTCTTGTGTGTTTCAGCTCAGTATATATTTTAAATTCCTAACTGCTGAGGTCGAGTTTGGTGTTAATGTCATGATATATGGCATCAATTATAAGAAGTCATTTTGTTTCAACATTCAGAAGTGCAGCACCTAGTCTCCATCCATTGACCTTTCTGTTCCACAGTGTAAAGATGGGAAAAGGTCGGTGGTGCCTTTTGTGATTGCTGTTAGTGGGAACATAGACCGAGGAGCACTGGCATACCTGCACAACTCTCTGCAGGAAGTGAAGGTGGACAGCAAGCGGGGATGGCATACGAGAAAGGTCTCTCAGTGGAAATCTTGACAGCTTTCAAGATTATCACAAATGTACATCCTAGAACATAGGAATATTTATTAGTGGTCAACCCATATGGATTTTTCAAGGGCCAGTGCCAATACTGTTTAGAGCAGGGGTGGGCAACTCCGGTCCTGGGGGGCTGCTGTGGGTGCAGGTTTTTGTTCCAGCCAATTCCTGTTTTAAAGTGAAACCCTATATCTTTTAATCATGCCCATATTTTCATGATTCTACATTTACTGTGTCAATCAATAACAGACTGAAAGGGCACTTGACTCTCGAGAGTTTGTCAATGAACATTGTTAGTTCAATAAAAAAGGTATTACAGTTTCTTTCTAGTCTGTGTGAATTGCTAATTATCAAAGTAGTGGGAACACACCATAGGTCATTGCTGCTCATTAGGCCCTAAAGAGCACCAACGACCTCATGTGTTTCCACTGTTATGACAATTAACAAGATATCAAGATATATGAGTAATAAATGTTAAGAAGCAACATTACAACATATTGTGCATTAAAAAAATCTTTAAAAGGTAACTAAATCCTGCTGAGAATATGCTGATTGACAGTAAATATGGAATGATGGAGGGCATGATTAAATGAGATAGGGGTTTGCATAAAAGCAGGAACTGGCTGGAACAAAAACCTGCACCCACAGCGGCCCCCAAGGACCGGATTTGCCCACCTCTGGTTTAGAGAGTGGTGTGGCCAATATTGAACTGAATTTAAATACAGGCCTTTGAAAAATCAAAATAACAGTACAAATTTGGACCTTTACAAATTTCTTTAACTTAACTGAAAAGTTGAAACATAATTTTAAGAAGTCAAACCAAGAATTGAGTGATTACCTTACCCAAATATTATAGAAATTTTGCACATCACTGAAAACCACTACATTTCACTGCAGAGCCGAATATTTCTAGAGTGCAGCTACGCGTACATATTGGCCGACCACTAATATTTACAACTTTCAGAATAGTTTTATCGTTGAGGTTGCCCGTTTCACCTAAAGCTGTATGCACATTGAAGTATTTCTCATTTGAAGGTGTTGAAGCTGCACCCCAGCTTGACCCCTGTTAAGGTCGCCCTGGATATGGGCAAAGGAGCCACTTCAGAACTGCGACAGGTCAGGGGAATTTCACTGGTTACATTCTAAATGAACCTTTGTTACATGCACCAGAGAGCATGGTACAGTGACCTGCAGAATGTGCATGGGGTTTAATAATACCAGTACAGCCTACTCCTGCTTCTGTCTTAAGCATTTTGGTTTCCCTGTATGTAGGTTTACGAAGGCTTGTTACAAGAGTTGCTAAATAGTGGGATATCATCATGGCCAGGATACCTGGAGACCACGCCATCATCTTTGAAACAGCTGAAGTAATTGCCTGGTGTTGATTTTTGAGCATGTAGAACCTTTTGACTCTGGCCTCCGGTGTCATGTGATTGAAAGTGTTTTTGCGTGTCTTCAGGTATGATGAGATGGGGGTTCTGTTCACTGTGGTGATCAGCGACAGCACCCTGGAGAGTGGGCTGGTGCAGTTAAGGAGCCGTGACACCACCATCAATGAAACCATGCACATCTCCGAGCTCAAGAGTTTTCTGACCAATTACATTGGTGCTGCTGAAAATGTCTAAGTGTCAGACACAGTACCCAAGCAGTTCCACATCAAGGGATGACGTGTGATAAGTGCAGTGTGTTTTATTTACTTGTGGAGACCATGCTGTCTATTTTCTCACTCACACACTAATAAAAGATTTATTTAAAAATGCGTCTCGCTTTCTTTCTCTGATTTTGTTTGTCAAAATGTAGGCGATAGACATTGAAAAGTGTGAACAGGGATAATGTGAGTGAACATTTGAAGTAGGTCTAATTTTCATTTAGGTGTCTCTAAACCTCCACGGTTGGGGGCTCATTTTCTGCCTCCACTGTCTGTGTTATGTCCATGTTGCAGGAATGTTTTCTTGGTACTCCATTTTCTCCTATTGTGCAAAGATGTGCAAATAATGGATGAAGTTCATTTTGATATAATGAAAAATACAATGAAATACACATTCATTCTTTACCTCTGTAAAGTGTTTTTATTAAACGACTCATGAACAAAATCTAGCGTAATAAAATCTTAACATTGAAGTTGACTTCTGTTTATTGCCCTTATATTAAAACATGTTAGAAGTATGCACACAATGAAAAAAACATGTGAAAGCCAGAATAACCTTGTCCAAAAAACTGACATAATGTAAAAACATTCTGCGTAAATTACAACTTTCGGAACATTTTGTTACCTACTTTAGTGTATTGTTTATATGTAATCAACATTCCTAATAGTTCAGTCTTTTTTAATAATCTGTCCATCCATCTTCTAACTTTCAACCATCCTTGTAATCTAAATACGTAGTACATTGAAATAACTTGACAAGAAAATGTTATCCCGTCTAATGGAAAATATTAAATAAAATATGCATTTTTTGTTAATGTCTTTTATTTCACTTTTATATGTATACTTTTAAATCTTCACCCCTTGCTGCCGATCGTAGCCACAACAAGCATGGCGCCCTTTAAGCTCCACACTTTCAGTTGACCTTTGTTTCAGCTTCCGGGTCAACATTCTACCTTCTGGTGGTATGCTCGTCGGAGAAATGGCCGGTGAAAAGCAGAGTGAGGCCAAACTTACAGGAATGGAAGAAAATAAAGAGAACGCAACCGACGAGACACTCGGATTAGAAAGTATCCTTGCAATTAGTGTATAATGAATGTATTGTCTCGATTCGGAGCGGTGTTAGACGTGTAATCTCTCTCCTTATTGAACATGGTCGGGAGGGGGTGGGGGTTAGCGACTGGCCAGTCATCTTAGTTACTTAGTCTACGTGTCACAGCTGCATTAACACTGGGGTCTCCTTTCAGTTTGTTTTTTTAGGATCCCGTCGATTTAAATTGCATGTGATGCAATTTGAATGACAAGACGTTAAAATAATCTGAAAATTAGAAACCGTGGGAAAATGTGAATATTACATTATTAGCTACAGATTGATAATATTCTATTAACGGTATTAATATTTGGCGAGAACTGCCGACATTTACGAAACACTTTGCTCAAAAGGAATATATTCAATATGAATACTCATCGTATTGTTTCCGATTTGAGTATCTAAAACGTGATCGATATGTCTGACACGTGGTTTTCTGTGGTCAGGGGTTCTTTGGCTTTGGTCAGGCTTCAGCAGGTGATCCAAGGTTTTCTTAACGCTCCCTTGCAGTTCTGCAGATCATAAAGGACTCCCAGCAGCAGCATGGTTTGAGGCATGGGGATTACCAGAGATACAGGTGAAGGGCATGCAGTGATGCTATAACAGTAATAACATTTGGCACTTGGACGGGGTCTAGAAACATGGTCCGTCTTTAAAGACTTGCCTGACTTGCTTGTCACCTGTGCCCTTCTACTTGTGCCTGCCCTGTCAGAGGGTACTGCTCTCGCCGCCTGCGTCGTCTGCGCAAGACTCTGGGCTTCAAAATGGGAAACCGGCACAAATTCACTGGGAAGAAAGTGACGGAGGACATGCTTACTGACAACAGGTGAGTCCAAAGGCATTGGTTTTTCCATTGGTAAAGCTGGCTCTTTTTTTTCTGCTGAATAGCCACCTTGCTATGTTTTGCTGAATTCTGCCAAGTCCCTCAATGAGCCGCCTGTTCATCATTCTTTGGGACATAATTTTCACCTACTTCATTGCCTTACTTTGCTTGTTTCATTGAGCGTTTCAGTATATCACGAGGCTCTCCGTCTAATCCTCTGACCCCAAGGACGTGTCAACGTCATCACACTGGCCTCTCTCTCTCGCTCCAGGTACCTGCTGCTGGTCCTGATGGAGGCCGAGCGGGCCTGGAGCTACGCCATGCAGCTGAAGCAGGAAGCCAACACGGAGCCCCGCAAACGCTTTCACCTGCTGGCCCGGCTGCGCAAGGCGGCCAAGCATGGCGAGCAGCTCGAGCGGCTGTGCGAAAGCCCCCGCGTGGATGCCAAGACCAAGCTGGAAGCCCAGGTGAGGGCAGCCAACAACCTTGGGGTTTAAACTGCCACGCCACCCCCCCCCCCAAATATTATTTGTTTAACTGCTTGATTGGTTGCAGGCCTACACAGCTTACTTGATGGGGATGGTGCAGTTCGAACTGCAGGAGTGGAAACCTGCAATGGAGGCCTTCAATAAGTGCAAGTATGTGTTTTGATGTCATGTTGGGGGACGTGCTTCTCATTTATTATTGACTACTTCAACAAGCAAGGAATTAAGCAGCTGAGGGAAATGCTTGCATTAAATACCTGTACCCTTTCTGGCATCAGAAATATCAAGTGTGGTAGCTTTGCCTCTCATTTTACTGAAGTGGTACTTTAAGAGAATTCCGTTCGTGATTTGATGGTTCCTGCTTCCTCAGTTGGCACAGAGCCATAGTTCTAAGGATTCTGCGAGATCTTTTGACTTTCTCTTTATGCTTAAGCTGAACCACATGTGTCTGTGTCCCCAGGACGATCTACGAGAAGCTGGCTAGTGCCTTCACTGAGGAGCAGGCGGTGCTGTATCACCAGCGTGTAGAGGAAATCTCCCCCAACATCCGCTACTGTGCCTACAACATCGGTGAGGGACACGGCCATATGCTGAGCACTGCCCTGTCCTCAGTAGTCCACTGGATGCATGTTCCTCTTACGGTCTGGTCTGACTCCTAGGTGATCAGAACGCCATCAACGACCTAATGCAGATGAGGCTGAGTGCCGGGGGCGGCGGGGGCATGATGGCTGAAAAACTGGAGGTGAGTGAAAAGCAAAATGTCCGTGACACAGAGTGTTGTTTAGTCAAGATCTACCTGCGTAATGATCATGTGATCAGTCTAGGAAAAAAAAAAAGATTCCTCATGCAATTCCTTGGCTATCCCTTGGTGCAGCAAGGTGTCTGACATAACACGTATATTAAAAGTTTTAAGCAGGCTTTAGAATTAGTATTTTTGTAGCTTGTACTGGTGTCAAAATTCTAGTTGTGCGGACTTTCATTTGACATGTAGAAAGAAACCTACGCCATAAGAGAAAAGCTTTGGAAAAAAATTGTGGTGTTTTAAGGAACTGTTTTGGTATTTTGATGCAGATATAGATTCAGGTTCAAGGTGCCATGTTCTCTGTCCGCACGCAAACGACTGTTCCTCTATATTGTGCACTGTTTGATGAATAGCTATGATGTCAAAGACATGAAACCGCAAGCCAGCCACCCATTCTTCACCACAGTCGTGCAGGCATGCAGTAACATATGTACATGTGATTGATTGGGTGTGTTCCATCGCTAGGCGCTGATCACACAAACCAGGGCGAGGCAGGCCGCCACCATGAGCGAGGTGGAGTGGCGTGGCCGCACCGTGCCTGTGAAGATCGACAAGGCCCGCATCTTCCTGCTCGGCCTGGCTGACAACGAGGCAGCCATCGCACAGGTCACGTTCTGTTCTCCCCTCGCATGTCTGTTTAGGTGACCCCCACTCTGCTCTACCTTAATATTCCAGCCCATTTCTGATTTGTTAGCCCCGCGTCGATACCGAGACGCAGCATCGTCTTTCACTTGGCTGTACTTTACAAACGTGAGATGTAAACTGCCAGCAAGGAGAGCCGGAGGGTTCACTGCAAGAATTAACTGAAGCATAAAATGGTCTCTTAGTGGGATACAAGCTGGCTATTTGCCTGGACTTTATTCAGTGTGACAAAGTGCGTAGGTTTGCAGTGTAACATAAAGCAATATTTACATTAAAATACTCACAAAAGCATATAATTGATTAGCCCACATTTAACAGATAAGTGCAATACAACAGTTTTGTGATGTTTGCCTATAACATAACTGTGTGCTGCGATTTGCCATTTAAAAATGGGATTTGTACCCAGTCAGTTTTTTTCCCCCGTTGACCTATTATCAGCATAGATTCTCATGTAACACTGGAAACCATTTACCCTGGGATCCTTCAGCTTCCCCCTCTCCCCATTTGTCAGCAGGGGGCACTATCCCCCCAGACTCTTAGTGTCAGTCTTGTGGGAGAGCAGATATGAATCACCTGTGTTTGCGCAAGACGCGCAGTTTGCCCTGTGATTTTTCTCATGGTTCTGGCATGCACCCTGTTGTAGCTCTGGCTACCCCCCCACTTCCCCTTTGGTCCTCTCATGTCCAACCACATTCTCACCCTTGCTGGGATCCTGCATGCACAGTGCCATGAGCCAGTCGTTTGCCATAATCCTAGCAAAGGTTTTGTGTGTCTTTTTGCCACCGGCTGGTGGTGGCTGCTAGCTATCTTCAGCGAGTACACCCTGTTGCAGTAGGTGGGTGGATGAATGGGCCAGGCACTGTTTGTTCTGCACACCTTGGGAGAATCAGCCTGGAGTTTACCCATGGCACCTCTGAGAAGACTGGTTTTACCGCTTCTCCTCACCCTTCCCTTCCCTTTCCCTCCCCGATGCGTGCCTTTTGGGTGGGGACTGTGGCAAACTGGATGCCCCGGTCCATCTGCAGCTATACGTTAGCTGGGTGGCACCAGTAAACAAATATAAATATTATCCGTGTGTTTTTTGTATCCATCTGCGTTCAAAGACATCTGCGAGCAAAAGTAGTTATGGCGTGACTTTCAGCGCAGTGGGAGAACGTTGCTAAGAGTCTCCTTGTTTGCGCGTGTGTCTGCATACATCTCCCTCGTTATGGCCCTGGTCATTAAGTGGTAGCTCCTCCTCATTCTTTACACCATACAGACGCCTTATAGATGTACAGTACAGTAACTCCTCGAAAGGATTGGTTCGTTTATAACGTTTCCACATCTGCGTGATTTTCTTTTAAAAATGTTTCCGCTGATCTTCCTTTGTGTATCTTTATTGCTTTCTCACATATTGAAAGTGTTTACGTACACACAGACGGTCCTCAACAGATAACAGGCCGAGGTTCCCATAACCAGATGAGAAGTTGATTTGTTCCAAAGTCAGGCATCATGAAGTACTGAAGAACGACCATTTACTGTATCACCACCAGAACTTACGTTTTCTAAACTGCATCAGACACTTGAGTGTAGCTCGTAGGTGGAGGATGACCTGTATGTAATCACATATATGTGATTGTTTTTCTTTCACGAAGGATTGGAGTATGTTTACCATCATAAATATGGAGGAAGCAGTTGTCATTGCAACCTATGCCTGTAGTCTTCAGCAACACAATTAGATCCACGGGAGAAGGAAGTTTTCACTGTGCTATGGGCAAACCTGCTTGAATGCTGTGGAATTCATTGTTTAATGGGAGGAAAAAATATGCCACTTTACCTGCATTTCCACTTTTCATAACACAAGATCTGTTGGCTTTATGACCATATGGGGTGTAGCACAAGAATGACAAAGTAGTTAACATTCCTTGGGTATTTTAACAGGGGTGGATTTTCTGGTATTTGCTGCCCCCCCATACCACTATTATGTGTTGTGACATCCAGTTCTTGCTCTATACCCCGGTGTCTGTCCCCTCCCACAGGCAGCAAACGCCGAGACGAAGGAGCGTCTTTACGAGACCCTCCTGGCGGAGTGCAGGGACACCATTCAGGCCGTGAGGGAGGAGATCAAAGTCGACGCGGTGAGTGAGCTTCCAGGCACACCCCTTTGGCTCTTTGCATGCCCGGGCAGGCAGCTGCGTTTCACGCAGTGGTCACCTGGGTCGGTAACCGTCTCGTGCTTCCGGCTGTAGAAGCTGCGAGAGAGGGCCGTGGATGGAGAGGCAGGGAAGGTCTCCAACCTGCAGTACCTGCACAGGTGAGCCACAGCAGCCCTGCAGCGCCAGGCGGCAAGCGCGGTCCACCGTCCGTCGTTTATCTATCCACGTGTGTCTGTGTCACTCCTGCCAGTTACCTGACCTATATCAAGCTGCTGACGGTCGTGAAGCGTAACGAGAGCATGGCCAGGGTGCTGCAGGCCAAGCTGAAGGAGGTGGAGACGGATGAGAGCAAACGTTGCCCGCGGCCCCAGGACCTCATCCGCCTCTATGATATCATCCTGCAGGTACACCTTTAGGAGCACCGTCATCTCCGACTGGCGACCCTTCACTCTGAGCCCACATGGTAAAGCCAGACTCACAGGTGCTGAACACCACTAACTTTTGTCCCTCTCCTTTCTGTAGAGTCTGACAGAGCTGTCTACCCTGCAAGGACTGGAGGAGGACCACACCTTCCAGAAGGAGGTCTCTCTCAAGATGCTGGTCTACAAGGCCTACAGGTTGGATAGCAGTTCTTTGTTCTCCTCATTGTAACATAAACTTGACCCAGTGTTCATAGGCACCTTTAAAGAATTGATTGACGGAATAGTTATCTGTGGTTATGGTTTGTGAAGGACAAAGTCCAAAGGAAACAGTGCAAGATGGGCCAACCTAGCAAAATGTAATGGTTGGAAGCTGATTGCTTGCTGTTTTTTTTCCTCCATTTTCCTTCTTAGTCTACATCTGATTAAGAATGTTCTTGTTCTGTCGTGATAGCACCCTTAATGCATGTCTCTGCATCCCATCCCTTTGTCTTCTGGAAGGTGCTTCTTTATTGCCCAGTCTTACGTGCTGGTTAAGAAGTGGAGTGAGGCCTTGGTTCTATATGAGCGTGTTCTGAAGTATGCCCGTGAGGTTCAGTCGAAGGCCAAGAGCCTCAACAACAGCTTGAAGGTGGGTTGGGAGCCTCTGATACGATGTTTCACGTTTGTGTTTGATAGCTCAACAGTATGCTCCCAGCAAAAAATCACAAATTTCCCCAAGGGGATACATGAAGTTGTTGTTGTTTAAAACTGATTTCTGGCCATATACTCAGTCTTACAAACAATTTGCTGGTGCCCGAACCGTTCCACTTGTTTTCAGCAAAAAACCAGTGCCACCCATGACACAAAATTGGTTTCAAATCGGAATCCAGACCTTGCCGCCAAAAACACAACCTCGAATATCAGCCTATACCGATCAGATAGTCTTTTTGTTTGTACTCAGACAACTTTTATGTCATTTGTATGTCATGTAATCTAAGCATATAAAACTGTGAAACAAATATTCAAGTCCCCTAAAAGAATAATTACAAAATGAAATGCTGGTTTGGCTGTTTATCGTATGGGATCGGCACATCCATACTCTGAATGTGAAAATTAGCTGTAAAAGCTAGGAGCAATGCTTGGAAACAGAGGATACAGTCTGCTATGTTTGTGTTGTTGCCGTTGGAGCAGGTCAATGATGTAGTTGGCACATTGTCACCTTGAATATGGCCCCGATGGCGGTGCATACAGAGTCAGCCTTGCTTTTGTCATCAGCGCCTACTGTGCACTAGTGGAAAAGGGGAAAATCTGGTTCAGGTTCAGCTTACCCTTCTGGCTAATTAATGTTACTGGGGTCTTATTCTGCCTGTTCAGTTTGCATCACAAAACAATTTGATTTTTGTTTTTGGTGGTGGTCCAGCAGAAGTATCGCATTTGTATGCCATACCTGCTTCAGTCAGAGGTTTGGTCCAAATGGCCATCTCAGCAATGGTGCTGATTTCCTATATTCTGACCTCACGTCCCTCAGGACCTCCCTGATGTTCAGGAGCTGATCACAGAGGTCAATGCAGAGAAATACTCCCTGCAGGCAGCGGCCATTTTGGGTGGGTATGAGTTGGCAACGGTCTTGGCGAATGACTAACTTAAGAACGATTGACATAGAGCAGAGAAGCAGGTTTAGAGAAAATATCATCACTAAGAGCAACAGAAACATAGCAGATGATTTTGGTTAAAAAAAAAAAAAAAAAGGACCCTCTGACTTATTAATTGGTTTTATCAATCAGAGTCATACATGTTGTTAGATTTATGTTTAAAAATGAGATTTCTGTAATCTGAAAGGCTCTCATTGAGTTTATTATATTCAAGGCAACATCAGCCTTACTTAAACATCCTAGAGCTCATCCAAGAATCAGTTTCTAAATTTAAGTTTTTAACTATTGGGTTTTGTACCTTTTTGATTAAATCGACTTGGAAAGCAATTAGTACATTGTTTCCTTTGTGGATTATATATAATTAGCTTGATGAGTTACCATTCTAGTGCAGGTGAAACACTTTGTTCAAGACTACTAAAGAAAATGAACACATTACTTTTCCCTGGCTAATTTATTTTTCTGCTTTCAACTCTGGTTGCTGCCTTTGGTTTGGTGTGGATCTTCTCCATTACTGTATTTCAATTTTAGACACCGGAGACATTGTGGAAATACCTCAGCAGCAGCAAATCAAAGACAATAAGGTAAATATTTGGGTGGGGGGAGGTGGTGTCAGTATGCCAGGTGTTAATATGTCAGGTGGGTGGGGCTAATTATTAGCAATGATTTAGGATTAACACATATGTTTAGATATTTACGTCAGAGTCCCGTTAGCGCTGTCTCATGTTATTTTGGAAGACAGCTATTCAGCTGTAATTGATATCCCTGAACACTCATCCTGGGCGACTGATGTTTACCAGGGAGGAAGCTTTTTAAGGCCAAACTGTACTGACAAGGTCGACGGTGCCATTTCTCAGGGAATGGGTTTCAGGAAACAAACACCTAACGCTGCCAGAAGACCAGCAATTTTTTTCTCCTTTATTAAGAAAAAGCAAAGCGTTTAGGATGGATGCTGCCCACTCACGCTCACATATTGAATTATATAAGGCTTTGTTTGCTGGCCATTAGTTGAACAAAGTGACGTACGGACCATGTTTTTCTTGTCGTGACTTGTTCCTCCAGGACCAACCCTGAATCAGACCAAAGTTAATAGTAATTATTGGTAATTATGTCACATAGCGTCATTACCGGAATACGCAGGTAATGCTTGAATACAGGCACATCCCTAGAGGGGATGGTTTATTTCCTCTCTGGTGTAAAGGTCTTTATTTGAGACCTGGGGAAATGGGCAGATGGCGGTGTATGGTTTTTTTTTGTTAGAGCCAGCGCATATCAATCCAGACACCCTTCTGGATTTTAAGACTAAATTCTAGCCTTTAATTGGTGAGGACCTCTTTTTTGGATAAGTTTGGAGGATACCTCATTGTGGCGTTGATAGACCAGCACCTCCAATTATGTGTTTAGCTACAGCTAAAGGTTCCATCGGTCCATCTTCCAACTACTCATCCCAGTCAGGGTCAGAGGGGCTAAGGTTTCCATGGTAATGAAATGGAAGTGGAGGTAGTTCTCCACGAAACAACAGGCTCCCTCACTCTGTCATGTTGTCTGGCTGATCATTTAAGCCATTCTACTTCTCCATCTCTCCCTTCATGCCTGTTTGTGGTATGTGTGGTTTGTGCTGCTGTCCTAACCTTGCTTTCTTCTGTCACATCCACCCACGCAGCCCCTGTGTGACCGGCTGGAGTCTTTCCAATTGGACCCGTCTCTCCTTGGCAAGCAGCCCAACCTTGTGCAGTTCCCCCCAGACTTCCAGCCCATCCCCTGCAAACCACTCTTTTTCGACCTGGCTCTCAATCACGTGGCCTTCCCCCCGCTCGACGACAAGGTGGAGCAGAAGGGCAAAGGAGGCCTCACCGGCTACATCAAGGGGATCTTCGGCTTTGGCAGCTAAACTGGGGGGGGGGGGGGACGCGCTGACCTGCTGGGGATCCTGGTCTAGACCACCAGCCCCACCTGTTTTGTGGATTCTGAGTCCAGGGAATGGCTGCAGATGTCAGAAAGATTGTGTCAGCAGCACCTTGTGGGAGGGAGGTGGAGGTAGGGTCACAGTTGGGGGGGGGTCAAGTATCTAGTATTTTTCTTTATCGTAATATGATTTAAAATTTTAAAGCGCCTTCCTGTACCCAGTGTTCACGTCAGTATGTTAGGACGTGGGAGGGTGATTGAGATCTCCTATCAACATCTTTCTCAGTCCAGTATAAGACGACAGACTTCAAATGATTCAGCTGGGAGGGTGAAGTCCATGTTCATGGCAGGAGGTTACACAGGGTCACATGCTTGTTAGGGTTGAGAATGGTGGGACCAGCCCATGCTAATGCAAACTTTTTGTATTTTGCTGTATTTGTGTGTTGTGTGTTTATCTTATTCCTAGATTGAGGCAATGTGTACAATGTCTTATGTCTAAGGGATACATACAGAGCACATCAGGAAACACAGAGGGTTCCAAAGCTTCATGCCACCTCAGGCTGTGTCCCTTCAAAGCCACTGTCACTTGTCCTGTTAGAATGCATCTTGTGCAAAGCCAGTGCCTCTGAGCATGATGCCCATCCAGGCCATTACGAATGCAAGTATAACAACGGGGAATCCAGCTTCACCTGCATTAAGGGGTCCTGTGGGTTCCCAGGAGAATGGCTTCTGCCTCTCTCTATACATCTGATCTCCTGGTATCTGTGTATGCTCCTCGGGGTTGCTGTGCTGAAAAGGGGGTAGGAAGCCAGCTTGGGGTGGAGCGTGTGTGGTGTTGAGTGTCTGAAGTTAAACATGGTGAGTCTACCTGCTCGGGGAATCCCGTTGATATATGGTCTCAGCATCCGATTGTAACCTGGGGCACCCTTAGAACATTTCCGGGCCTCCTCTCCCACAGATGTACAGATGATCTTTCACATACCATTAGCACTTATCTGACTTGGGGCCTGACAGAGCCTCATCTTGCTGTCTTTATACTCCCTGTGTGTCATAATGAATGAGATGATTTTCTGTTTGATGGTCTCCTGCTCGTAAGGTATATCAGATGCCTGGATATTTCACTCTCACTGAGGAAAATGGAGGGGGGCTGTATGTTATCTGAAATGTTTTTTTTTTTTTTTGTTTTTTTTTTACATGTAGGGCCCTGAATTAAAGGAACAACAATATCATGAATGATTTGTCTTGTTTTGTTTTGCTCCCATGCATGTTCCTCCACACCGACAATCAGACACGCCTTGCACCAAAGCTGCCTGTCTGTGTTGCAAGCATTTTCCGTGGTGGAAGCAGACACCGGGCATGTCGCACCTGTGTACCTGTGTACGTGTGTTTCTTGTGGAATCTTGGCCTTTCAGCTAGGCCCTGATTTGCTTTGATAGTAAGCTGAGCTCTGTCGCCCTGGGTCCTGTCACCTCTCTTGCAGTGGTGTGTGGCAGGTGGGGGTGGAGCGGTGGAAAATGCCACTGTGGGGCGTGTGCACCGCTGTCAAATGAAACGCACCCACTGAAACCAGAAGTACAGAATGCCATCGCTGCTCCTAATAAATCTCATCTCCTGCGTCTGATGTTCAGATCTGTATTGGCACCTTATGCTGACCTGATCCAATGCGGTATGATCCCTATCTAAGGGACCATGCCCGTCTGCTGAACTGGGGGGAAAACTTCGGCCACCAGTCATTCGTAACACTTGCCAAAAATGAGACAGTTCGGCATTTTGAGTTCTCATGAGTGACGATGGTGCCAATTTCTATACAGTCATGCTCAGACATGTACTGTCATGGTTTAATTCACCCCATTTGAAGTATGGTTGCTATGGAAACCCAGCTCAAAATGTCCCTATTCTACAGCAACAAGGTGTAAAAGCTTTATTTTGTCCTCTTGGTATCTTTGTCCAGGTATTTTGGTCCCACCCCCTTCCTGAGAACAACAACACAATTACCACAAAGATGTATGGAGAGAACAATATGCTTTGTTAAAGATTTACATTTAAAATGTAAATTTATGTGACCATTTCTGAATTTGAAGTAATGATTATTGTATCGGTTTTTAAATGTTTTGGATGTAAAGGCTTAACTTCTGTGATGACATTGTAGGTTTACTTCCCAGGTACCACATAACCATCACAGCAGGTGACATTTTAGCGTTTGGTATCTGGTGCCATGTCTGAATAGCTTCTTGGGTCATTCAGAGGAGACTCTGTCACCTCTCGAAGTCTCTGTTGTGTTCATCTGGACGAAGATGCATTGCGTTTCTTTCCCTGTAACACCTGGCTCCTGGTGTCACCGAAACTCCCCCCGGTTCCCTGTGGGTGATGATTTGCCTGCCATATGAGAGAGTCTTGGGTAGTTTGGAAAAAGCATACGTACTGAAGGCTCCGTACCTCTGGAGCTATACCTGGCCTTTGTACAACTACATTCCTATCCTCCCTCTCCATCCTACAGATGAGGGGTGGGTCTACCCACATCGCTGACTGGAGGAAGGTGGTGGCAGGAGAATTGTGCCATCGTTTCAATTGTGAAGTCACTAGTAATTGTCGTCTATGTGAATTCCCTATACATTACATGTTGCATGTACACGTCTGCCTCATTAAAGAGCTCTTTTCTTTTATGGTAATTCAGATTAATGGCCATGTCATTTGACAACAGCTGACATGTAGAAGCAGAGGTTTGCTGGCAGAACTGGAAATTGTATACAATACACTCTGTCATTGTCATGTTTGTCAGTCTGTGTGTTCACCCTGCT
>JAACJT020000075.1:6862660-6900649 GCA_009936485.2 Gymnarchus niloticus
CGTACACATTCAGTATGTGATACGCTGTCATTGTCATGTTTGTCAGTCTGTGTGTTCACCCTGCTCGTACACATTCAGTATGTGATACGCTGTCATTGTCATGTTTGTCAGTCTGTGTGTTCACCCTGCTCGTACACATTCACCCTCTCTCTCTGCTAACTTCGTCGTGATGTGCCATCTGATTAAATTCTTCACCAAAAAGCGACAGGCTGGGCCTAATGCAGCGTTGATGTTAGGAGTCTGTTGTACTGGATTTTATTTGCGCTGTGCTTGATGTATATTCAGTACAAATAGTGATGAATCATGACAATACCAATGAAAAGCGTTGCGTAAAACAAAGCTGTAAAACTAGCAAAATTTAATTAAAAATGTAAAAGTATGTAGCGCTTGTTAAAGAGATCCATCTTTCAACCACTTATGCCAATTAGGGACATAAGGGGGCTTGGAGCCTATAGGAGGCAGCATAGGGCATAAGGCTAGGGTATACTTTGGATGGGATGCCAGTTCATTGTTGGGCACACACTATGGGATTTAGCAGTTAACTTGCATGTGTGTCTCTCTTTCTCTCTAGTCTGTAAGGAAACTCACACAACATATAAAGCTTACACGCAAAGACCAGAGGCAGGATTTGACTTTTCAGCCAGGGA
This sequence comes from Gymnarchus niloticus, assembly GCA_009936485.2. NCBI lineage: Eukaryota > Metazoa > Chordata > Actinopteri > Osteoglossiformes > Gymnarchidae > Gymnarchus > Gymnarchus niloticus. Next base: position 6,863,308 of record JAACJT020000075.1, read on the forward strand.
AATATGGGTCAACAGTGGTACTCACTGAGCCATACGTGGATTAGACAGTTTAAGAAATCAAAAGTGATGTGAAAGTAAAAACTGAACTGTGACAGAAAATTTTTCTCTTCTCTAGGACAAAAATTGACTGTTTGCAAAAACACAATTTACCAATAATAAAGATTCTTCAAAGCTCCTTTAGGAGGTTAGATTTTTATTTTTTGTGTAATAATGAATGGCAGACAGGTATTGAAGGATACTTTGTGAGCGTCAATTAACTTCTCTTGTAATTTACAAGTAAATAAAAGGCGGCATGGAAAGGTCACATATCTACTTATGTGTAATGTTAAAGTCTTAAAGTTTTACTTGGAAAAAAAACTTGTGTTAAGGAAGAAAGGGCATTATAATGAAGATTTCAACATTTAGAGAAAAGTGGGTTAAAATGCATCTGAGCTGAACAAGCGAAGGGACAGGGGGCCAGAGTAAGTTAAAATGGGAGAAACAGGTTGACCCGGTCCTGTGGAACTAGATGAATGTCTGGGTGTAGGCACACCTGTTCAGTGGGTGGAGCTACAACAATTCTCCTCACTTTAACGAGACAGTGTCGCACCAGGGAGTCACACTGCGCAAGAGAGAGGAGCGAAGGAGGAAGACAGGAACAGACCGTGATTCCCAAAGCTGCAGGATGTTCAAAAAACCTGAAAAAGCCAGCACACTGAAAGTGACTGGGAAGCTCACCAAGTGAGTCTGGGCCAAGAGGTCAACTGTCTTGCGTTTCAATTCTTTGCATCACTTTTCCTTGCTTATGGAGTTTGTTTTGTTCCATTTATCCCTCCAACGGTTTCTATTCTATTTTGGTCAAAATTTCTGTTGGAGGATATGACCGAGGTAGGATATCTGCTGTGGTATACGTCAGGATATTAAGATGATGAATCATCTAAGGCAAGATCATCTAGTTTGCTGTGTTTTTGGAATTTGATGGTTTTGGCAATCTGTGGTGTTTTTGCTTTGTGTATGCTGTCAGAGGGTACCGCTGTGCTCTGTGTGTTGAATGGCTTGACAGGTAGTACTAAAAACCGAGAATGTCAAATGCAAGCACATTCATGAAGAAGAGAAGACATCGTAAACAAATGTATTAAATGGAACTCACCAGAGCAGCTGCAGGGTGTTCTGTGTGAAGAAGTTCCTTATAGTATTGCTTTGGATGCAATCTAGTAGTTTATCTTGAACTTAGAAACACTATCAGTTTGCTGGTCTGGATTCTATCAGTGACCCTTTCTGTATAATCCACAGAAAGTGTTCAACCTTTAAAGTCAGTCATATCAGTGTCATTTTAAATGACATGTTAGTAAAGATAATTAAAAACAACTGATTCCACTCATAACTGAAAAACTATACAAAAGAAGTTCCAGATTTATCTAGTACAGCTGAATTATTATTTCATGTAGCTGACCAAAATATTGTGCTATCATGAGTTTATACAGTATCTTAACCTTGTTGTTGGCATATTAAATGTCAACATACATTTGTATCGTATATTCTGAAATATGGCAAGTTTGCTTTTCTGATATATTCTGAGTAAATTAAGAATTCAGTTAGGAGATGTTAAATTAGCAAAGCAGTTAGCATTGACCAAAGCAACAAGTTCTGACAAAGCAATGCATTGTGGAAACACGGAAATATCAGTTTATAGTAAAACAATGCTTAGATGTTTGAGCAGCCTAAGAACCAGAAATTGATGGGTGGCCTGCATCTTTAGAGTTCTTATGAAGATTATTCCGGTGATGTGTAAGTGGTCTCTATTAACCTCTGCTCATTCTTTATTTAAATCTTTAATAAGCACAGAAACTTCTCAGTCACTTGCTAGGTTAGGTGTATCGTGCTGTGCTGTTTCTGGGAGAGGCCTTTTCACTACACACCCAAGTCATAAGCTACATTGGAACGTCAGTGACGTCTGTCTTAACAACCCCATAGTTCAGCAGCTGGGACGTGGCACCAGGCTGCCAGGGACAAACAGAGAGCAAGGGAGAAGGATGGAGCCTGAGAAGAGAAGGGCCATCCCTGGTTCATACGCACAACGGCTGGGCACATTGCCACCTCAGGGTGCTTTCTGTCTGCCTTTGAAGCCACTGTTAGGGGATGGCTGCCAGGGATGTCCTGTAGGTGTTGTGTAACTGTTAAGAAACTGTCCTAATCAGGCAAATGGAACATTTGGAAATGATTAACATCTTCCTTTTAGCAACCCCACATTAAATCACATCTTATACGGGAAATGTAAATGTTATTGTGGAAAGGCTCCCGGGCTCTTGAGGGTTGGAGAAGGTGACTGGGGCATCGCATCCTCATGCTGTAGCTTCTTGCCATGCAGTTCCTGGTCCTCAGGCAGCGGTCACTCAGGATACGTAGCGCAGGACTGCAGAGGAATGAGGTGTAATAGAAGTCATTTTCATTAGATTTGATGAAACACACACACAAAATCATTCAATGTTTCAAGCCCAATGAGAAAGACAGTTTAAGGCAGAAAGGCAAATGCAATAATGCGAAATGTTGCTTGATTTGTACCAGGAACTGCTATTTTTATTTAGCTGATGAGATCGTGAGGTGGGACTGTGCCATTTAAAGTTACACAGGGCTCTCTTATGTTACCTTGGTTAATAGGAAGGATTTTGGATATTGAACTCTCTGAGTGTAGCAGGAATTTTGGAATGCATGAGCATGATGACTGAACAGTTTTTCTTTTATAATTTTTTTTCAGTAATTTACCTACTTGTCTTAAAGAAAATTTAGAAATTGGTAGAAAGAAAAAAAACAAAATATTTGTTTTAATATATAAACAGCCATTGTTTAAGTGCCAGTAATTATGCTTCGGTCATTAAACGTGCATCACATCCATCTGCCCTTCGTTCATCCGCAATCTATTAATGACGCTATATACAGTCAGGATCAAAGTAATACAGATCTCAGAATGTCTGGGGAACGGCTGGGGAAGGACCTGCCAGCTTGTCACATGGCACTTTCGCAAAAAGAGAAATTTACAATTTTCAGCTCCTGTAAATGGAGGGAGTAAAACAGAGTACCACACATTAACCAACAAATGCACAAGTAAACGTGCAATTTTCACTGAGAAAGAGCCAAAGCAATAAGTTTTGTCTGCTGCAACTGTCTTTGTCCTGTAATGAACAGGAAGCAGAAAACTTACGGTGCAGGTATTTGAAAACAAAATCTCAGCCTGGTTTCAATGGGCAAAGACAGACGAGCAGACAATGCATTAAGCAACTAAAGTCATCAGACACCCCTCTGATTGCAGGAAATATTTTCCAACATCACAATTATCTCAGCTCAAAAACAGTAACACTGGAACAATGTGAGGGAAAAAGAGATAATTGGCTATAACCTTACAGAGCAAATCAATTATTAAGGAAACAGATTTTCTCATATTTTACAGGTAAACAGGTGCATGGAACCAGACAGAGGCAGTAGAACCGTTGACCAGAAAATACCATAAATTTCAGTATAACTGGGTAGATTTCTCTGTGAAACCAGTAAAATCCAGTTTAGCCTGGGATGGGGAGTGACCAGAAATACTTGACTTATAAACTGCCAGCAGGTGCAGCCAGAAATGGAGAAAGTGTGACAATTAACAATTGTGGAATGACAGCAATGAAAGGTATTCTGGAGGAGGCTTGCAAAACTTTCTTTTGACTATTTGTTGTGCACCCAGTTCCCATTCCAAATAATCTGCTCATTAATGGACATGCCCTATCCTTAGTTTGCTCAGTTGACAATCACATCCAGGATTTCAGTTGCTCAGGTGGAGACAACGAGAGCATCTTAGGTGGAGAGAAAGACATAAACAACTTCTGACTAGACCACTGCTCCGAAGGAGAAATTCAACAGTACTTAAAACTCCGAAATCTACGGAATTTTACTTGTTAAGGTACTGACAGCATAGCAAAACAGCACTGCAGAGAAATGTATTTATTGCAAGTCCCTCTGAAATGTTTTGAAGAGTGCCAGAGACATGGTTCTCTGTGGTTCTGGGTGTCCAGGCAAATATTTCTAAGTCAACCTTTTAATGCTAACACTCCTGTTCTCCTCATAGATCCCAAGCTACTGAACTGGCCACTCTGATTGCGCGCATGCAAAAGAATGCCGACCAGGTGGAGAAAGATGTCCTCCGTGCTGAAGAGAAGCTGGCTACTGTATGGTGACTTCTGACCTCTACCAAGCATGCATTTTTGAGCACTTGGACATATACACTATGCGCTACCCTTATAATGAGTTAAACTACACCTTAAAGGTGGACAGCCCCTCTTCCCACTAGAACACCTATGAATTAACCACTGTTTGAGAACCTTGCAGCTGTATGTATTTCAGTGTTATTACTTAATAGCAGTCACATTTGAATTAATTGCAGTTGCTCGAATTGGAACCCATTACTGCTGAAAAGTGAATGATTTTCCTTTCATCTAAGCTTATTTTCAACTTTGGCTCATTCATCCTGTAGGACAATGAGAATTTAAAGAAGAACCTACCCTTGCTGCACCAGAGAGCGAATGCTGATGCCTTGGCAGAAGCAGAAGGTCTCCTGAAGGATCTTTACCTGGATGTAGACAAGGCCAAGAAGTTCAAACACCCACAGGCTAGTGAGATTGAGAGCGAGTGAGTGACTCAGTACCTGAAACTTGGTACCTGCTTTGTCCACACGTAGGTGGGGTTGATGCACAATGCTTGTGTTGCTGGCTCAAAAGAAACTGCCTCGGTTTGAAATGTGCTTTTGTTTCGGATGTGCGCAATAAGCCCTCACAGTATGGTTAGGCAATTATTTTAAAACATGGAGCGCTCTGAAAAAGTCTCACCAGTGCACCATTTCTCTAGGTGGAACGATAGCCAAATTGTTCCTTTCTCGCTTGTTTTAGTGTTAGTCAGCTCCATGACCGCTGGTTCAAAGACTGCGCCCTTTACCGGGAAATTTATGAATCGAGGAAGGAGGTTGACATATTGCCCAGAATCGACTGGCCTCTGGTGCTGAATCAGAAACAGGTAAATCTATAACCCTACCCATATATACATTCAGCTGCATTGCATGCAAGAACCTCAACCTGACGCACGTGAAGACTTAACTAAGCATTAACACATGATATGTGTAATGCCACCACACTTTATGTTACCTCAACAATCTTTACACCAAAGTTGCAATCTGCTGCACAAACAAGTCAACAAAGCAAGCACAGAAGTTTGGCTTGTTTATTTTAACTTGATTGGAAAAACATTGCTTGTCTGACCATACCTATGTCATGTTGTATTGTGTAGAAGCAGGTAAATGCAGAGGAGTATGGGCCAACCGTGACAGACCTGGAGAAGCAGATTGCCGCTCATAACATCCTACACAAGGAAATCGAGGCCTATGGCACCCAGATAAACCCTACCTCTTTAAGTTCTCCGGTACATGCATCCCGCATGGAAAAAATACAAACATTTAACACATTTGCCATCTTGTATTAAGCGTCTTTTGCATGAAAACATGTATTCCAGTCATGTTCATTCACATGCTTAGCACTCCACTGTGCAAAAACCATTCCGGGTTGTATTTTAGTTTGTTGTAACCTTAGGCTTCAATGTCTCTGATCTTACAGGAGATGACTGCTGTTAAGAAACAGTACAATAATCTCTTGGTGAGTAATTTTCCTGAAGACAATGTTTGGAGTGTAGTACTACAGGGATTTGCTGAGGTTCATCAGAAACATTTAACAAGAAACCTTAGTTTAGTTTGTAGCTAGAGTTTTATTATCAATGTTTATTTTTGCTTTCCCAGGATGCAGCGATGTCTTAGAGCACAGTTTGGGTATCTTTTGGGGTAACACCTTCTCCTGTCGCACAGGACAACTCAAAGTGGCGTCGGCACTACCTGAGCAGCCTGTACGACTACATGCAGGGCTGCAACAGAGAGATGTCCTACCTGGGTGACGAGCAGAAGAAGATCCTGGAGCAAGACTGGAGTGACCAGATTGAGGACCCAACGCATGTTCGCAGACAGTACGAGGTGAGAAGGAGGTGTGGGACCTGCAGGAGGACAGGTGGCAAATGCAGAACTCGGAATGGGGTGTTAGGTACAATACAAGGGCTGATTGTACAAGAATTCCAATAAATCTACATACATTTACAGTCAGTGATTCAATGCAAATATGTGGACGATTGGTAGCCCAGATGGAGAATGATTTATTCCTATTAGAGAGCAGAAGGTCTTATTTCAGATGTCCACTAACCTTTATCCATGCTTTAACTTTCTTTTGAGTAGAATTTCAAGAACAACAGCCTTTTGGCCCATGAAAGTGACGTGAATAAACTTCAGGACGATGGTGATCGGCTGATAGAAATGAAACATCCCGCTAGCTCTATTATCGGGGTGTGTATGCTTCAAACATCTAATATGTACCATGTGTAATCTTCCAGAAATATCATACATGTGGGGTTTAATGTTCTGCAGGTTGCCAAATTCACAAGAGACCATTATTTCTCTGTCAGTAATTCACAGAATTTCCTTAGGGGATTTCAGGTCCCACAAATACCTTCAGGTACGTTTTCGCTGCTGACTCCAATCCTGTGTGTGTCTCAGAACCACAGAGACGCACTGCGGAATGAGTGGCAGAACTTCCTGAATCTTTGCATCTGCAAGGAAGCTCACCTGAACAATGTAGAAGAGTACAAGAAGGTAGCCAATGGGGGCACAGCGTCCTTTCTTAATCACACCAATAGATGTTCATCTGTCACCAGCGAACTGAACTGTTGGCAGTCAGCAGGTCAGGCTCCTAACTGCCTGTTATCGTGTGCACACTTTACAGTACCAGCTGGACATGGACACCCTGTCCGAGTCTGTCGCAAAACTCAATGATGGTCTGAACCCCAAAGCCTTTAGCAATAAATCCCACCAGGAGACCCTCCTCCAGCTTGAGGTAACACGCTGACTTTATCACTCAACCTTGAATTTGCACCACATCAACTTTGTTACATGGATTTTATTTTTTACTATCATTTGTTTTCATTTTTAATAGGTATGTTTGCCCGTTTGCCCCTTATCTGTTACTATTGTGCTATTATTATTATTATAGACCAGGGAGGTATACCAGAAAGTGGGTTTAACATATCCTGTAGTTAATCCTGAATTCTGAACGAAGAAAACTGAAAACCCTATTTCAGGGTTTGTCGAGATTCCAATCCTGAAGTCAAGCTATCAGTTTTCTCCAATCAGAATTCAACTTTAGCTACAGGATATGTTAAACCCACTTTCTGGAATACCCCCAAGGCTATCATCAATAAATCAATTAATCATGTAATTAATCAATTAATTAATAATTTTATGATTATTGTATGCTGCTTAGTTGATCCCTTTGCCAAAGTGACTTACAGATTTTTCAGGTTGATGACACTAATTATAGCAGGTGCCATCCTGGTACTTTAACTGATAACCTCCACCACATGACCTGCTGCCATTGTACCTTGTACAGGGAGACAAGAGCACACTACAGCGAAGTGAGCTGCTCCTGGCTAACTTAATGGCACGCAATGCCAATGTGGCCCCTCTGAAGCTGCGCAATACAAGGCTACAAAAGCCCATCAGCGTGGAGTCCCTATGTGACTGGAGCACCAAAAAGGTACGGTGGCCTGCCTTGAGGTCCTGGGCGCAAGGGGCTTCCATCTGGTAACAGTAATTTTTGGGTATCCAATACAGTGCCTGTGGAAAATAAAAACGGCCCAAAATGGTGTTTTATTTTAAAACATTGTATGGAAGTGTCTGTTTTGTTTTTGCTCACAAGAAAGCAGATGATTTCATTTAATTGATTAATTTCACAGCCCAGGTGTGCCCAGATATTTATTTTTTGTGCCTTTTTTCAGGCATCAGTGACTCGAGGGGAGAAGTGCATTTTGAGGTCCAATGCAGACAATATGAAATGGGATGTTGAGGATAGCAACGGTGTGACAAAAACCATTCCAGGAGTGTGCTTCCTGGTGCCACCACCTGACCAGGAATCCATGGACAAATTGAACCAGTAATCAAAGATCATTTAACCAAAAGTTGAAAACCATAAGTAAAAAGAATGTATAACTCACCACAGAAAGATGTTTTTTTAATAGCTTCAATAACGTCTAGTGCAATAGGTAATTAGGATCAAAGTGTTAAGTCCATTCTGTACACTTAATAAGCATAACCTTTCTCTCTCTGTGTCTCTGATATTAGACTAAGTGCAGATCTAGAAAATGTGAAAAAGAAGAGAGCATCTCTGCAAGCTTCACTGAAGAACTCTGCCACAGAAGTTGCATATCCACAGAGATCTGGTGAGTAGATTTTTATGGAACAGGCCCAAACCTTGGCAACATCAGACAGAACATTTGCATGAACACTAGCTGGGTAATTTTAGTAACATGCTGGATTTTAGGGGCCACAGAGTTCTAAGTATACTTATGAGAGCATCATAATTACTGTAATGTAATGTAAATTAGAATGTAATGTAAATTTGGCAATTAGGTCCTCCTCTTCAATCTCCCTTTTTAAATCATGATTAAAAACTTATCTTTATAGATTGGCTTTTAGTTCTGACTGCTGATAGTTATTATGTTATGATTTTAGTCCTTGTTGGCTGTAATTGCATTGTGATTATTTATGGGGTTGTTTTATTTTTGTTTTGTTTGTGCTAGTTTTGTACAGCACTTTGGAAAACTTCAGTTGTTAAAATGTGCTCTAGAAATAAAATTTATAATTACATAATTACTGGACAACATTTCTACTAAAAGCAGTCTAGCAGATTCCATGTTATGTTCTCCTGGTTATTTAGGCACTGTGTCCAGTAGTCTGGAGAATCCCAGAGCTAAAGAAATTGCCAACCGCCTAGACAAACTGGACAATGATGTCACGCAGGCCAAACAGAACATCCTAAACCAAATGCGAACACCAGTAGACCGCAGTGACCCGACGGGGGACTTGACTAACCGACTGAGAGGACAGGAGGTGATAATGAATGCTGAATACACCTGAATAATCTTTGCTTTTCACAGTCTTTCCTTTGTAGAGTACTTCTGATTTATCACTGAATGCACTACTTATGAAAGAAAATAATTTCAGTCCTAGTTGACTTCCCAGATTAAAATCCACCATTGTTTAAGGTGTTTCTCTCTGAATATATGTTGCTGTATGTAGTGCTGGCTTGAAAATACAATACTTGTCATCTTCCGAGAAACATCAAAGTTATTGTTCATTAGTGATGGGACAAATCGCCAGCATTGATTGGTTAGTTCAGGATACTCCCGGCCACCATGGGTTTTGAAGCCTCATTTGTCCCATTACTATTGATGATCTGATGGCATGGTTCCTTGCAGAAAGCAGCCTATGCTCTGAAGCAGCTAGAGCAGGACAAGGCTTCTCTCCAGCAGGATGTGGAGCCTCTCTTGTCCCAGTGGCCCAGCGGATCCATTTCTTCCACTCTGCGCCCCAAACTGAGCAATACCAAGAACAAGCAGGAAGAACTAGCTGCCATCTCTGACCTCTACACCAAGAAGTAAAGTCGCTTGCGCACGCTCACAGTGACATACATAAGAAACATTCGTATACATTAGACATCTTAGCTTTGAACCTGTTCCAGGTGTATCCACGACATTAATAATCTTCTCTTCTGGTTCTTGACAGGGTCAATGCTTCTCTTAACCTGGAGAACCAGTTAAAAAAGGTGGAGGGCACAGTTTCTGGGTTTGAGAAGCAATTAGCTGATGACAAAGTCATCCCAGATGTACCCGATACCCTTGAGACACGCAGTCAGGAAATTCAGGTTGGCAGAATACTCTCAGTTATTTGCTCAATCAGCTGTTCATCAGCTGAAGCTTTTATGGCATTGCTTCAAGTAGAATAAAAGCCACACTCTTGTCAGAAAATGCTATACTCCTTTCATAATAATTGGAGGACTACATAATGCGTACATTACTGGTAACATTTTATGTTTAGCTGTATTATTTACACCTAAAGTCTATTTTTAACCATTTTCTCGCAACCCCATTTGCATATCGAGTGACTCCATGTAGGGTCGTAACCCCAAGGTTGGGAATCGATGTGTTATGGTATACTATTTATTAAAAATACTGAGCCTAAATGGGTTGAATCTGGTGAAGGTATGGCATCCTGTGTCAACTCAGTCATCTCTCTGAAACCCATGGTACAGAGGCTGCGTAAAGATGTGACCAGCAAACAGGATGAAATGAAGAAACTCAGTAAGGATCTGGAGGACACTGAGCAACTGTGCAGCACACTGCAGAAGACCCACCAGGAGTACTGTCCTGATATCCGTAGGCAGGAAACTCAAGTCAATAACCTCAGGAATCGCTACAACAACATCAGCAACCAGCTCCAGGAGAGGTGGGAATGACAAGTGACCTCATAGGTTAAACCCTCTGATGCAGAGGTGATGATTACCCAGTTAATTTCAGTGGATGCTTATCTCAAATTTCGACGCAGAACACGCTTTTGCCTCGTGTTTTGTTCCTATGTCTTTGTTGAGTTCTTTATTCTGTCCATTCATGCAGAGAACGTCTGTTAAAAGAAGCGACCAACAAGAGCCAGGCTTTTGACAGTGCCACCCAGTCCCTGGATTCCTTCCTCAACAGCTTGCCTAACAACACGATCAGCCCTAATGACACATTGTCACAGATCACCAACAAGCAGAATTCTCAAAAGGTCTGATTGCATTGGTTCTCATATTTCCACATTAGGCATCCTATGACATCCAGTTGTGAAGAATGACGTATTGTAATTAATCCCAACATCTTTCATTCACAAAAATACTAAATACTCTCTTCAGATCTGAAGAGGAAAGTCCCATCAAATTAAACAGATGTGACAATTTAAACTACTTAGACTAATAAAAACAATGCTTTATTATAGGAACTAGAAAATCAAAAAGAATTGTTAAATATTTCTGGCCAAAATTAAATGTGCTATTCTTTTAATAGCCAACTCATAAAAGGATATTTTGTTGTAGAGAGTTGTTGAGGACATTAGGAGAAAGGGTGATGATGTTGACCACATGGTTGACCTGTCCCAAGACCTACAGTCCATCCTTAATGTAAGTCTTTCTTTGTTTTTTTAAGAATGTATGAACTAACATTACAGCTACTAAGACCTTGACATACATTAACCCAAAAACATCTCTATCTGGTTTTTATTTTATTAGACTTATGAAGCCAATTCTAACAAATACAACAATACTCTTGATGAAGCGAAAACCACAGCTCCTAAACGCACGCACTCTTCCTCCTTGGCGGATTCAGTGCAGAAAAAGGTAGGAGAACATCTCAGAGGACTTGAAATCGTAGTTGTTTACTTGAAAGCTATGTTATAGGCGTATGGTGGCTTGGTGGATAGCCACTGTTACCTCACACCTCTAGAATTCTATGCGTGTGGAGTCTACGTGTTTTCACCATTCACCCTGGGAGGAAGAACAAGTCCTTTAAACCCTCTCTGATTTCCAGAAACTTCTCTTATTTACTAAATTTTGACAACCATGAATTGGTATCAGGTGGCGATGCCACTTCACTCCCTGGTTGTCTCTTTTCTTTGTTTTCCAATTTGTGATTGGACTTCCACTTGTTATTAGAGACCATTACTATGTAGACCCCCCCTTCGCCCCCAAGGGTTCAAATTCTTCTCACAGGTTCCAATCTTTATGGCTTCAACAGAACCACAGGTTCTCAGCTTCTCATCTACCACACTGTAAGCTACATCTTATTTTACTTGTTTTTCTCATTTGGTGTTCTCAGTTTCCCCTTTCACACAGTTCCCTACTAAAGTACATAGCAAACAAAATAAATAAATATACATCTCTCCTTGAGACAAGCTACACATACAGAATCCATGAACTAACTTTGCACGTAATGGCGTCAATAATAATGTTTTTTTTATCCATACTATGTATTGGTACGATTTTTGTTTTAATATGAACTGGTGAAGAGTTGACTTGTGTCAGGGTGAATTATAAATTTTTGTACAGGAGCTAACGGCATGATGTGTATTTCTGTGTAATAGGAGAAGGAAATGGTTAACCGTTATGCTGAAGTATCTGCAAAAAATGACCAGCTACTCAACCAGATGGGAATTGCCAAAAACATCATTGCTCAGGTAACCAAAGGCAGGCAGATATTATTAGAGCTGAGTGTAAATATTTAAATGAGCATTTTATATTAATGAAGAGAGAATTTTTTGTTACGATTCAATTAAGATGAAAATGTGAACTAGTAATCACAAATTTAAATATTTCCATTTTGGATTTCCGACTTTGTGTTAAATCGCTAGGGTAAAAACTTCTAAATGACTTGCATAATGTGATTCTACTAGAACATAAATGCACACTCAGAAGAATAGTGAGACAGTCTCCTTAAAAGCTGATTCCTTGTCTCCTGAGTAGAATGAGGAAATGACAAACCAAGTAGTGGTACGGCAGCAACTGCAACAACAGAGCATGCAGAAGAACCAGAATGAGGTTGCCAATCTGAAGAAGGAACTGGAAGATGAGATTTCCAGGAGATCCCACGCAGAGAGTAGCCTGAACACTTACAAAACACGTATGATGTCTTTGAAGAATCGCAAAGGGGTAGAGCGGGTGCAGGAGACTGAGGTACTCCAGTACTACCGTGATCCAAAACTTGAGAACGATCTGGAGGACCTAAAGAACAAATCTCACAAAGAGTCCTTGAAACGCTCCAGCACCCATACAGAGATTGAGTTAACTAATAAGAAAATTGTCAACCTTGAGCTCGAGATAAAAAATTTGAAGCCCAAGCTAGTAACGAAGGAGGTAACAGAGATTGAGAGAGATTCACAGCTTGACTTGGAAGCCAAGAAACTGGCAGAGGAAATACATAGGTTGAAAAATGAGCTTCGTACCAGAGAAACTGAAACAGTCCAAATGAAAACTGAGGTCAACATTCTCCAGCAAAAAATGCCAACCATAAAGGAGCGGATAGTGAAAAAAGAAGTGGTTAAACTGGAGAAGAATCCAGAGATGCTGAAAGCTGTGAAAAACTTTGAGCTGGAAATTGCAGATGAAGGAGCAAAGTGTAAAGCTCTGAATGATGAGATATTCCAAATCAGGAGCAAAATCAACACACTAGAAAGGATTATCCCTACAGTGCAACCCAAGATTATCACTAAAGAGGTGAAGAAAGTGGAACAAGATCCAGAGCTAATCAATGAGTCTAAAAAACTCAGACAATCATTGGAGGATCAGAAAATGGAGAACGATGCATTGTTGAGAGTAATCAAAGAACTTCAGGATCGATATGTTCAGGTGGAGAACATGAAACAAAATGTAGAAATAAAAGAAATCATCAATGAGACCTACAGAGTGGACCCTCAGACTGAAGGAGAGCTTGTGCGGCTGAAAAGAGAAATACAGGCCTCTACCAAAACTCGCAGAGATCTAGACAACAATACTGAAATAGTTAGAACGAACCTGACATCGCTGAAATCCCAGAAGCCTAAAGTGGAACTCAAGGAAGTGCTCCAGGAAGTGGTTAAAGTGGAAAAAAGCCCTGAAATTATGAAAGAAATAGAGAGACTCAATGAACAGTCAGCACGCTTGCAGAGCTCCTACAGCACAACTCGGGACCAGCTGCTTCGTCTACAAAAAGAGAGGGATGAATTGAAAGTAGAAAAATCGAAGGTGGAGACAAAGCTTGTGATGAAGGAAGTTGTTAAGTATGAAAAAGATCCACTTTTGGAGAAGGAAGCTGAACGACTCAGAATGGTGCTGCGTGAAGAAACTCAACGTCGCCGCACCATGGAGGAAACGGTCTTTGATCTAACGAACAAATACATCTTGCTGGAGAGGCAGAAACCGGAGGAGAAGATAGTAGTGCAAGAAGTATTGCATTTGGAGAAGGACCCCAGGCAGATACAGGATCATGAGAAGCTAAACAGAAATCTGGATGAAGAGATAAAGTCACGTAGGCAGTTGGAGTTGGAACTGCAGCAGTTAAGAGTCTTGATTCTGGAAAAGGAGAGAATTCTGAGGGAGTCAGACGAAAGCCAAAAGAGGATCCAGGTAGAGATGGAACTTAGACAGATTAAAACCAGAATCTATGAGCTTGAACATGCTCCTCCACCAATTGAAGAGAAAATTATTATGGAGGAGGTCCTGAAGGTTGAAAGGGATCCCAAACTGGACAAGTTGACAGCTGGGTTACGTGCAGACCTGGAGAGGGAGTCCAATAACATATCAGCCTTGAATAGGGACATTAGAAACTTTACCCTTAAAATCGATTTCTTGCAAAAAGAGAAGTCTGTGCAAAAAACTGTCTATAAAGAGGTGATTCGAGTAGAGAAGGACCAGGCTGTAGAGTCTGAGAGGGCTAATCTCAGAGAACAGTTGTCCCGTGAGAGAAATGCTAGGAGGGATGTAGAGACAGAAATCCAACGGGCCAGGGACAAAATGAACAGGATAATGGCTACACATGATAGTGCTTCCTGGGAAGGGAACAACCTCACTCAGAAGAAGGATGCCTTGCTGAAGGAGAAGGAGAACCTTATGAAGGAGCTGACAATACTGGAGTCTGAGAAGCAAAACACCAGCATATCCTTCCAGCAGCAGTCTAAACTGATGAGTGAGAGGACCTTGATGAGCAGGCAAAAGAGCATGAAGATGGAGTCAGATGTTCAGCGACTGGAGAGGGAAATCCTGGATGAGAAAGACAAGATACACAAAAGGGAGTTAACCATCATGGAGATGGCTAGCAATTTAAAGAAAGAGGATAACTCTGAGAAACGAACGAGGGAGACCAATCTCTCCACTAAAATCACAATTTTAGACCCAGAAACAGGCAAAGACATGTCACCATACGATGCTTACATGGCTGGGATGATTGACCGTAATCAATACATGCAGCTGGAAGAGCTGGAGTGCGACTGGGAAGAGAAAACTACATTGGGACCTCGAGGAGAGACCTCAGTTCTCCAGGACTGCAAGAGTGGCAAGCAGTATTCCATCCAAAAAGCCCTGGATGATGGGAGAATCACTCAGTATGATTTACAACAATACAAGAAAAACAAGATGTCAATTTCAGAATTTGCCCTGCTTGTTGCTGGAGACAAAAGGACAAAAGCCTACAGTAGTCCACTGACCAGTGCCACGCCTCCGTCTCTGTCCACCTACATGCCTTCATACACCACCCACAAAGGCTACTTCTAGAGCAAAGAAATATGAAAAAATATTCAGATAATTACGATGGCATAAAAGACTGAGCAGAGAAAACACTGTTTCAGGAAATGATTAATTTGCTCAGTCTAGGGTCACCTTACTGCTGTTTGTACATGTTTACTTGTTATGGGATGCTCTCCATTTATTGTGCTTCTTATTTAAATGGCATGATAAAGCATGTATATTCATGGTAGAAAAAATGTGACTATGTGATTTAATCTGAAACATTTTGCAATTCAGCATTAGGGTTGAGGGGCAAAGACATTTTTCCCATTTATCAAGCTTTGCTGATATATTAAATTGCAGAGGAAGATTATATTTCACTAATTCTGCATTTCGTTTGATATTGTATCCAGAAATGACCCTGTATTAAAATTTAAATGGCTAATATCTGTTTGATTTTTATTTTTGTGCATGTTTACTTCTGTAAGAGATTTGGTTCTCTCCTTAACGACAACAATAAACTTTTTCTCAAATATGTTGTTGCACTCCACCTGCTTCAAGTCTACAGGGCCGACAATGTGGCTGGACCTTCCTTGGAATGCTGCAGCCGTCTCATGTTGGGACTGCAGTCATAAATACATGTATTCAAAGGCATTAAACTGTGTGAAGAGCTATCACAATATCAAGCAATGTTTCAGTTAAAACATTAAAACACATTAGCTATTGTAGAAACAAACATCTCCTAATAGTACTGTATAACTTGTTAAAGTAGACACAGGTTGGTCTTCATTTTGCATTCTCTGATTTTACATTATATTTCATGTTTATAGAGTGGCCATTACTTTCACTTGTCTGTTCAATCTGCATGTAACGGGACATGTCATGCATGATTGATATGATCTGAAGAGTTTTTTTTGCTGAACACTCTAATTGACATATATTAGTGTATAAATCGTATGCTTAGTCAGGATGAGGTGTGCAGCTTAATGGTTTTCCTGACCGTGTTGTTTAAGGTGAAAATTTTGGAGCTTATTAAATTGAACCTCAATATAGATTTGTCTGTTTTACTGTAAATAGTGTACAGATTAAAATTTAAAAATAAGGACTCTTACAGCCAGCAGAGTATGTGGCAGGCATGTTTAATTTAGCCTTTAGAATGCCTACAGGTATCTCATGACACAAATTGAAAAGAACCTGCAGGAGAATCTGGGGAACAAATTCTCTGTTGGTGTGTGGCTCGATGGTTTAGGGAGTTGCCCCCATGTCTGGATAGTCATGGGTTGGATTTCTGTGGCCGGAGGCATAACCATGTCACTGTTGGGGTGCTGGATGGCACCCTATGCTCTGACCCCAAGCTTTAATCACAAAAGCATCTGGTAAATAAGTAATTCAGTATGATGGAGGACCATCAGCTGGCAGATTACCTGAATACATATCACTACAGATTCAGAGATCAGTCTCTTCTGACACTTCCTCTGTTCAAATCCTCTCGGTCACTGCACAAACCCTGGCCACTAACCCACGTGCATTCAGGATCTGCATGGAAGACGCAAAAGATCACGAGAGCACGGTGCCCTGATGATGACTCACCTTCCTGTCTGAAAGCGCATGCGCTGGTCAATGGGCTCCAGCCTTCACTTGATACCTCCTCACTCAAAACGTGAACAATTTCTGTCCCCATGAAAACACACGAGGGCTCTAAATGACTACAGACCTGTCGTTCAGACCTCTGTATTCAAGAAATGCTTCAAAAGACTGAAGCTAATCTACCTGTAGGCCATTACAAATCTCCCACTAGATGAGCCAACAGGTTAGTAAATGATGAACATCAGGTACAGGGCCTCATCGAACTTGCAGAATGGGTCATATGAGTCAACCTGCCAAGCACCCACAATCTGTTCATCTCTAAAGCCAAAGAGGGCTGACCTCTCACATTCAAGGTTATCACCTGTTTCAAACACCTGCCTCTGGCAGGTGTTTCATGTCATTGAAGGCGAGTACACTCATATTTCAAAGTAGTTGCTTTCTACATTCCGTAACACTCATGAATGGACAATTTTAAAGATAAAAAATACAAAGGAGTGTTTGTCATGTTATATCTGTAACCAAATGACAATCATTTCACATTACTGCATAATTTGTAACTGTTTATGATATACAGTACTGTGCAAAAGTCTTGAGCCACCTCTCATTTCTTTATACTTTGCTAGAAAAATGGGACAATAGGTACAGTGATTTATTGCAACATCATCTGATCATCTGTAATCATCCGCACCTGTTTCATGCCTTAAGATGGCTTTGTTATGCTTGAATGATTCATATGTAGGTCACTGTGTGACTTAAACAAAAAACATTCCTCTGAAACTGGTCAGGAACAGAGACTGGACTGAAAATAAGAGCCAAAAACTTTGTAAGTCCTTCAGGAAGCCTAGAGAACTATTCCTCAAGACTACACTAAAAAAATACAAGTCTGGCTCTTTGGAAGCAAAATATGAAGGAATGAGGAGTGGCTGAAGACTTTTGAACGTTACTATATTTACTTAACATCTCTCTATTTCATAACCTTTATATATTGCATTACTACGATGGCCTAGCATCCCGTTCAGGGTGTACCCCAGTCTTGTGCCCTGTGCTACCTGGGATAGGCTCTAGTCCCCCTGTCCTGCCATGACCCGGACCAGGATGAACAGTTAAAATATGGATGGATGGATATATCTTGCATTACTGCACTTTTAGTGTGGTTTAAGCATTGATTTGTGTGAGGAAAGTGAATGTTGTCTGAATGAATGTTGCAACCGAAAGTTCTAACCAGAAGCAAATTACTGCTTAATGCTACATACTTATCCAGTAAATTATCGTTCGGAAAGCATTTTATCTATACAATATAGTACTTAAGCTATAACATCCTCATTAAGACAATGCAAATGTAAAAAAAATATAGCTTTATACATAATATACAAACAGGTTTTATTCAGCCAAAAAATATTGGTTATGCTCAGTGATTCATTAAAATAAATTAATTTAAATTTCTGAGATATGTCCACTCTATTTACAACTCAGACACCAGTGTTAAAGAAATTCAACCAGCAATAAGACACAGCACCCAATCCGATGGACCTTTTCAATAAACTACTGCCATGTAAATCTTCTACCATTGTGTTATTTTACTCCATTACTAAACTTTGAGTTGCCCTCATGCCCCTCATAAAATGGCTCCCTACTGCCTTTCATCCAGTGAGGGAGCCACCAGCTGAGGACAGACAGGGTGCTGGTGGCGACGTGACATCTTCACCCTCCCTCTCCTGTAAGTAGCTCCTCTGTTCCCTGATGGCCTGCTCCAGTCTGGGAAGGTGTATCCCATCCACACAGTTCAGCACACGTGCACGCACCATCACTCCACCACCTTAAAATGTACACATAAGTACGTCTTGCATTTAGGCTAAACATGCTTACAAGTACTAAGAAAAGCAGAAAAACTATAAAGATAGTGTTAAGGGACAAACTTACCCTCTATCCGCTCAACCTCCCCCAACACTACATACTGAGTGCCAACCAGGGGATGAAATGGCTCCACAAAGGCTGTGTGAATGGTAATGTCATGTTTAGCTGACAAGTGATGGGTGGAAAGAATGGCTTCAGAATCTTCTGGTTTGTAGGATAGTAATCTGTGGAGATGATCAGAACGTAGGGATTTTTGCACTGACAGAAAAAGACAAGAAACAGGCATACT
Source organism: Gymnarchus niloticus (assembly GCA_009936485.2). Classification (NCBI taxonomy): domain Eukaryota; kingdom Metazoa; phylum Chordata; class Actinopteri; order Osteoglossiformes; family Gymnarchidae; genus Gymnarchus; species Gymnarchus niloticus. The sequence continues at coordinate 6,882,193 of JAACJT020000075.1, forward strand.
CAACATACAAGTTTTAGTAACGTTACAATACAAGTTATTAGAAGTCTTAACCTTCCATATGTTCTCACTGTAGCTCCATCTTGGATTGAACTGATTTCCCAGGGAAAGTGAAAAACGCCAGCTGCCGGCAGCATTTCTCGACACATAAGAGAGCGTACTGTCAATTGATGCTTCCGCATTGAGTTAATTATGTTACTTCTCTCTATTCAGGCGGTCAGCTCACACGACTGACCATATTTTCAATTCATATTCAAATATTTTCAGGGAGCTAAACCGATATACAATTCAGTCTGAGTGGAAGAAGACAACGTTGTTTCGAATTAAGTTGGCGTTAGAAAGGAACTAACCAGATCAGTTTAACGTTAGAGAGGTCCATCAAGATCATTTAAACCAGCCAGGACTGACCAAATATAATAATTCTGGAACACTAGTAATGTAATTAGGTTCATCTGCATACATTTTAAAAATGCAACGCAACGATCTGATACATTTGATTGGGTTGAACGTACCAACCCGCTCTGCACCTTTACTTTCCTCGCCTCGGGGAGGCAAAGATCCGGATGGTCGAAGAAGCAATCCGAAGCGATCTTGCAAACGGACTACGTTACCAGCAAAAATCGATCGCCTACGATTGCACGGCCATCGGTGGCTGTGAACACGCATGCATTTCCCAGGCTGTCCCAAGCACACACGTGTTGTGTACCGCCAATGGCCACGGAGACCTTACGTTAGATCCTGCTCAGCCATCTCCCCGCCCAGCTATGAAGCGAAGTCAGGAAGCAGATAGAGGACGACCCGTTTCTTTACTGTTCCAGGCCTGAGCTTACAGCGTTATATAAGGTCTACTGTATAAAGCTGTGACAGTTCCAAGTACGCCCATAAGCCGCACCATGAACCCCGACATCCGCAGAGAACGGGAGAAGGCGACTTTCAACGTCGAGGCGCTGACGCATATTTTGGATGGCAATGCGGAGAAAACAAAAAGGAGACGGGAGATCGGTGGGTCTACAGGCGTTAATCCTGCTGTCCGTGTAAATCCCACTTGATGAAAAATACATATGTGCTATTGATTAACCTAGTAAATACACATTGTTGTCTAGAAAGCTGTTCATGGTGATGCCTAATTTTGATGTCAGTATATTCACTGTAAAAGCTCGCAATACTGCTTTAGGGTAAAGTTTTACGTAATCCGTGCTAATTCTTGACAGGTTTTGGACTGTGCTGTCCATTCTGAACACACTGTGAAAATCTACATCACTTCCACCCATCTGTCATTTGAAGTGCTGTCAGTGATTCCTTGGTTCTTCTCTGAATGCATTGTATGAGAGGAGCCCAGGTGGAAGGCGACAGTAGAATGAACAATGGTCTGCTGTGGCTATGTGTCGAGTCATTGTAAAGACTGAAACCCGATACATTGAAAGTGTAACCCTCCCACTCCATAGAGTCTCTGGTGATCAACGACCCCGACTTCCAGCATGACGACCTCAACTTCATGTCTCGCAGCGAACGATATGATGCTGCGGTCAAGAAGAGTGCCCAGATGATACTGAAGCTGCGGGAGTATGGTATCTCCGACCCAGAAGAAATGTATTGCTACAAGAGGTACATGCTGGCTCTTTGGAATGCAGAACCTCTGCCAGAAATCATCCTTAGACACAAGGCTTTCTTTCATTACCTTCACTTGGCTACAAACTACAAGTTATCCACTTGAAAAATTCCAGGTTCTTCTACTTTACTGTGAAGCCTGTACAGTATATGATCCCTGCCATTATTTGAGTTAATGTGTAGCTAAAAGTTCCAGTAAAGCTTTGGTATCAATGCAGAGGTCAGAGTTTGTCAGGTCATTTGAGGAACCATTGGCTTTTTCTGTTCAGCAATACATGGGAGCAAGTTAACTTTGTTTCTAATCATTTAAACAGTTATTACACCGTTATTTTGGTGGTTTAATGTTGCGTAAGGCTGAAACTTTTTCTGCACATTTAGAATGAGTTAGCATATGAATACGGAAACATTCTTAAGATTGTGCCATTCTTTAGATGTGTTTTATGGAAATTAACATTCACATACCTTGTACTACTCCTCAACATCTGGTCTGAGTATGGGCATTTGATTATTATGTCTGACTTTTGGGGAACAAAATTTTGTCCTTCAATAAAAAGAATTAGAGTTAACCTTTTTTGGCACAGGAATTTGAGCAAAGTGCTACCTTGTGTTTAACATGGGGGTATAGTTGCCTCATCTTCCTCATTATCTTTGGTTTGGCATTTCACTTTTCTGGTGTGGTTTTCTCCCTTGTACATGTTTATCAGGTTGGGTGTAAGCCGATAATTCCAAATGTCTGAAGAGACCTGAAAAATATTATCTTCGTATATTTGTTTAGCTGTAGTATGTTGATTTTAAACTGACCTTTGGTCTGCCACATTGGTAATTGCCCTTTTTTTAAAGTTAACATGCTATGAGAAGCATTAGGAACTAGTATACATGTCTCTCTAGGGTGGTACGGTGGCTCGGGGGTAGCACTGTTTCATCTTACCTTCAGCTCTGTGTGGGTGGAGTCTGTGTGTTTTTTTCCCATGTTTCCTGGGTTCCCGTCGTCATTCCAAAGACAGGCTATTTTGCACTATCCAGGATGCATCCCTGCCTTGTACCTAATCCTGGCCAGGGTTGGCTCTAGACTCCCTCACATCCTCTGATCAGGATAAGGGCATGGATGGGAATATCTGTATTTTTCCTGTTGCAAAGGTGCTGGCAACAATATCCTTTTCCCTTTTTTGAATATAAATGGCAAAAGTGTATAAGCTCATTTAACATTAAGAACGTTTTAACATCTGCTGTACTTAGTTTGAAATTCCGGTTGGCTGTGGTATAGAATAAGGTTGAAGAGCCACGGATGTCTCTCTAGTTGTGGGCTTCAGTAAATGCAGGAAAGCAAAGGTCATTCATCGTTGAAGGCCCTGCTTAAAAATGTGACTCACTCTTCAGCCTGTATAACCCATTTAATGTTATTTAGTCTTTTCTGGGAAGAAATTTAAATCGAAAGCATACAAGTTATGAATTGTTTGGAAAATGCATCACACAGGAATAGTTTATGATAAAATTGTATTTAATAGCATATGGTGCCTGCTGATGTGTGACATAGTCAATAACATTAGGGTACTGTCAGGTTCTGTGTAATGGGTGACAACACACTACAGCTATTAATACGATGGGTTTGCTTTTGGAAACCGGCTTAGAACAGCGAGGGTTTTGGTTGCTAGGGCAGTACAATGTGTGACCATGTTCCACGATGTTAAGCTGAAATCCATCGTTGATGGGAATGCCTGATTGTACAGTCTGTGTCTGTCCCACCTGTAGACTGGTGACAGGGCATCACCACGAGGCCCTGGGTCTCCACTTCGTCATGTTCTTGCCCACATTATACAGCCTGTGCGACGCAGAGCAGCGCCAGAAGTGGCTTCCCCCCGCGGAGTCCTTCAGGGTCTTAGGCACCTATGCCCAGACGGAAATGGGACACGGTCAGTCTAATGCAGAGATCCAGAGGTGGTTTTGGTCGTATACGTGGAGCATTCGTCAGTGTTTGAGTGGAATTTGCAGTAAATGAGATGGTCGTTGTAAGGTTGTTTGTTTGCAATCTTGTCGTGGAACATCTTGGATTCCTGCAGGTGTTTGACCAGCCTTTCTGCCATTTGCACCCGTGTTCTGTTGAATGCGGAGCCTTACAGTAGCAGTTGCCGAATTTCAGTAACGAATGCTTGTGTCAAAAGCTTCCACTCCTTCTACTTGTGGTTGTATTAATGTGAATCATGTGATAGTTCAAAATTCTATGGCTGTTACTAAAACTGGCGGGCTGATCTTGTTTGAAGCTTTCTGACTGAAGATCAGCTGAAGGAATGCAAGCTCACTGAAATTATGAAAAGTAGAATCCTACCTGCTTCTTTTAATGAACGCATCTTCAGTTCCCTGTCTATAGCATGTTGCTGTGGTTCGCTGTTTCTTTGCACGTGAAGCCTTGAACTTGGTCAACCCTCTTTGTAAATCAATCACTGGCCAATAGTCAACTTTGGCACCAATATTTTGTGATCTGGTCTCCAATCAATGATTTAATTTTAATTGACATTTAATAATGCAAAGATGGAAAAAAAGGCACAGGATGCAAAAACTGAATAGAGTAAACGACAGGTAATCGAAAGATAAAATTTCAGTCTGAATATAGCTTTTTTTTTTTTCCTCTCCTTTGCGTGATCGAAGTGAAATCAGACTAGTTGTTTTTCATATGTGTTTTGTGTAGAAACATTCTTGATCTAGTTTCAGACATGTACAGGGCTTGTCTGTTCAGGAAAGGTTTCGACATTTCTCCCGCCAACTCCTGTCTCGCCCCCGTGTTAAATACTTCAGCCTCTAGGCTTCTCTCATAATGTGTCAGGTTTATCGGGCTCATCAGTGTAATATCAGACTTTATTATTTATATATATATGTTACCATCCGTCGTATCGCTGCATATCCAGTACGGGAACATAACGTAGGTCAGCTTCTTCTGAAAGTTTCCACCAGCTCAGGGTTTGCTTCCTATGATGATGAATCACATCACAAATTATATACAAGCACCTGGAAGTTGACACTTTTGGGATCATTTGCTTACTGTCGTAATTTGTCTTTCGAGACTAACACACTCGTGTGTGACGCAGAATGAATCTCCCAATTTGATGTTTTTCAGAATGTGAATCTGGTTTTGAAATCTGTTTAATCAGCATGAGGCACTTCCTCACATGGGTCACTAACCAGTTGATTTCCCCTGTTTTCCTTCTTGTTTTCTGGGTGATCATCCTTGCACACTCCCGTACCTCTGCCCATCTGTTTCTATCCCCCCCGATCTTTTCCAACTCTTTTCTCTGCCTTCACCTCCCCCCCTTCACTGGGAACATCAAAAATCCTTGCTCATTCTTTTCTCCCCCGCATAAAACCTTCGCCTCCTTGCCCATGATCTCTTACTTCTGTTGTTGCATGCACGCACACTCCCAAACGCACGCACGCACTCGCACGTACGCACCCTCAATACAGCTGTGTGCACTGTGGGCGCCCGGGGCCCCTGGACCTCCATCTGGGGATGTTCCTGCCCACCCTGCTGAACCAGGCTACGCCCGAGCAGCAGGACACCTTCTTCATGCCTGCGTGGGACCTGAGGATCATCGGCACCTATGCGCAAACCGAGATAGGCCACGGTAACAGAGCTGGTGCTTCCTGGTTGCATTACTCCCTCATCCTCCTGCAGCCTCGAAGCAGCATGCATCCCTGCAGTTTATAATGCTGCAGCCTCACTATGGTAGTCTTTCAGAATCACTCCGTTTTGCTGTATGATAAACAGGCTTCTGTTGCTGTATGGCACTGCAACTTATACACTTAAGAGGTTAAATTTCTGCATGTTTTAATGCCCTGCGTGTTCTCACACACACACACACTGTGTGACGTTTCCAGCTTTCACCTTTTAAGAAATATGTCCTTGGCAGAGTCTATACATCTGTTTGTGCTGTCAAACACCTACAGAACTATCTCCCAACATTATACAAACCTTTTTTTTTTAAAAAGAAGAAATATGAATTTTGATTTAAATGTTTTCAGTTTTTTTTTTTGAGTATGAGCAGTTGAAATTGTCCGTTGTCCACTGCTGTAGGATGTGTACGTGTGTGTCTGTGTGTATCTGTGTGTATCTGCGGGCTGTGCCTTTGTCTCATTTGTGCTCTTGGGTGTGTTTTCAGGGACCCACATCCGGGCTCTGGAGACTACGGCCACATACGACCCGGCCACTCAGGAGTTTGTCCTCAACAGTCCCACGGTCACCTCCATAAAGTGGTGGCCAGGTGGATGTGAGTAACCATTCAGTTTTTCTGTGGCTTAGCGATCCATTAATGGTGGTACCGATCCTGGAATCTTGGAACGTTAGAACAAATTTAAATGTCTTCCTTTTGTCTTCAGTGGGGAAGACGTCCAACCACGCTGTCGTCCTGGCACAGCTGCACACCCAGGGCAATTGTCACGGCCTCCATGCTTTCATCGTTCCCATCCGTGACATGAACACCCATCAGCCCCTACCCGGTATCAGCTTCTTGCCAGCTTCGATGTCTCGTCTTTTTCATCTCTCCCTCTGTCTCTGCGATGATGCCCTCTGTCAGTCATTTTGAGTGACTGACAAACAGGTTTTGTGGCACTGTGTCTCTTCCTTTTCTCAGGGGTGGTGGTGGGTGACATTGGGCCCAAGTTCGGTTTTGACGAGGTGGACAATGGATTCCTGAAGCTGGAGAACGTACGGATACCTCGGGAGAACATGCTGATGAAGTACGCCAAGGTCTGTGACCTGAAGCATGCCATGGAATACAGTCACACCCTATGGGTTGTTGATGTCCCCTCTTTGAAGACTTTGAGCCACTAAAATGATACCAAAAAGAAATTTGTTAACCTGCAGAGCTCATTAAGCTTTACCGGGTCCAGCCAATGGTCACTAGTTTCGCCGCTTGATCTGAACGTCTGTTTTGAGTTGCTTCCTGACCGATGTTCCACATCGATGCCCGTGCTACAGGTGGAACCAGACGGCACTTATAGAAAGCCCCCAAGCGACAAACTGACCTACGGCACGATGGTGTTCATTCGCTCCATGATCGTGGGCGAGTCGGCCCGGGCCCTGTCCAAGTCCTGCACAATCGCCATCCGCTACAGCACTGTGCGCCATCAGTCGGAGCTGCGGGCTGGGTCAGTTCGAGAGGAAGCTTAACACAGGCCTATAGAGCACAAGCTCAGGAGCACATCCATTGAGGCACAAGTCAATGGAAACTGAACCAGTGGTCCTGTTCTGAATGGCCGGTACCAAGGGCTGAATGACTGGAATTGATAATACACAGATGCTAGATCTTGATGTTCCATAGTGCTCCTGGATGAAAAGTCTGACTCTGGAGTTTCTGGTGTTTGGTTCCCCTTCCCCTCTTCCCCAGTGAGCCGGAGCCTCAGATCCTCGACTACCAGACCCAGCAGCACAAACTCTTTCCGCTGCTGGCCACTGCCTACGCCTTCCACTTCATGGGCCAGTACATGAACGCGACTTACCACCGCATCACCGGGGACATCAACCAAGGAGACTTCAGCGGGCTGCCTGAGGTATGCTGCCCTGCTCTCACAGGGTGCTCACTTTTTCTGCTTTCCAGAGAACCTTCAACATTTTAAAGGAGCTCCTCCCTCCCTCCCTCCAGCTGCATGCTCTATCTGCGGGCCTGAAGGCCTTCACGACGTGGGTGGCCAGTACCGGGATCGAGGTGTGCCGCATGGCCTGCGGGGGACATGGCTACTCCCGCTGCAGCAGCCTGCCTGACATCTATGTCCTCTTCACGCCCACTTGCACCTACGAGGGCGAGAACACCGTCATGATGCTGCAGACTGCCAGGTTGGGGCCGCCGTTGTGTAGGAAACTCTCTTGTGGTCTCTAGGGATGGGTCTGCAGTGATAGCTCCCATGTCTGCCCTCCCCACCAGGTACCTGGTGAAGAGCTACTCACAGGCCAGCAAGGGACAGAAGGTCACTGGCATGGTGTCCTACCTGAACGATCTGCAGCGTTGGCTGCAGGCCCAGCCGGTGTCATCCAGGCCCACGGTGGTGGACGTCAATGACTTGAGCAGCCTGGTGGAGGCCTACAAGCTGCGGGCTGCAAGGTGAGAGTTGGAGAAGGAGGGTGGATTTTGATTGGTGGACTGTAGCTCATTGGTTGTTTGTTTATTGATTTATGGAAGCTCCTGTTGGAGGTACGTTCAACTGTATTTTATACAAGGAGGGGGGAACCCTGATGGCCTGAACAAATTTTTCAATGGCACCCCCTGGAACAAATGTCAAGACATTTTTTTGGGGTTGGTAAATCAGGTTGAGCTGATAATTTCAAAAATAGATAGCGACTCAAAAAATTTGGGGCAACCCTATTTATACATGCATTTACTTGAACAGTTCACAAATGAACAAGAGCTTGTGCTTCCTATAAACACAAACTTGGACCTTACATGTTGGTACGCACAGCAGCCTCCAGTTGATCCTGTATCTCACTGATCCATGTACAGGTGTACATGAGCACATCCGTGAAGTGGCAGAATCTCGCTACGCGTCACCATCATTGAGGGAGAGGAGGTCTTTTTGTATTCTCACTAAATGTTGAATGTCACGTATCAGGTTGGTTGAAATGGCAGCCAGAAACCTGCAGATGGAACTGCAGCGTAGATCAAGCAAAGAGGATGCGTGGAATCACACCTCCATCGACCTGGTCAGAGCATCTGATGTAAGCAGTCCTCCATATAATTCTTGTTTCAGGCAGTGTGATGCTCCCACTTTCTTATTGCCTCCCTCCCCCCTTCTTTTCCCCCCTCCCAGGCTCACTGCCACTATGTGGTGGTGAAGATGTTTGTGGCCAAGCTGGGGGGGGTGGCCGACGTGGGGGTCCACTCTGTCCTCAGCACCCTGGCACTGCTGTATGCCCTGCACGGCATGGCCCAAAACTCTGGGGACTTCCTGCAGGTAGCCATGTTCTCCTACCCTTATTGTGCTCTGTGATGTTATTGCACCTATGGAGGGCGAAATTGCCATCTGCTGAAACCAAGATGGCTAAACGTCAGCTGGAAAAGGATTGTGTGCCTATTATCAAAATCCGTCCGCTGCATAATCTGGAGCGTGTCCCTGGAAGTGGAGGGTGCAAAGCAGGGTACCCTCAGGATGGAATGTCTGTCCTTGCAGTTATTTTAAAAGGATACTGGTAAGTAGGTATCCCCAAGTGGTGGACAGGATTGCTTTGCTGTTTGGCCGTAGTGAACACCGAGGCTCAAAGCCACCCTGGTGACCCTGACCAGGATATTCGGTCAGGGATGGATGGATGGATGGATGGATGGGTGTAAACACCATCCATGATGCTTACTCCAGCTGTGTGCCACACAGGCCGGCCTGCTGAGCATGCCCCAGCTGTCTCAAGTTTCCCAGCGGATTAAGGAGCTGCTCGCCCAGCTAAGGCCCAATGCCGTAGCCCTGGTGGATGCCTTTGATTACCGAGACGAGATGCTGAACTCGTCCCTGGGGCGCTATGATGGCAACGTCTACGAGCACATGTTCGACTGGGCGAGGAAGTCTCCCCTGAATCGGACAGAGGTAGGTGACGTGACATGAAAGCGTCCCGAAGGCACGACAGCATGTTTATCTACCCTGTTTGAAGAGTACTTCCCATATCACTCCAGTATGTTCCAAATCTTTTTGTGAGAGCAAGGTTTTCCAGCTAGTAGTGGGACAAATGAGGCTTCAAAACCCATGGTGGGTGGGAGTATCCTGAACTAACCAATCAGTGCTGGTGCTAAATGACATTTCAAAACTTGTGGTGGATGGGAGTATATAGCATTGATTGGTCATTTTGGATACACTAATCCACCATGGGTTTTGAAGCCTCACTTAGCACCATGATGGATTGGTTAGTTCAGGATTCTCCCACCCACTATGGGTTTTGAAGCCTCATTTAACAACATCATTACTTCCACCTGCCTATCCGGTAGGAGACGTGGCATTTAAATTTTGTGTTTTAAAAATTTCACCACAGGTGCACGAGTCCTACCACAAGTACCTGAAACCCCTGCAGTCCAAGTTGTGAGTTGCAGTTCAAAGACGCTGGCTGCCTGTGACCAGAGAGTCCATCTGCTGACCACACTAAACCACAAAGGCTGCCATCTCTCCAAGATCATTTATGACAGCTGGTTTTCTGGCTTTTTTATTGTTTCTTCATCTCTGCTGTTCTGTTCTGGCAAACCTGTGTTAAAATGAAATGGTAGTTCCAGTGGGCCAGACAGCTTAACACAGCGATCATTCACATGATTCTTACGTAGCTCTGAATTAATCTGAAACATTTGGTTCTTGTAATTGGAGTTTTACTAAGGGTTGCTTTCTATGTGCTTTCAGTCTTATTTTTTTTTTTCTTCATTTCGTGATCTCCTACCTGACAACTGTAGTCAAATCATTAAATTGGACTGCATTGGGTCTCTTTAGCACTTAGGGATAATGGGTAATTACAGTCACAGTTTTTAAAGGCTTCAGCTGTATACAAATTTTAAAATGTGTTGGGACATAATGGATGAGAATTGTACTATGATAATACACAGGTAAAATATTTGAACTTGTGTGCATGCGAAGTCCAGCTTATTAATGGTAAATGGCCTTGGTAATTTCTTGCATTGTGACTGTACATGATAGACTTTTTTAAAAGTCTGCAAAATAATTCCCATAGACTTGAACAGTCAAAAGTGTGGTTAATGTCTGTGTGAAAAGGAGTTTTATTTCCTTGGTTGAATGGGAGAATTGTGAGATGTCAGTTACTATTTGTGTTTAATTTACCTGTTTATTTGGTTAACATTTTTTTTTTTCCAGGCACTTAATGCTGTGGATTGATATACTGTATGATATGAAGTGGAAAACAAATTCCAAATACCAAGTGGCTTTTGAATGCAACCACTCAAAATATCTGTATTGACATCAAACAGGAAATGGGGGAGTGGTCGGGTTTTCATCGATTGAGTGAGGAGGTCTAATAACTAGAAACCATTACACTAAATGAGGTAATGTGATGACTGCCAACATTTGTATGAAGACCATTGTTGCACCAAACTGGAAATCTGCACTTTTAAATTGATGTTCATGACTCTAAATCTAAATCATTCAGACATAGAGAATGGAGTTGTTTTATGGCATGACACCGTAAATCTAGTCTTGTGAACAAGGACCTTGCTGTTGAGGGGATTCATAGGTAATATTCACATGGTATGGATCTATTATGTTTTGTATAAATAGCATTAATTTGTAAACACTCAACGGTTATTGGAGTATTCATACTCAATGACCATACTTTTGTCAATTTAAACATTTAGAGAAATGACTAATTTTCTTTCTGTCCCTAAATTATTCCTTTGATTTTCTTTTAATCTCCTTTACACTGAAAATTTATCTCAGTGAGGTAGTTGTATGCTATGAAAGTTATGAATAACTTTATTAAAACTGATGATACTTCAGTTCTGATGCTGTATGTTTGCTTTTTGTTCTGTTAAGGTTCATACCCACCTGGGGTAAATTAAACCATCAGGAAAAATGTCTTGGTGGTCTTTTAAGGTTTAGGGTGTATAAATCAGAATCACATTTATTGGCCAAGTATGCACACATACGAGGAATTTGACTCAGTTTTGATGACTTACATAGATAATCAGTACATAAACGACATACATGCAACTGTTAATGACACACCTGAGATAGAAGACAAGATCGAGAATGTAAGCATGTACATACAAAGTGCAGCTCAGTGCAAGAAATGCAAAAAAGTATTAACAATATATACAGTAAACAGTATTGCAAGGCCTGGGGGGAGGGTCTTTGTGAGCTTGATGGCCAGTGGGAAAAAACTGTTTTTATATCTGCTTATTTTGGCATATATTAATCTATAACGCCTGGCAGATGGAAGAAGTTCAAAACGGTTATGGTCTGGATGTGAGGGGTCAGTGATGATATTCCCTGCCCGTTTCATGACTCTGGAATAGTACAGGTCCTGTAAGGTGGGCACACTGGCACCAATCTTATTTTCAGTAGACCTGGCTATTCACTGTAGCCTGTTTTTGTCGTGTTTAGACACTGAACCAAACCACACTGTTATGGATGAGCTAAGTATGGATTCAGTGACTGCTGTGTAGAACTGAATCAACAGCTCCTGCAGGAGGTTGAACTTCCTCAGCTGTTGCAGGCTGTACATATCAAATCTTTAAGTGTGTATAAACCTAAACCATTTCCTGTATGAAACATATTACTGCAGTAGTGCCTTTAAGAAAGCCCTACATGAAAGTTGGACCTACATTTTTGCTAAGGTCCCAAACGTATGTCAGACTCAAATATGCCCAGAAACTCAATATATACTTTGGGGATAAGTGATGGATGAGTCTCTTCTCATCTGAAAAATTCACAGGTATTTTTAATATTCCTGTTGAATTTTTCGAATACAGGCCAATGGAAATATTTGCCCCCCGATTTCTTCTGTTTTTATATATTTGTAATGCTAAATTGTTTCAGATTTTCATTCAAGATGCAATATTAAATAAGGAGAACTTGAGGACACAAAACCATTTTAAAATGATTTCATTTATTCGAGAAAAAAAGTTATCCAATACAAACTAGCCAAATAATTACCTCTTTAATTACTCAATCTGTTAACCAAATTTACTTGATAATTGAGTTCAATTTGACAATTTCACTAGGCACACACAGGCTTGATTATTGGCATTCCTGTTGAATCTAAGCATCCTTTAAATTGATTCTTTCAGTAATACTAAATAGGCTGAAAGATCTCAACATATCACACTGTGATTAAAATTTCATTTTCATGGCCTGGCAAGAACTTAACATGATAAATTCTGTGTATAATCTTAAATCATTTTATTTTAAAACATTTAGTGATGATTATCCAAGTTCTCTTCCAATGAGTACTTTCAAAGATTGCTAAAATACTGTTGATGATGGAAAGTAGTTTTTCTTGAACACTTTTCTACTAATGTTAGGATATTTATCTTTTAGTATATCCATGTCCCCACAAAAACAGGACCAGCATTACTTCATTAACTAAATAATCAGAATTTTGTAATTATGAGACAACCTTTCTGGAAACAGCATTGAAGAGAATTACATATTTATTTGATTTACAGGAATTTTAGTTTTTTTTTTTCCAGGGAATTCTGTGTGATAGTAACAAACCCTGTTCACTGAGTAATTAAGTGCTAGAATGCCATTATTACACCATGTCAAGACGGGCGATTAGTTCACTTGTGGAGATTTGCCTGTTTCAGTAGTGATTTTGAAAAGTTGCACTTTTAAAATAAATGAATAAAAATTAAATAGTAAAACAGATGATTAGGAAGAATATTCAATATGTTTTCCATGTTTTTTTTTAAATTCAACTATCCTTTAAACTTTACAGCATTACTGAGCTCATTGAAATTTAATAGCTCAAAGACTCCTTGTTGTCTATCATTATATATAACCTTTTTTAAAATAATGAGCCATTTTCCCTTTATACAAAGTCACACACAATCTTGTCCAACTGTAAAACTTGTCCCAATAAAGAGAAATCTCATTAACTACATATTAAATGTTGACTATGGGTTTAAATTTCAAATCATTATCATACACTTTTATTCCTACGTAAGCAACTGTGGCTTAATTGGTATGCCATTTATTTTTATCAAGTCACAATCCTTAAGAGGAAAAAGTAAATTTTTTTTCTTACTCATCATTAATACTGAAATGAAGTCCTTTTGGGAAATTTTATGGGGAAACATATTGAAACCATTATTTAAAAACTGATTGTATTCAGGAGATGGCGCTGTAAGTCCTGATCGAATAGCTTCAGTATCATATAGTTCAAAAACGACAGCCAGCAGTCGAAAACGTGATCAAATTTCCAAAACAGGTAAAATAATCACTCGCGTTACACGTGATGTTTTTGTATCTGCAACAAGCTGTATCATACAAATAATATAATTAGAAGTATTTGAGCAGAGGATTTGAAGAGTACTGGAAATCGTGTGGTTTTAATTAGACTTTTTTTTTTTTTTTTTTTTTACTTTTCAATGGATCAATGTAAAACATAACAGTGGCAATAATGACATGTATTCTGCACACAGTGATTACTAAACTAACGGAGCCTCACAACAGGAATTTCTTCTTCCCTGCCCAGCATTCTTATACATTACTCAAGCACAACGAGAAGTTAATTGCCTAATTAACTGAAGAACCACACCTGTGGAATCACCTGCTTTCAGCATGCTTCGGATCCAGCGCGTACTCATGCGAGTAGTTTATTTTTCTAGAAAGTAACGTTATAAATACTGAACTGGATTATAAACACTCAACTGGATTATAAATACTAAACTGGACTATAAACACTCAACTGGGTTATAAATACTAAACTGGACTATAAACACTCAGAAGGGGTTATAAATACTGACTTGGACACTGGATTACAGTTACTGAACTGGATTATAAACACTCAACTGGATTATAAATACTAAACTGGACTAAACACTCAACTGGGTTATAAATACTAAACTGGACTATAAACACTCAGATGGGTTATAAATACTGACTTGAACACTGGATTACAGTTACTGAACTGGATTATAAACACTCAACTGGATTATGAATACTAAACTGGACTATAAACACTCAACTGGGTTATAAATACTGACTTGGATACTGGATTACAGTTACTGAACTGGATTATAAACACTCAACTGGATTATAAATACTAAACTGGACTATAAACACTCAACTGGGTTATAAATACTAAACTGGACTATAAACACTCAGATGGGTTATAAATACTGACTTGGACACTGGATTACAGTTACTGAACTGGATTATAAACACTCAGATGGATTATAAATACTAAACTGGACTATAAACACTCAGATGGGTTATAAATACTGACTTGAACACTGGATTACAGTTACTGAACTGGATTATAAACACTCAACTGGATTATGAATACTAAACTGGACTATAAACACTCAACTGGGTTATAAATACTGACTTGGATACTGGATTACAGTTACTGAACTGGATTATAAATACTCAGATGGATTATAAATACTAAACTGGACTATAAACACTCAGATGGGTTATAACTACTGAACTGGATTATAAATACTGAACTGGACACTGGGCAATGCATACACAGGCTTCGGGAAAAGGTGAAGAACACATTCACTGAGAGGAGAAGTTGCTTTTAGAAATAATTTAAAGAATATCAGATGGCGTATATTATCTTTTCTTTGGAACTTTATCTTTCCTTTGAACATTTCATGCTGTTCCCGGAACTCGCAACAAAGCGCGCGGTTCATTTCACATTCATAGTGACGTCACTGCACCGAGCATTTCAGGAAGGGCGCAAATGAACACCTTAGATCCTGAGTTTTTTTAACGGAGGGAATGACTTTGTCCGTGATGGACAAATGAGGCTTCAAAACCCCTAGTAGGTACGACTATCCTCAACTAACCGTACAATGCTGGCGCTAAACGAGGCTCCAAAATCCGTGGTGGGTGGGCGTATCCCGAGCTAACGAATCATTGCCGTCGCTAAATGAGGCTTCAAAACCCGTAGTGGGCGGGAGTAACCCGAAGTAACCAATCAACGCTGGCGAAGCCTCGTTTGCCTCGTAACTATTTTAATGTGCCGGAGTCCGAACGGTCGAGAGGAGGTCTGCGTTCAAGTCGTCCCCGTAAGCCTTTCTGAACAGGTAGGCCGAACAGGCTGCTCCTCTTAGGGCAGCTCGAAGAGGAAGTGAAAACACTTGTGTTGTAGTCACGTCGTCTCTGTTCTGAATTCGAACCATAATACGTGAAGGTAACCGAGGTGGAGGACACACACACACACACACACACACTCACTCACTGTATATGTGATTTCTCTCTAAAGGTGAGCTGCGGGTGTAAAGTTGGTGTTTTTAATAATCAGCCATAAAGACCTGTTACAGTGAGGATTAATACAAGTCACCAGCCTGCAGATGTTGAGTTACATTGTCTCAGTGGGATGATATTGAACGTTTCCTATTAAGTTTAATTTAAACTATGTGATTCTGTGTCTGTCATGTCCGTGTGTGATCCTCAGGGAGTGACCTTTTATTCAGGAAAAGTTTGAAAAAAGTTTCACTTTACCTTAATAGTATCTAAAATCAACTTTCGCATCTGTATAACAAAGTACAATTATAAACTGGATAATTACAATCTGCCGAGTTCACGCTGGTCGTCTCCTGTAGAAACGTGGAAAAGAGCTGCTAATAATAATAATAATAATAATAATATTATGCTGAATCCTTTTGAATCACGGGGCTTTCGGAAACCTTGTAACTAAACAAAATATAACAAAGGGATGTTCTTAATGAGAAAACAAGTTGGTTAAAATGTGTAGGTGGTTTTAGCAGCTCACGCTGGTGCTTTTGAATGAATGGGTTTGTTTATTTGTCTAACTGCTAAAGAAAAAAGCAACACGTGACGTCACTTAGGTGTATACCACATTTACACATTGAAAAATATTGGAAATTATACCTGTTGTACGGTTACTAGACATTTTACATATTCTTGCCCCCTGGTATTACACAAAGGAATGTGATCGTTTATGTCTGTCAGTAGGAAAACTAACAGATTCTAACAATCCGTAATGTGACAATCATTTCTGTAATTGTTACACGTACGCCAAATATCATCCAGGAGATTTTTCTTTTTTCCCCCAGTATTTTTGACTTGAGATATAATGATTAAATTGTGTTGTTTCAGTTTCAGCTCATAGCTAGGTATGAGGGCCACCTGGGTGGAAATTCCAGCTCGACTCACAAGATCCTCTTGTTGGTGTTTGCCACTGTGAACTGCTTTGTCGTTGAACTAGTGAGTAATTTTAAGGGAGACCATTACCTGGAGCTGTAGTCAAATCAGTAGTCAAAATATTTGGCTAAAACTTTTTTTGAAATAAGCAGAAACGCTTCAAATGATGTTTCCCCTTCAGCTGATAAGTTGAGATAAGCTTTTATATTACCGGGCTGAGGTGTTGCAGTATACCCTTTGCCCGAATGTCTTGAGACAAACGGTGATTCAGCAGATATAGTATGTTGCAAAAAATGTACATTTTGGCTTTCTGTATAAAGTTATAACCTTAAGTCACTTGGCTTCATGCTGATGCTTGGGAAGTGGTCTTTGTTTAACAAAAATGCTTTGCAGTATGCCGTTTGTTATGATGTAATGGCTCAGAATACTGGGGTGGTCAAACATGTATGAGCAGGCAGCCCACCAACCCTCCCTGTCTCCCTGCACGAGCTCAGGTCAAAGAGGGTACTTAAATTCCCCTCTGAAGGGTAGGGGTGGCACAATTGTTGAGTTGCATGGGATCTTTTTAGCTTAGTCTTTCAAAGTGTTTCAGTGTTTTAAACATTTATTTAATAAGATGTTTGTTTCTGTGTAGAGCGCTTTCTTATGTACTGTAGAACGTTGGTGTCATTTTAAATTCATGTCCTTATTCTTGTGAGATTGCATTTTAAATGGTGCTATGTCCTGTGATAATGACCTAGCTTAGTCTAACAGGAACAAATAAACTGACCAGAGGAAAGCTCCACAGGTGTTTGGCAGTGTCCAGTAGTGCCAATCACGGTGAGTCTCTCCACTCAATACTGTTTTGTAATTTTTGTTAAACATGAGGCTGTGGCAGGAACTATGAGCTCCTTACCTTGTTTTCATGAGTGTTATTACACAAGACAGGAAAAGAGATTGCCGACGTGTGTCGAGCCAGCTGCCGTAATTGTTCAGTTAGGCCGCAGAAACACCTGCACAAAAAGAGGGTGGTGATTAATGTGAGGGAGAGATTATGCCTGGGGTTTTTCTTTGGGGTCTCCCTTGAAACAAGGGCTCAAAGTGCACGTGTCAGATGTATTGTATGCATGAGCATGCCTTTATGCAACTGCGCGTGGATGCTGAAGGCTTTCAATGTGTTGTTGCTGATTTAACTGGCTCTGGAATTCCAGGGATTATTCAGTGGCCAAGAGTCTGTGAACGCTTTAAGGAATGAATTGTTCTCCGACATTCGCCCTGACCCAGAACGGTGGTTCTGGTTCAGAGCCTAAGTAAACCGGATACCCAGGTTTGCTGCTGTCCTCTGTAAACCCTCAACTGACTGCCACACTGTCACTGCAGTCTGTGTTATCAATCTCAGCCCCCCTGCCAGTTAATGGTTTGTAATATTGGCAACACAAATAAAAGCAGTTATGAAAAGTGGACATTCGTAAAGATCAATTCTGTTGCCATTAGACCCTGTAGCTTTTTACTGCCCTGATCCTTATTATTACCTCAGCCATCTCCCGCTCTCGAGTCCCTAAGCGCCACATTCCGACATGCCTGCCGGCTTTACCGTTGTAAGAAAACGGCATAAGTCTCAGTGATCTATTTTATCTGTGTCTTGTTATGAGCTGTTTGTTAAATGGTGTAAGGTAGGCTTCACATTGATGTTTTGACAAGGTTCTTTTTTTCACTTGGTATGGGGGATAGTAAAAGAATTTTACGCCTAAACCACAGAACTGCACAGCGTTTAGTGCTGGCCATAACTGGGGGTGATAAGATGTGCCTTCGTGTGGAAGGGTAACTGAAGCAAGTTCCTGCATGCATTTAGCTGTGTTTGGGTTTCAGATACTTCGCTCACATAGCAGTTCACCTTTGGTCATTTTTCTCTTTGTGGGCATGCCTACCCATATGCAAACATAGCCCATAGTTTGTGGGGTGGAATAAAAACATTTTGGCTGTCACACACAGTCCCGCGTTCCGGCCCCCACCCGCATCCTCCCCAACCCCCCACACCCCCCCCCCTCCGTCCGCAGCCCCCCCCTCGCCCTCTACT
>JAACJT020000075.1:6902273-6926339 GCA_009936485.2 Gymnarchus niloticus
CCTTTGGTCTTTTTTCTCTTTGGGGGGCATCCCACCCATATGCAAACATAACCCAAATTTTGGGGGAGGAAATAAAAAAATTTTGGCGGGCACCCCCCCCCCCCCCCCCCCCCCCCACTTGCTATCTCCTGCTCTAACCCTGGCCGGTCCGATTTACGTTTAACCATCGCTGTGACACTTCAGACGTTGTGCTTGCGTATGACTGATAAAGTTCAGCATACGAATGAATAAATCCCATGAGATTAATTACCAAAAATAAACTGAGATTGATCAGTTGCAGTTAACCCTTAATTGATCAATGTGATCAGAGTTGACCTCTAGGTGAGAAAGTGTTCTAAAACAAAAGGCCCAAGCCTGTATATTTTATACAGCGATTAGATTTCCGGTTGCTGAGGTAAACAACAATTTAATGAGTAAAATTTTAAAAATTCATACCGCAAAGACTAGTGCATGAACTTTGCTCTGCAGTTTTTGGACATTGTGTGTCAGAAAGGGGAAGGGTGAAATGCTGAAACTGCATGACAACTCAAAACGTTTATGAAGCAACACTTGAGGAAATGATGTGAGAATGATCTGTTTCTATTTTGATAACTGTGTGTGTGTGTTGTAAACCAAGAGGTCCTCTTGGTTCTGTGTTCACCTCCGTTACTGTGTGTCTGCAATGTGTCTTTGGGTGCAGTGAATTGCTGAGGGTGTATGTCAGTTGGAATGGCATTTTGGAGTGTGTGAAAGGACAGCTGTGGTTAAAGACACAGGAACTGGTAAACCAAATGTTGGTGTCTCAAAATCAACAATATACTGTTATAATCCGTGTGACCAGGACATTTAACTAGATGTGTTTTGGTAAATTATTCAACTGTGAATATTTTGTCACTTCTGAGATAGAATGAAGCTACGTGTTAGGGGTCACGGAGCATTTAATGAATTAAGCTGAGGCCATTTATTAATGTGGCAAAAAAAGTCGGAGCATTGGTATTTAGATTGTTCAATACAATCGTAAATTGAACAACTTTTAGTGTATATAGTCCAGGAATAATAGCCGGTTTAAGGCCAATTTTAAAACATTTTACTCGTACAACAAAAGAGCAAGAAATATAAGCTTTTTTCTTGGGAAGAACAAAAGACCAAGTCTTTCCTAATTGTTTCCTTTGTTCTAGGATTCAAGTCATTTTACATGGCCAGCCGACACATCATTCTGAAATGGCAATCCTAGTATACGCCAGGATTTTCCTGCTCCCATGAAATATAACGTGACGGGTGCTGATCCGATCCGATCCGTACGCGTGACGAGCGCCGCTCTGATCCTTAACCCTACCTCCTGTTCTCTTGGTCCAATGCCGCTATTTTTTATTATAGTTCTGAGTCTTTAATTAGCCCGGTCTTCTCCTGTTTTGCCTATAAAAAATTTTAAATGAATTTTCAGCAAATGAGGATGTATTAGGCAAAGGCACGTGCTGCTTGTCTAATTTTAACCGTTCTTTTGCCACCCGAATCAAATCCACTTGTCTGCTTGCCTGAAGAGAATTCTGTCCCTTTTGAGTTCAATTCGTTTCAGCAGTGTCACTGGCATCTTGTCCAGCGTGTTCCCCACCCTTGTACCCTATTCTGCCTCAGACCAGGAAGAACAGTCAGAAGATGGAAGCCACTACTTGGTTTCGAGGTCTTTGACTAAAATCACTGCACTTTTTGTGTTATGAAGCAAGTCGTCTCATCACCATTGTTGGTATGAACAGGGTGGTTTTAACAATGAAATTTGTCATTGTAGGTGGTGGAATCTATAATCTAAAGTCAGTAAAGAATTTGAATTTGCTCTTGTGGCCTCAGTATACCATAGTGTTGGAAACCATATATGCTCTGTAGAGTGTTGTTGGTTTTCCTAGAGAAGACTGGTTTGCTTGGTTTCTTCTGCCCTTTAAAGAGTATGTCCTATTCTATGATGAGTTGTGGAAACCATGTCCACAGTCTGGTGTGTAAACTCTTTATTCACTGTGTAAATGGACAGCTTTCCTCAACAAGAGCAGGCCGTCAGAGTTGTTGGGTGTTAAATCAACATCACAACAAGCTCCTTTGTGTGGTTTTACGACTATGAATAAGTAAATAATATGATTGATTATAAGAGCATCTCCTGAATGTGTAGGGCTGTGGCTGGATTGTTACAAGAAAGGCTAGTATCAGACCGCCTTGGGACACATGGTGGCAGCACATAGTAGGCTTTAAGTATCACTGTTTCATCTAGGTGAGGCGTTTCTGGTGTGCAGGTCAGATTGCTGAATTGTCTTGTGGGCATCTCATTTGTCAATAGAATGAGGTAACTGCCCTTGTGGATGACTGTGAAAAATGATTGGCAAAATCAGGATGTCAGTGTAATGGGTTAACGTCGTGGCCAGCATCGTGATTTGGTAGATAGATAAACTCCATTAAGGAGGGAGAGGAGAGTCCCCTATAAATCTTTCTTACAGCCATCCTGTAGTATGTTTGAAAAGTCTCAGCCACATGTAAAAGTCTCTTTACTATTCTGTTTGCTGATTTCAATGGTAGCCTGTTGCATGAGGAAGGAAGAAGAGGTTGCTTGGTCCTTTTGAACAGATGCTGAATCCTTCACAGTTTTGTTTGGACCACGCTCAGTAATCCGTTAGGTTCATGTTTATAGTGAAGGCAGGAACCCATAGTCTTGTCTAAGATAAAATTATTTGTAGAGTTTCCTGGTATCGTTTTTTTAAACCTCTTGGTTCTACAAATCAATTAATGTGCTCAGAGACCAGATGAAGTATTTTTGTCTTGCCTAATATGGTAAGCAGTCTCCTTTTTAGATCCTATACAGAATACTGGGATCTCAGAACAACAGTATTTCAATAAGGTGTTGATACTGTTTGGTGGTCACAAGCGCCTGTGTAAGAAGACCTTTTTCTTTAGTGGTGCGTTTCTCTGGCTTGCTTTCATAGCCATCCTTCATTACCGGAAGCCAGAGTTATCCAGCAGACTTTGACGGATGATGCGTAGGTTAAAAAGGGCCTGCTGTGTCTCTCTTTATGTGACTCCATTAGGCTGTGAACTCATAAGAGCCCTTGAAATTGTATTATATGGAGGTCCCTCCAGAGCACAGGGATGCCTCCACCCTTCTACCAAGCAGATGGGCGTTGACTTCTCCGGTGTCACATTTCCCCGGGTTTGCCGCTCCTGGTGCCTCCATTTTACAAGCTGTCAGAAAGGTCTATCATTGATCTGCAGCTGCTTCAACAGTCGCTCAAGCAACCTTGAGTACGTGATGTGTGGCTGATCAGGTGGAGCATCGTCAACCATCGCGGAAGCCCACTTTCACTCCGCCAGGTATGACTCGAGCCGCTCAACTCGTAGCGGCGTACTAGGGACACATTTAATTGATTACTATTGTAACGCAAACAGAAGATAAGGTAAGCTGATTCCATCTGCCAGTTTATCATGAACTTTGGAGTAGGGACAGCTTTTTGCAGTGAGGTAACAGTGATTACTGTCACACTGCTCACATCTGACAGATTCTACCCTTAGTTCATGCACTACATATAATTCATCACCCACAAGTGGATGAATTGATCATGTTTCATAATGTGGCCTGTCTCCCCTTCAAGAGCCTTTTGTTTAGCTTGTGCTTATTCTGGATATCGGTCTCTAAGTGGGATGCTGTTGATCACTTTCTTTGTAGCTCTGCTGCTCTGGCTTTACTGTAATACAGAATGGCAGTGGATTCGTGGGCCTCTAACGTTATAAAATAAGTCTGCCGGTGGATTTAACCTGTTATCTGTCACTTAAGGGAGGTTTTTACCTTCTATGAAGTTACAAAGGTGTGTGGTCGACCCTCAGAGACGGGTGGACGACCCTAGTGGGAGCTTTACCTCAAAGACCCAAAATGGGTCCATAATTAATGTGGCTGTGAGACCCAGTGTTTAGTGTTGTCCTACCCCTTACCGCAGCACGTGTGGTAGAAAGCTCAGTGTGTTTTAAATCGGCTTTCCTGGGAATAAGTGAAGTTGAATATTGGGAGGTCATTCCGTGTAAAACCCATTACAAGCTTCACTAGAATGTTTCCTTGGGTTTTTGTCTGATCCAAAACTTCCCATTAATGTTTACAAACAAGTAAAAAAAAAAAAAAAAAAAAAAAAAATGGTGTTGCATTAAATTGTTTGGATGGTAAGGGTTTGACCAGTACTGACAGTAATTCAGCTTCTGTGTAATTTATCATTATTTAATACCTTTCCGGTTTCTTAGAGTCTGCGACTTCTCTGTTCGCCTGAGTGCAATGAACAAATATGACAGTTTAGGTGTTTTTGGCATATTTGTTTGAACAGCTACTGTAGCGGTACTTATATTCTCAGGGCCCTTTTAGATATTCCAAATGTTATTTTAAAATGGCAGCCTGACACCTGTGTACTGTTTAAAATGCCCTTTACATATATTCAAATCTAGTGTTGATATTTTGCTAAATAAGCCATATGTATTTTTTATTTTCCTTTGACACAGAATGTGAAACTTTGGATTTGGATTGAACATAATTGTTTAGACAACATAACTAGCTGTACAGTTTTGTCGGTGCACTCAATAACATGAATAATATCTCGACATCAGTTCAGAAGTTTTCCACGTCGTCAGTTTGATTTTGAGCAGCATGCGTGGGACCTCACACCCTTAATACACACAGGTTTTTGAATTGTGTTCTTTCTGTTCTTTACCTTTTTAAGAACACACCAGTATTTCTGCGTTTTGTGATATCGCTGTGCCTCACAGTGTGTTTTTATGGTGCAGTCGTCCCTGCACCTGCAGAGAACAAGACCTTGCGTGGCGTGTTGAGCATCTGCAGTCTGACTGTTTTTGAAAGAACACAGCTGGGGAGATTCTCGCATGACCCTTAAATAAACGTCTGTAAAGGAGGATTTTAACATTCACACACGTGATGCCTTCTAACAATTCCATGCTTTTCTGCATTTCTGAAGATTTTCAGCGTGTTGTTCTTTTCTGTCCTTAAGCACAAGTTTAAAGTGGTCTTTACTTTTCATTTGTTCTTATTTTACTCTGTGTGAAGGTTAAAGGTGTGAAAATGTAACTTTTTCCTGTTGTTACCGGCAATTTTAACACTTTTTTTTTTTTGTTAAGGAACATATGCAAAGCAGGTGGTTATGGGCTCAGAGGCACGAATTTAACTGAGACTCTACTCTTTCCTAACTGGCAGGTGAGGCAGGATGGCGTCACAGGGGTACGGGCACTCCAACACCCGCCTGCAAAACAAGAAGCCACCCAGCTTGAAGATCGCCATCCCGCCTCTGAACTTCAACCATGGGGCTGATGCTGCCAACCAGGTATACCGTGCCGCCGTCTTAGCCACATCGCTATCATGCAGCGTTGATGGGAGATTCCTGCCTGTCCTCTCTGTGTTGACTGAGATAGCTAAGGGACAGGGGCTGGAATATGGGGCAGTGGTGCGTGTAGCAAGTTTAGCCTTTAGCCTGTTTTAACTTCTCCGGCAGCAGCATGTTTACCTGCTCCTTTCCCACGCACTTTTCTAGTGCGCTTCTTCATCAGGAGCCGCAGATTCATAGCTCAGTTTCACCGTTGCAGAACGCAACTTTGCATAGATCATGGGTCATAGGCACTACTGATTGTGACCGGCAGCTGTCTGTGGTTGAAATAGGGAATTCCACCATGGGTGTTACGGCTACTGTATGGTGTCACTCGCTCTTCTGGCTTCTGGTGGTGGGAGTTGCGTCGTCTCTGACTCTCTAGTGTCTTGTGACTTGGAAAAAGGTTTGGGTGGTGGGATTTCTGGAGGAGCACACAACTGTCATCTACTTCCTGCCAGGTGGGGAACTTCTTACTGACATTTGATCTCTCTGCACAACTGACATTAGGGAGTCTATTAGATTGGACTAATCACCATCTTATCTGCCTGCTTAGTGATTACAGGACTCAATGCAAGCTCAAAAAATGTAGGTGGATAGTAGTTGGCTCGGCTTTGATTTGAGTCCTGAATGTACTGAATGGTTTTTACTACAGCTGTTTGTCCAAGGTGGTGATCCTGATTAAGGATAAAATTACTGAATGGTGGAGGAATGGTGGCTTTAGGGATGGGGGTTCGAATCCCTCCTTTGTGTGCATGGGCTTTACATATTCCTTCCTTTGCTTTGCCGGTACTCCAGTTTCCTCTCACAGTCCAAAGATGTGTGGTTTAGGCCGATTTGCGTTTCTAAAATTGACCGTAGTGTGTGATTGGGTGTGTGACTGTGTCCTGTGACACTTTGCCACCCCGCCCAGGGTGTCCCTTGCCTTGTATCCTAAGCCGTCAGGCCCC
This sequence comes from Gymnarchus niloticus, assembly GCA_009936485.2. Lineage (NCBI taxonomy): Eukaryota > Metazoa > Chordata > Actinopteri > Osteoglossiformes > Gymnarchidae > Gymnarchus > Gymnarchus niloticus. Next base: position 6,908,590 of record JAACJT020000075.1, read on the forward strand.
ACGACCCTGAATCGGATAAAGCAGTTTGGAAAATGGATGGATGGAAGAACTGAAAGCAGGGAATCAGCCGACGATCACCTCGCAGTATTTGAAACTGCCGATAGCCACAGCTGATCAGTGCAGTGAGAGAGACTGCCTCCTGCTGGCTGTCAAAGCAACAGAACATTTGTTTCAGCTTCAGTAGGGTTTTAAATAGTAACATTACCAAAAACATTAAACTTAAGGAGGAACCGTATGCTAGTTGGACTCTGCAGTTGTGTGAATACACTGCATCTTACCTGGAGGGCTCCTCAGGGTTCCAAATCCACCTCACTGATCCTATAATCGGTCCAGTGTGGAACACCTGGCTTCTGTTAAGTGATATCTCTATATATGACCAAATCTTCACTCCCTGCTGCTAGTTATCCTTAAGCTATTTTGGCAGAGTCACAGTACATGAATTTTGAAGTTGTAATTTCTCTTGCCCAGCACTGGGACAAATTTGCGGTGGGTTGGATAGCTGATATCATCTATGATGATTATATTTAGTCACTTTCTGTTTTGGATTTGGCTCTGTGTGGTAGACTTCTCCATGCTTGGTGGTAGCATTGTGACTTCTCAGCTCCAGCGCTGGGCATTAAAATCTCTGCTTCGTGAGTCTGAAGTTCAGACGTTCTCTCCATCACCTGTGGACTTTCCTTCAGCTAATGGGCTTCACCCTTGCAGCGGGCTGCACTGAAGCCTTGCATCTCCAGGGGTGTTGGTTTGACAACATCACCAGTTGGAGCATGTTTGAACTGTAGAGAAGCAATCATTACTTTATTGCTCTGATTTATATCCTTTAAAAGAGAGGAATAGTAATCAATACTTGCAACAGCATTATTATTTGATGATAAACGAAATAGATGGTCATTGTAAAGGACTTTGCACGTACAGAAAAATTATGATGTAAAAATCATGGCACATTCAGCTACCACTGCTGAGGCTTGAATTCTACCTGGATGGGAGAGAGAACCCCAGGCTCCAATCTGACTGGCTTCCTTTCCGTGCACTTCTCCTTCCCTGGATCCCTTGTGTATCAACATTTGCTTGTCCTGTGTGTGTTTAAATTTTTTGTCCCCCATGTGTGTCCAGCCGCTGAGCAGAGACACGGCTGTTCCGCCTGAAGATGGCATCACAGCAGGGGACAGGAGGGTGGCCTACCAGAGACAGACCTCCTTATCTCAGAGCATCCGCAGGTGAGGAGCCGCTCACGGTTCTGCAGTAAACAGATGGTGACAAGGTGCTGGAACCATTGCTGTCGTGTTTTTTGCTTGAGGAGGGTCGCTGTACCTTTATTGTGGCGATCTCCCTTTTAATAGCGGTTTTAACTGCCCTTTCAACTCTTGTGTAATGTACAGTCCGTTTAACTGTTAAAGGAGTTACCAGTCAAGTCTGAGGTGTCCTGCAGTGGCCCTACATGGCTGAGCTTGGACGTCTGGAGGGTGGGGATGGGGGACATGAAGTCGTGTGGGGTGACGGGGGCCTCACGGTCCTGCAGTGAGGGATGCCGTTCATCACCTTTAGCTCAGGAACACGAAAGTAGGACAGAGAGACTGAGGAACCGGCTCCAGGTGGGATCTCGCGTGTGGTTAGCGACGCGCGAGGGGTGTTCTGAGGCGGTGACCCGTTCCCCGGTGGTAGGTAACGGTGACACTGTGTTCTCAGGGGCACGGCACAGTGGTTCGGGGTGGGGGACGACTGCGAGAGCCAGCTGATGCAGTGGCGACGCAAGAGCCTGCAGCACTGCAGCCTGCGCTACGGGAGGCTGAAGGCGCAGTACCGCGAGCACGAGGCGCCGAACTTGGACCAGAGCCTGGAGTCACCCGCTGCATACCGGATGCCCAGGGTACGGATCACAGGGGCTGGGAGGCTGGGGCTGATATTCAAAGCCTGTGCTTGTTAGCTGAATAACTCATTTCTGCTTAAATTGACAGGAACAATAACTGAGAAGATTGGGATGGGGGGTGTCTTACGGGGGACAAAGCTCTGTGAAGAGATGGAAGCAGTACTGGGTCAGAGGTCATGGATAGAACTGAATGATCTCGGAATATTTCTTGCTTTCCTTGTCAGATAGTGGACCCTCTGGCTCGGGGCCGGCCATTTCGCTACCCAGACGAGCCGGACCGGCCACGGACACCTCACTCGGCCCACCCGCCGCTCACCCCCGGAGTCAGCTCCCTCTGCTCCTTCTCCAGCCAGCGCTCTGGGTACAGCCGCCTACCACGACGCAAGAGGGAGTCTGTAGCTCGCATGAGCATCCGTGCCGCTTCCAACCTGCTGAAGGTGGGATCCCCCCGCCATTGTCTCTGCCTTCCGCTCGCCGGTGATGGGGTAGGGCCGGCATGAGGGGTTTGCTGCTCCTTCCAGGGCCGCACCGTCCTTCCCGGCGCCCAGCCTGGCCGAGGCGTCCCCCGCCGCAGCTTTGCCCAGCAGAGCTGGCTGGAAGATGACACCGTGGACATGGGTGACACCTTTGACTCCATGTTCTTCAGCAAGGCAAGGTCGCCTACCTCCGCTCCTCCCAGCCCAGCAGCCGTAATTTCTGCCAGTCGCGCGTGGAGAGTAGCGATTCTGTTGGATAATTGAGCAGATGTCAGCTGGTTATTTTTACCCTCCAGGCTAATTTTACCCAGCAGCCTACATTTGCTGTCGATGCGAGGAGAATAATTGTTGCTGCTGCAGTTGGCGGGCTGCAGCAGCATCTGTGAGCTTTATCAGCTGTTAGGGAGCCTTGCCAGTACTACGGCCGGCTCCTGTGACCTGTCCCCCCCCCATCCAGGTGGACGCTCATGAGGAGGTGTACTCTATACCAGATGATGTGTTTGAGTCTCCGCCTCTGTCAGCGAGCTGTGTCGTGCACCCTCAGCCCCAGTTTGACGAAGCAGGGTTCAGGGCAGCAGAGCCTTCCATCAACCTGTGAGTCCCCTGAATTCCCTCCCCCCACCCCCAAGAAAAGCAGCTAGTCTCAGCTGACAAGTTGCAATTGTGTCACCTTCCCGCTCCCCCCTTGTCCTGTGTGGAGCAGGAAGGACTTGGTCCCACGGCTGCCGGGGGAGGCCCCCCACCGCCGTGGCCAGCGCATTGCCTCGCGTGTGAAGCACTTCGCGTTCGACCGGCACAAACGCCAGTACGGCATGGGCGTGGTGGGCAAGTGGTTGGACCGGCACTACCGGCGCAGCCTCAGCAGCCAGGTGCAGAAGCAGCTGGATGACTTCCACAGCCACAGGTGGGGGGGCTCCGGTGAGCCCGGCATTTTAATTAGACGTTTCCAAGGGAGCTGTGGTGCCCCGGTGTCTTTAGCAGGGCTCAGCCGTGCACCTAAGCTGGCTTTTCTCGCCCCGCACAGGCCGTACTTCACTTATTGGATTACATGTGTGCACATAGTCATCACCCTCCTGGCTGTCTGCACCTACGGCGTCGCCCCCATCGGCTTTGCCCAGCACTCCACTTCTCAGCTGGTGAGTGGCTGGGCAATCTTGATTGGCTGAGATTAGTCAGCTGGGGAGAAGTGCTGGTTTTACCGAAAGTGAGGATGAGCCTCAGGCTCTGTGAATGAGTGATGTGTACCCCCCCCCCCCCAGTTGGACATCTGCACAGTCTGGTTCAGGTGTGGCTTATAACCTATAACACGACACTTTTGTTGTCATAGTTTTGTTATGACCAATACTTCCTGTGCAGAGTGACTTAGGCTCTTGTCTTTCACAGGTGCTGAGAAACAAGGGCGTGTATGAGAGTGTGAAGTATACTCAGCAAGAGAACTTCTGGATTGGGCCCAGCTCGGTGAGTAAGCCTGCACAGCATCGGCACTGCGCCCACGTCCCCCAACTGGCTTTTCTGATGCTTGTCCCCAGACCGTATCACCTGGCAGTGCTGTAGTGGGCTGCTTCCACCAACAATCTACCCTCTCTGTCTTCCAGGAAGATCTGATCCACCTCGGGGCAAAGTTCTCCCCTTGCATCCGACAGGATGAGCAGATTTCTGGGCTCATCCAGAAAGCCAAGGACTTGGAGAAGGAGTCGGGCTGCTGTGTGCAGAACGACAACTCGGGCTGCGTGCAGACTCAGAGAGCAGACTGCTCGGTATTTGCATAGTGAAAAACGATGCGGAGTATTCGGTTCACTTTTCTGCTTTCACGTTAATGGCTCCCATGATCTGCCCCTCGGGGCTGACTGGCTTGTGGTTATGTGAATAGCCTGCTAAAATTAAAGCGGTGAGCTAGCTTTACATCCCTGGGATTATTATTCTCAGTGAGTTTATGTACCTGTATAGTGCCCTCTGCACTCAAAGATGTCTACAAGGTATCTACTTCCTCTTGATATTTAGGAGACGTTGGCCACCTTTATAAAATGGACTGCGGAGGCTGTGGACATCAGAAGGTCTTCTGGCTCTGTCTGTAACCAGGATCCCAGGTTGGTTTGTAATAATGATGACAATATTAGGTGTAGTAAATTTATGGATCACTTACAGTATATTTGCCTGCCTGCCAGGACTTGTGAAGAGCCCGCCTCAGCAGCACCCCATGTCTGGCCCGATGACATCACCAAATGGCCGGTGAGTTCTCCTCCAGAGTGGCGTGGGGAGCCGGCCATGCCTCGGCGCCCAAAACCCGCCAGAGCACCTGCTGCCGTTGGTTGGGGACCTAAGGAAGGCCAAACAGCCTGCATTGCCGTGGCTGAAGTTCAACAGTAAAGATTCAGCAGTGCCCTTCTGTGCTTTCAGATCTGTACTTTTCCACGCAAGTGGAATCACACTGGGTACCGACACGTGGACTGCAGCATTAAGGGGAGACCCTGCTGTATTGGGACCAAGGGCAGGTAAAATGTGCAGCACTGTAATGACACTAACTACTGTAAAAACAGTTGAGCTGTCAGGTTCGCAGGGCAAAAGCATCAAGCTAAGCCGGGTCTGACTTGAATAGCACTTGGATGTGAAACCTTCATGAGAAAGCGCTCAGTGCTGTTAGCTAGCCACTAGTGGGCGCTGTTCCCCTAGAACCCCACTGATGCTGCCGTGAAGGGGACATGCCAGGGCTTAATCTGTGTTTCCCGTAGTTCCATGCCGTGCAAAGGAAGAGCTTATTTGTTTCTTAAAAGATTCCCTGTTTTGTTATTAAGCTTTATTCACACCACGTCACCTGCAAGGCTAAGGCTTAGTGAGCGTTCTGTCATGATGGGTAACCTTGCATGGATGGAAACCACACTGATCTGAGCTGAAAGAGGTGCCACCCCCATGAAGACATTATAGACCTTTTGGGTGTGACTGGATCAGTGTGTGCCTTATGTCATAATTATCAGTATAATAAATGCTTTTGTGCCTCTGTTCTTCTTGTGCTTGTGATAGGTGTGAGATCACAACGAGGGAATATTGCTCGTTCATGCGCGGCTACTTCCACGAGGAAGCCACTCTCTGCTCACAGGTACCAGCTTGGTGCCCTCCTGGGCTCGGCCCGCCGTAGCAGACGGACGCGGTGGTGGGTGGGGGCGGGGGTCTGGCATGGCTGTGCCGACAGATTAACTGGAAAAGCTGGTAACAAAGAGGCCATGGGACCTGAACCACTAAGCCACGCGGTCCGATCCGGCAGGTGCTGGAAGGGGGTTAGTGGGGGGGGAATGGTGGCCACCTGATGGTTTCTCCCAATGATGCTTCTCTGACAGGTTCACTGCTTAGACGATGTGTGCGGCCTCCTGCCGTTTCTAAACCCGGACGTCTCTGACCAGTTCTACAGGCTGTGGCTGTCCTTGTTCCTGCATGCCGGGTGAGCACCAGCTCTGCGGTTATCTGTCCGGTCCTGTGGTTCTGGCGACGGCCCAGTGACAAGGGTGTTTCCCTGTAGGCTGCTGCACTGCCTGGTGTCTGTGGTGTTCCAGATGACCGTGCTGAGGGACATAGAGAAGCTGGCTGGCTGGCTGCGGATATCCATCATCTACATTCTGAGTGGCATCACAGGCAACCTGGCCAGTGCCCTCTTCCTGCCCTACAGAGCGGAGGTATACTGCCTCTTCCATCCTCCGCATCCAATATGGTTCATGGCCCTCTTATCTGAACTTTTTAAACTGCCCTCCCTGTACTGTGAACTTCACAGCAATATTGAAAAAACAGGCTGCTTCTGAAGGAGACATTGTCATAGAGGTAGAGCGTTTTTCACATCTTCTCGTATTAGCTAACCGTCTGTATATAGGTATACAGAGGGATGGGATATGCTGCTCAGTAGATTTTGGGAGGCTGGAGTGAGGGTGAAGAGAGCACCCCTCTCTCGGGCTGCCTGCTAAACAGCTTAGGTGTTTACTGGAAGAGCTTTGTGGGATTACTGGGCGCGTCCCTGGCCGACCTCGCCCCGCCGCGGCATGCATTTTGAACGGCGACTCTCGCAACTTCCTGTCACCTGAGCAGACAGGTTTGCACTGCGTCAAGTGAAATCTGTTTTGTGGGGATCAATGTGGGTGGGGGGCGATCGATGGAGAGTGGTCAGCCGCTCGACTGCTGGATGGAGTCCGATAGCTTTTCTTTCTGAGGGTTTCATAAGGAATGGATCTCACCACTGCCACTAACAATGTGCGGTTAGAGGGACTCTGGTTATTCTTTTGGGGTCCTCAGGTGGCACTTTGAGAGGCACTTTATTTTCTAGTTTGCTCAGAATATTGGCGGCTTTGAAACGTATTTTTCGTCTTGCCATTCTTAAATATCGCTATATGATTACTCAGCAGTCATGAAATGACTACTACAGATTAGTTATGATGTACCCTGAGTGTAATAGTATCTTCCTCTTGGTTTCTCTCAGACCTTTAGCGATGTTTGTCTCTGTTCTGCGTGATGGTATGAGTGGGCTCCTGACACTCCTGACGCCTTAACACACTGACCAGGGCACATCTCATTCTCCCAGTAATAACAGAGGTGTGCTTTGATCCACACGAATGAATCACCACTGGTACAGACGTGGTGTTCCGGCACTGAATCTTTCCATGCTGCTTTTGTGGAACGGTCATGCACATCTGTCCCGTCTCCAGCGTTAACAGCTTCTGGGGAAGTTGCCCCTGTGTCGGCAGCAGAAAGGTGAATTCGGGGCTCGTCCTCTACAGTGACAATGGTGCCTGTCGGTGTCGGCATCTGATGAAAGGAAGTGGCATTTTAGAGGAGTGACATTGAAAAGCTAGCCCTTTTTGATACTTGGATGTTCGCTAGCTAGCTCCTTATATCTGACTGTTAGCAGCCTAGAAGGTGATCTGCTTATTGAGCAGTTGGCAGAGGGTCGATGTCCAGCATATTACCTTATTCTGGCTGAGGAGAACGTTCCAGGCCCACTGAGAGGTGTGCTCCCCAGCAGGATAGATGCCTGGCCCCTGTGTGTTATCTTGTCGTCGTTGCACCTCAAGCTGTGAAGTGAATCACGGTGCTAAGCCGGTAATTTGTCGCATCTGTCCACGTGCTGACGGAATGTTAGGCTAATTCTCTCCGATGGTGGATTAATTGCGTCTGCAGGGCTGCCAAAGACGTTAGCTTGCTGAGGCAGCGGTGGCTAATTTTGGCGCACCAGAAGTGAGGTTCAAGTGTCAGGCCACATTGTGGGATCCCTCTCTTTCGATCCCAAAATATAAAAGAGTAACACACATGGGTCAGTGGTCTATTGTTTGGATTTAGTGACTTACATTCTGCAGTGAAGGTTTAATGACATTTGCCTTACATCTGTAACGCTCCTGCTGGCGTGTAGCCTCTGAAGGGGAGAGGCATTCGGAGGTTTAAGTAGGGTGTTAGACGCACAGTGAGCTGGAGCATGTGCTCAGGCTTCCTCAGGCCTACTGAGGAATTAAATGGATCTCCCTAATTGGTGCACACCACTGCAACACTGAATTTCTCACTCTCAGCAGCATTTCTGTTCACGGACTAGAGGCTGCTCAGTCCTCAGCCGTCCTTAGTGTGATTTGTTGTGGCCATGCGTGTTTCACAGAGGGCCGTGTTTCCAGGGGATGAGTTTCAAGTAGCACCTGATCGGAGTGTCCTGGGGTGTCTTACTGCACAATGAAAAACCACAATTTTGTGAGGGCCCAGCAACATTAACCAAAACGAACCTGAAGTGCATAAATTCTGGAGTTGCACAGCAATCCTGTCCTGGAAGCCAGAGTTGTGCCACATAAAATCCCCAGAGTCTACACCTGCCCTTTAGGGACATAAGGCACCTTTAAGAGGCTCCTCTCCACCCCAAGTTGAATGTACCCTCCCATTGTCCAATGTTATTTCACCCGTGGAGTGCTCCATTACCTGAAACAAAAATAATGGGCATAGGAGTATTCTGGCTAGTGTTGCACACACGAGCCAGAAGAGTGTAGCATGTGCCTCGAGATGTTTGGATACTAGTGCGTGAATGGATCAGTTAGCAACAAGTCAGAGGTCTGTGGAAGCCCCTTAAATATGGACACTTCTGCACTAATCAGATAGCCAGATTATCTGTACGTATGTACCCCACTCACAAGAAGAAACCACACATTGAATTTCATTTGTCAATTTAAGAACCGAAGAGGCAGGAATTCTAACTATAAAAAAGTTATAAACCACACAATCCACCTGTTAATAGCAAATCCAGTCCTACCTTCTCCAGTTGCTATGCAATGCATTACTTGAACAAATTACCTGTAGTAAAAATCCGTTTATTAAACGGAGTAATTTTTTCTGCCACAGATGACAGCCCATGTGAAACATTAGCATCTATGTGACATATTTGACCAGTAAACTCCACAAACGAATTGCAGCGAGATGACAGATGAACAATACATTGCAAGAGTTTATTTTAACATACCATGTAAGTGTGGTTTTATTTAAATTGTGATTTGCATTCTCCAATTTTAGCACTGCATACAGACATGCAAAGTCTATTTTGCAAAATGCTGCCATTTCTAGTGGTGTTTTCAGCTTTAACTAAATTGTTACTGACCACAGAGTAAAGGTATTCTTTTACAAAGCTTGAATTCATATTTACAAATTTGGAATGTAAACTCTTCACACTTTAGCTTAAGACAGAATTTCAAAATTGCGAGTTTTCTCATTTAAAGTAAAAATAGCCAAACAGTAGGGTTATCAGTAATCCCAAGCAGATACAAATTACACAGGTTTTCTTACAGTAAGCAATACATTATTAGTTTAGCCTTCAAAATTGTAGCTTTATTTTGAGATGGGGAAAATGTATGTGAAAATCGTAGTTTTGCAGAACAGTTTATTGTAGCTGTTTTGTGTAGCAATTTGTCCGCTTTGGAAGAATAATTTTTCACACCCAAGTCATGATGCAATATACACCAGAATATTGTTATTTAAAGGCCATATCTTGGACATACTTCAACTAGCAGATTCCTGATTCTGACCTGACCTGCTTGACTTTACGTCCTTTCCTTGAAGGTTAGGACTTCTGATTTGCTTATGTCTTGCATAGATATGACTTACTTCCACCTGAGATACGTAACTTTTGAATTCATATATTCTACGTCCCTGGTATATGAATCATAAATTGGAGCGTCATTGTTGGACTAGCATGTATTATTATTATTATTATTATTATTATTATTGGGGAGCATGCGGAACTGCAGTTGGTGGTTAAAAATAAAGCTAAGGATCGCTCCGAGTGGTATGGTAAGTAGGGCCATGAGACATAGGAATGGGGGGGGGGGGGGCACGGCGATTTTATTTTGGGACAGGGATGGAGACGGTTGTAACTGAAGCAGCGTGAAAGAACAATGGCACAAGATGGGAAAATGGGCACGCCAGACCCAGAGGGGTATCAGGTCTCTGCAGCACTGCGGCGGAGTCCTGGTTCAGGCAGTGTGTGCTTGGGAATAGGAGTGAGGTGGTCACCTGACTTCACCCCATCCCAGGACATCTATATGCAGCTCCCCCAAGTGCCTTACACAGATCTTTTTTGTTGTTTTTGGCTGAATCTTCTATAAATATTAATGCATATGAAAAAATCAGTATAAGAGGATAAAAACTGGGTGATAAAACTTGTAAGGTTGCCATAGGCACAAGAAATATTTACTGCAGACAGACAAACATTTAATTTGAAGCAATTTGAGGTAATTCGAGACCTGGTTGGGGACAGTGAAGAATACATGAAATAGATTGGAGGAAGGAGCAGAAAAGCACTGTGATTTTATAATTTGAGAAATTCTGCACAGAGAGCCAAGGATTTGCTTTAAAGCGAACCTGAGGTTTGGCTTGTCTTTAGATGTCAGTAATGAGTGAACTTCTGAAAATGGTGTCATCAAATGGGGGGGGGGGAATCCTGCAGTAATCTGCAGAGGAGCTTCAGTTTAAGGAATTCTCAGGGCACATCAATGCCCTGTTGTCGACGGTCCTGGAGAAGGTTCTGTGACCGTGCACGGTCATGTGGCCGGATCAACTGGTGTGCCGTAGCCCTGCCCGAATTAACATGGGGAGTCGTCATTCACCAAGCTGTGTTTGGTGACATATGGCTCACTTAGGGGGCATTAGCTAGTTACATAGTGTGGTGGCTCCCAAGGGATCGATACCAGATTATAATGTTTCCTCTTCTCAGACCAGCGCCTTCTAGAATGAAGAGTCTCTCACACACTGTAAACCTGGTAGTATGTGGTTTATTCATACCAGCTTTTCAACATACAGTGAATTAGGGGTTTTTGTTTTTTTTTTTTTCCCTTGTCTAGTTTCATCTTTTACTTAATTCAAACAGGTTTGTCATATCTACAAGTCATATTTCTATATATCCTGTGCTCTCTATTTCCTGAGAGAGGCTCCAGGAAAAAATTTGAATTTGGATGGATGGAAAGACCTTGTTGGATTTTGAAAGTGTGTTGTGGCTGTTTCTATGCAGAGAAGCCAGATAGATGCTGCCCTACCAATCTGAAAGACTGGGAATAGCTTTGGTTTAAGGAATGCCATTGGTATTTTGAGTGCTATTGACAAGAAGCGATTGATGATGACTGTCTATTGATTTATTGGTTTGAATAACAATGTTTTATTGCTTTGAATATCAGATATTTGTTGTGGATCTTCTCCAGTTTTCTGTATAGATGTACAGTGGCCATCTGTCAGTTTTGATTAATGGTGCACTTGTGTTTATCGTGAACGCTGTGGTTCTTTATCTTTTTATAACTTCGGCAAGCTGTATAATGTGCTATATATTTGCGGGCTGTGTCACATGCAGCGTCGGGCAGGTGTCTGGGCTGTGTCATGTGACTTGTAGGGGAGGTGTCTCTGCAGGGTGACTTGGCTGTGTCATGTAACTTGTGGGGCAGGTGTTTCTGCATGGTGACCAGGCTGCAGCACGTGCCTCGTCAGGCAGGTGTCCGTTCTGCATGACTCAATGGCTGGGGTGTGTGCCCCTGCTTCTCCTGTCCTTGTGGAGGATTACATGCTCTCAGATTAGCCATCTGTCCTGGCTGCCCACCACACACGTGAAATCAGTTTAATCTGGTTGGTTTGGGTGAACTGTGCAGTGACGTTGGGGTACTTTTCCCTCAAATTCCTTTATGATGGAATAGTTAAACCAACATTGCTACAGGCTTACCAGCAGTGGTGATTTAAATAAACAGAATTGTTTTAATATAACCAGGAATACAAGTATAAAACATTTTTTAAAAGGTCTTTTCTGTAGATCGGCAATAATTTTGGATATTTGCTGTGAGCGAATGTCCACATCCAGGCAGTAATCATAAACTGAATATGTAAAATTGCATTTTAGTTTTTGCTGCCCTTTAAATTGTTCATTTAATCACTTTCAGTTACTGCCACCCACAGTAACCGTGTACGCAGTCTCATATTCCATTTAGTTTTGATTGTATGGGGAAAATAAGCATGTTTATTGACTTGCGTTCCTAAAGAGTTAGAATTTAAGTTTTTGGTTTGTTTGGGTGATGGATCCTTGCTGTGGGGGGGGTGAAAATGTAGAGTGCCTTCTCACATAATCTGGTGAGCAAAGGGCACAGTAACTGAAAGGATCAGCTTTAGGACGGTTCCTGCTTCCAGCCTCTTTGTTGACATTAATAACTACAAAAACATGAATCATGACAGGCACACATGGAGATGACATATCAGGTTATGCAAATCTCCTGCATTTAGAGACCTGAAGAAAATGATTCTTCACATTACATAATGAAGGTCTCCATAATTTCTCTCAAGGCTGGGATGCAGAGCACGGATGAGGCTGTATTGTTCCCTAGGTTACTGTGTTGTGTATCTGTTGCTGCTGGGTTGCGCTATCCTTCACGTTCATGCTTTCCAGAACGACTTCTCTTCCTGAAGCACGTGTAAATTCTTATGTTTCACACACTCGAGCATGGGGATCTTTAGGGTATAAGTTCAGCTTGAAACCTTGTGTTTTACAGGTGGGACCAGCTGGCTCCCAGTTCGGGCTCCTGGCCTGCCTGTTTGTGGAGCTCTTCCAAGGCTGGCAGATGTTGGAAGCACCATGGAAGGCCTTCTCCAAGCTGCTGGGAATTGTACTCTTTTTGTTCCTTTGTGGCTTATTGCCGTGGATTGATAACATTGCCCACATTTTTGGGTTCCTCAGTGGCTTGCTGCTGTCCTTTGCTTTCTTGCCCTATGTCACCTTTGGCACCTTTGACAAGTACCGCAAGAGGGTACTTATTATCCTGTCGCTGCTAGTCTACATGGGCCTGTTGTCCTCCCTGGTGGTCTGGTTCTACATCTATCCTATCCATTGGCACTGGCTGGAGCACCTCACCTGTTTGCCTTTCACCAGCAAGTTTTGCGAGAAGTATGACATTGATCATGTTGTTCACTAGTGCTCACCTGCAAAATTTACCGCAACCAGCTTTTGGAGATGGAACCCTGGGAAAAGATGAGGCTAGCCGGAGAAAATTAATTTCTTTGCAGGTGGTTTGCCTGTAGTTATGCTGAAATGTTTACGCTATGGAAACTCTGGGATTAAATGTAGAAAGCACTAAACGACACTCAACGGATAAAGGGTGCAAGCACAAATTGTGCTCAATGAACTTGGAAAGACATTTTCTGGGACTATAAACTTTATGGAACTGTAAAAGACGATAAAAATGATTTTAGAACTTCTAAAGAAATTGAATTATGAATGTCAGCTTGACTAATTCCTCCCTCCACATCTCATCTTAAACACTGGACTTTTTTCTAACACTAAATGCAGTTTGTGCTATTTTATGTTTTTGTTTTTCCCTTATGGTAATTTTGTCAGTCCTCTTGAGATAAAACTTTTTATCCCAACGCTGTTTTATTTTCCAGTTGTTTTGCTTGTGGATGGCATGTTGGCTCATTGGGTAGCATTGTTACCCTCAGCTCCAGGGTTGGGGGTTATAATCTTGCCTCCATATGTGATTAGAGTTTGTGTCTCCCTCCCCCATTTTATCTGGGTTTTCTTTTTGCTGATTATTGTCCCTAATTTGGAGTGAGTGAGTGAGTGAGAGAGAGAGAACTGGCACTCCATCGTGGGTGCATGTGCTTTTTGCTTGCTTTTCTGTGTCAGGATGTGTACGACTGAAATGCTAGCCCACGGTAAAGCAAGGATATTCAGTACATTCTCTAACAAGTCACAAAGGCTGGATAAAAACATGCAATCTTGAGCTATGTGTAGCCTAGTGTGACCCAAAAGAGTAGTCGTGACCTTTAGCCTAGTTATCTCAATTTCAGCATGCATGCTCTGCTCAGGGAGTGCCAGTGAGGTAGTAGATGAGGGGACTACATTTAAGGCAAATTTTGTTCTGCGGAGCCCTTAGTCTGGCTGAATACCAATGTGAGTCTAAATGAATTTCACTTATGTTTGGTTAGTGTATGAAAAATTAAGGCTAGATCTTTTTCTTACAGCATTTCAGTGTATGGTGTCTACCTGTGATCAAAAACCCCAACAGGGGAAATTTTTTTTAACGAAGACTCGGGGTCAACTCTACAGGGACATTTTATTTCCCTTTCATACACCAGTAAGTAGTCTGGTACATGCTGTATAATGTTTATTAAGCCAGGAACTTCTCAGACTGCTGTCTGCTGGTTCTCATTTCAGAAACACCCTCCTGACTGATGATAATCAATGTGCCCTTTTAGGCTTGTCTTGAACTTTCATTATGACTTAAGACACAAGTTTAACAGTACTGGTGAGAATAATCCTGAAGCAATATGGCATTATTTATTTAAATAACAGAGGAGTTCTTGTTAAAATATGCCTCCACTGAGATACCAAAATATTTTGCTGCATATTTTATATTTTCTTAATTTTTGTATTGAAAAAAATCACTTAATAAACACCTTAAAACATTTACAGATTTTTTTGTTCTTCCTTTTCAACTTTTCCACTTAGTTCTGCTGGAGTTACGTTACTTTGTTCCACTGGCAATATGAATTTTATCAAAGGGGGAAAAAAGTGTCAAATTATAGAGGCCTTTAGTCAGAATACTGGTCTCAGAAGATGGGAGGTTAAGATCCAATGCATCAGCCGGGCAGGGAAGTCCTGATGCTGTTACAAGGAGATCAAAATACAACATAGTCGATTATCCGAGCGAAAATCATACAAATCGTCACTTGACTGAACAGCCTCAGGTTGGAATACTGAAGTATTATTCCTACCACTTAATGCTTTTTCCCTGGGTATTTATTTGAAAATGCAGTACAGCATAGAAATGGTCATCATTTGTCATTACAGGAGTTAAAAATTGAATATTTTAATTTTTTTTTTTTTTTTTTTTTTTAAGACAGTCTCCCAGAACCTTGATACACCTGCTGTGATCATGGGAGTGTGATGATAGGTAGGGATCACTCAGTTCAACGCAGTTATTTTTCTATAAACTGGGTATTCTCATGTAAGTTTAATTATCCAAACTGTTTCATTAACTGACCCAACCTTGGTCCTAATTAGTTTGAATAATTGACATTTGTACTGTACTTAATTTCTGAACATTGTCTTTTAACTTAGATCGCACAGTAATAATTTTAAAGTCTGCAGATTCAATTAGGACTACAACTTAAGTAAACTCACTAAGGCATTTACTACAGTTAGTGGTCACTAATAGAGGTTAAAGGGCTCTCAGGTACAGGAAGTCCTGCAGTGTGATGCCATGTGTTTATACATCTCAGCCTAGTGGTGCCTGTAGCTCTTGCTTATCCAGCTTGGAAAAGGGATGATGATCTCACAAAATTGACCCAAAGGAAGTAATTGTACAAATGTATTTCCAAACATAAAAAAGTAAACTGAAACATGGTTTTAAGTCAGTTGCACATGCATACAATATAACTTGCATTTTTTCCACTTGTCCTTGCATTAAAACCCTTTTCACTTTATAGCTCCATGTTATCTGAACATAAGTACCAGTTTGTAGATGACAAGAACCCACACCAAGTTAGAAGATGAGCCGTGTTCCTGTTTCGATATGCACCAAAGACAGCTGATGCTGAAACGTGTGCTGGCCAACCTCCATAACAGGGTGTACGTGGAAAGTCACCGCCATGCCTGAAGAGCATGCCCAAAGATGGGAGGAGCCATGGTGGAGGCCTGATGTGTGCAAGTGCTGGCTGGAGTCTGTATGGCACTTTCAACATATGACCACCTCTCATCCCAAAGGAAAGGTTTCCTCGGGAATGTGACTCTGTATAACATTAGTGACTACAATATATACTTCACACCATTTTAAACAGCACTGAAAAAGTACCTTTATTAAAATAGCATAGTATACCAACTAAGATAAATACATTTTTATTAATACAAAATACAAAACCTCAAAGCAATAATTGGATACAAAGTTTCAATAACAATAGGATTTACCAATGAGTGACCCCAAGCAGTGAGTAAAAACAGTGCATTATGGGCCACCTACTGTACCTTCCTTAACATACAAAAGGCAAACCTTCCCGTTAGCCGCGGTGGTCTATCACGTTACCTTGAGGAATATATATACTTCAGGCTCCCGGTGTGATTGTTAACACCCGCTATTGCGTCGCATGAAAGCGTGGCCCCTGACTGGGCACTGCATTTCCGTGAACGCCAGGGTTCCTACGGTAATCTTGGAAGGGCCCTGCACGGTAAAGCCACACTTCTCGTAGAAAGGCACCAGGAAGTCCTCACACATCAGTACAGTGCGGCGTACATATGGCAAGCAACGTAGGTACTGCAAATAGCGCCACATCAGGATGGAGCCTTTGCCCTGCTGCCGGAAGGTTCTGTGAACTGCCAGCACGTGGATGTGAACGGTCGTGCCGTGGGGCTTGTGTAAAGTCAGTGCATCCTGCAAAAACAAACAATGTAGGTGAACATTAGAAGGCCGTGTACAGCGATATTAACATGCCAGGTTTAAAAATTTGTCATTCTGCTCTTTTTTTATTAAATATATAAATATTCCCTGAATTGATTGTGTCACATAGTGTATATAAAAAGAATGTTGACTATGGTCCAGGCTAACATAACAGCCTTACCCTGGATAAAAAGTCACGGAAGATGGAAAGATGGAACTCACCGTCTTAAATAATAACCCCCAGCTCATTAATTATATTTTAAATTATATTATTTGGGATATTGAGCATACAGCGCACGTGAAAAGGACGAATGCTCACCATACTTAACTTCTCTTGGTCCCACAGTGACCCAATGATGAAGGCCACCAGACGTCCCTCCTGAAACCAGCCGAGAGACAGCTCTGGACAGAGGGCGAGGAAGTGACGCACCTCATCAAGGTGCAGCGGACACTCTCCGCACACCGAAATGAAGGCTGTTGGTACAGGGCAGCGCCAAATACATCACAGTTAAGGGTGACGGCAAAGGACGCGTATTCGCGAAGGCAGACAAAGTGTCAGCATTTCAGAATGCACTCCACAATTTTGGAGAAGTCTCCTATAAGCAAAACGGTTTGATAAGCCTAAAAAATAACACTCCACTTGTGGATCACCAAGCAACGTTTTTAGAAACAATCATTATTTTATTACAATATGACGTGCCATGAAATTGGCCAAATCCACTGCCTAAATGTATCTGCCTTCCTGTCTATATATTAAACGTGTGATGTAACGTAAACAAGTATATTTTGATTATGAACTAAAAATACAAAAAAATGTTAGTAGAATATACAATAAATAAGGAATAAAAAGAGGTAACATACCTTCCCTTTCAATCTCGAATACACTAAATGCGTCCTCTGGGCTGAGGGAGCGAAACTCGCTAGCAGGCAGTGTGTGACGGCGCTGGCGACCCGGCGACATAGGGGGTCTCATGTAGAGGGGCTTGAGAAAAGGCAGGGCGCTCACTGCCGACATCTCCTTAAATTCACTTCGAAAAGTGGGTTTCCGTTATTCAGTCCGTAAGCTTCTCTCAGTACGTCCAGTACCGCTGTGCAGAGTCAAGGCAAAGAAGGCGCGTCGCACCTATTTATAGCTTCTCGACCCTGCGATTTAGCCTACATCAAGGTGCTTATGGCATTTCTCCACCTCCAAATATTGCTGACAACAGACAGGTTACATCATGCCTAATTTACAAACAACTATATACTTTACTTATACAAATATATATCATTTATATACTTAAATTTAAATTCGAAATGAGTGGAGAACCACGCTGTCCCCGATCAGCACTAAAAATATTTATAATGAATTTTGAATTACCCATGAAAGGCTGTGAGGATAATTAGAAATACACGTAGTTCAGAAAACTTAGTGAAGGAACAACAAAACATTGTGAGACTTGAGCATACAGCCATCTACAGTCATTCAATGTAGCACTGCAGTGAGACTTGAGCATACAGCCATCTACA
>JAACJT020000075.1:6933436-6958351 GCA_009936485.2 Gymnarchus niloticus
GCAGATGTGTTACATTTTGTTTCGCTTCCATTTTAACGGGTATCTGGGAACGGCAAGCATATCTAACCTCATTCTTTCCCCCCCTTTCTCCCCGCCCCCCCCCCCCCCCCATAAATCCGTGGATTGGTTTTTCTCTATGCGTGTGGGTGTTGTGGGGACTCGCAGCTACAAAACCTCCAACATTCTCATACTACTGAGTCCTTGGTAACACCAGAGGTCTTCTGCTTTGGCTGAACCTCCCTTCAAGAAGCGTCTGTAATAATTTCTGCAGAGGGAGTTTGCTGGAAATTCTGGAGTCCCCTGGTGGCTCCTTGCTGGCCATCATTCATCCTTGGCTTTTATGAAACCCGGGGTCTGCTTATCTTTCCAGGCGGTTGTCTTGACTTGCATACATTTTCAATTGGTGGTTGGGACGTGGAACAAAGTAGTAGTCATAGGGAGAGGAGGCTGTATCACCAAGTTGCTGCATGACGCTGGTTCTACATGTCGTTGAGGACAGGCTCGTTCCCTTTCTGGTTGCGTTTGTTAAGCATCGCATCGGTACCTTCTGGGCTGTCTTCATCGAGGTCCATTTCTGTGCTGGTGCCGTAGGAAGCCTTTGGCGCATCGGCTTGCTTGGCTAGTTTGCTCCGGAAGCTCATGTTCTTCAGTGGCTGGGATGCCTACTGGGAGAGGCTGGCCAGGCGCCGTGTTTCTCTAATCTCTTAACGCTGCTATCGATTGAGCCATGTTGGTCCAGAGCTCTGTTCCTTGAGGTGAGTAGGGTTGCAGTCCAGACAGAGAGCCCTGAAATGGGGCGAGACTGGTGGAGCCATGTAGCTTTGGGACAGATGTTCCCAAACCACCCATAAGATGCCTAGTTTCAGCTACTGGAAGTAATGTACAAGATTATATAAAATCAAACTGTGGTGGTGAATTGGGCCTTGTTTTTTGGTATGATGGATCGGTCCATCTTCTATCTGCTTAGAGCTCGTTGTGGTTGGTGGGTGGGGGGGTCCTGGAGCCTATCTCAGGTAGCATAGGGGACAAAGATGAGGTACCCTGGAAGGGATGCCAATCTGTTACAACATACATGCATGCACACTAGGGGTGTAACGATATTTGGTATGTTATCGAACCGTTCGGTACGCGCCTGACGGTTCGATACACACACATGATCCTTGGTATTTCGATATCATTGTCATTTTTCTATATGTATTGGCGTGAAAATAAGACTGTGCTTTTCCCCAAAAATACATCTAAAAAACTCGGGTTGTCTTATTTTTCAAGGGATAGAGTTTAAATGTCATTATACAAGAGCAGGTGGTGTAAATTAGCCTCCTCCTGGCTATCAGTGCTTTGTATGCAACTACGAGCTAGAGAAGAGAGGCTAAACTAAAATGAATATTCTCTTCGCTCCAACGTGACAATGGCAAGTGCTAGTAGGGAGACAGAGACAAGCTAATCTGAAGAGGTTTTGCCGTCTTTCAAATCCACAGTGTGGGAACATTTTGGATTCAACGTGCAATACGATGATGAGAGAAAAAATGATGGTAAACAAACTCATTAGGGTCAAATCTCATTAGTGTACCTAATGAGGATACTTAATTTTGTACTCTATTTTTACATTTAATATTGCCTATACAAGTATGTACCCAGTTTAAATAAAATAGAGAAGGCAAATTAGGCTACTTCCAGGTTGCCAAAGCTTAGACAGAACACAGAATGCTTAGACAGGTAGTTCACTTGATGTTAAACTTTATTTACATAATGAAGTGTAAAATAGACAGTCAAAATAGAGTTCATTGTTTAATTAAAGGGTGATGTGTTTTTATTTTCTTAAATATAAAGATACTGAAACTGTACCATTAATGTGGTCCAAAAACTGCGACACATACTGAACCGTGGAAAAACCGTACCGTTACCCCCCTAATGCACACACAGGCTCACACGCAGTCACATACTGTAGGCAGTTCATAGAAGCTGGTTTGCTTAACTGCATGTCTTTGCATTATTGGAGGAAACTGGAGAATCCAGAGAGAACCTGTGCGTTCCCAGCCGGGTATTTCCATAGAGAAAATTTTTGGTCGATCATTACTGTCATACCTCTCTGACCCTGACCAGCATAAGTGGTTAGGAGATGGGCTGATGAATAGATTCTCGGAAGAAAATCAAACTGTCCCTGCTTTCCCCCTGGAGGTCATTCCAGAAGTTAGTCCAAGGAACGAGAGAGAATGCAGATAAGAAAGGTTTGGGATTTGTTGCTGCCGTGTCTGTAACTTAATCCTACGGATTTCTTATTTTATGAGAAAAAAGGCTATTTTTAGGTGATTAGAAAATGTGAGGAATTACACGGGGATGCGGCTGTCCATATGACTCTTCTACCTCATTGTTGTTTCATATTTGTACTAATGAACTTGTCCTGTTCAGTGCTGGCCAGAGGAGGATGGGCCTCCCCCTTTAGTCTGGTTCCTCCCAAGGTTTCTCCCTTCTGAGTAATTTTTTCCTTGCCACTGTCACCTTTTGGCTTACTCTCTGGGGACCTTAGGCTATGTGAAGCACTTTGTGGCAATGCTCTTTGTTAAAGGTGCTATAAAAACAAAACAAAAAATTGAATTGAATAGAATTTTGGTACCACGGTCCACATAACTGAGAGCAGGTCTTTAATATGTTAGTCAGCATGTGAGGGGAAATGTGGCTGCAGAGAAACAGAACCAAAAAAAAGAGGATTTCTGCACTTCGCTCTCAGCAAGGTTTTTACGTTTCTAAGGAACATTTTCAGGAATGCAGCAGTCTTTTCGTGTGTCCTCTCTGTCCAGGTGTGGGCCTAACAAGAGTGCGTGGGGAAGTGCTCCTGTGGCTCTTGGAGCTTGGAGGGTTAAAGATTTAACCCTTTTTGCAGAAATAAGATTAGACCTTTACATTTATGTAGAAAGCTAGGAAGTGGTCTGTGCCGAAGGACTTGACATTGATTTTATTTTATTTATTTATTTCCTTAGTCAGGACTGGAATGTTATTTCCTGTCAAATCTCCCCCCCCCATCTTTGAACTTCCTTAAATTTCCGCACAGGGCAGAATTGCGTGGATGCTGACTGTCCAAAGCATCATTTTTTGGTAATCTCTCTTTTTTCCTTCCTCATTTTATCTACACTGGTAAACATAAAATTTGCGACGAGTAAAGCACATCTACCACGTTGATGTGGCTCCAACTAGAACAGAATAAAAACAGAGGCGTGTCCACGTTAAATCTCTGGATCGCAAGGGCAGCTTGTGAGAGGCTTCCTGATTTATTAACTTGGGATGCGTCCTCGCAACCACTTGAGTGTTGCAAAGCCCCAGAGATTTTGGGTGTCTATTAAACTAGTCTGACCCCAAGGCCGCTTTCTATCGTGGACCATTCTACCAGTGGCAGGAAGCTCTTACGGCAGTTGATTCTGGTCAACATTCATGTCCCACGTTTAAGCTGGTGTTTCCCTATCACTGCAGGAAGGAAATATTTTGATGTTTTGCCTTTTGAAGACTGAGAGTTATAGTTTTTCCTGCTTAAAGTAAATTACTGTACACTGAAATGCGTTCATCAAGTATTACACAGAAAAATTCATTCAGTGTGAATCACATTCTCTTTGAGGCAATCTGATGCGTTTTTGTTTATTAAAATTTTGTGCGGGTGACACGGTTACCCCACACCTCCAGGATTGGGGTTTGAATCCCCCCTCTGCTGTCTCTGTGTGGAGTTTGGATGTTCTCCCTGTGTCACATGCCCCCCCCCCCCCCACCGTCCAAAGATGCAGTTAGGCTAACTGGCGTTGATGCTGCCTGTTACAGGTTTAAGACCCTCTTTGACCATGAATGGAATAACAGTTTGGATGATGTGTGGATGGATGTAAAATGGAATATACCCCTCAACATACTAGTTTCTAAAGTTTTGGACAAAGCCGTAACAAAATCGCACTGCCATGGCGATGTTACTCAGCGGTAACCAAATCAGTGGACACATCAGATGATGGTGAAGTGACAAGCTGCTTTGGTGTGTGTTGCACAGGACACCACCTGCAGGGTGACTTTCTATGTCAATACGGTGTCAGTTAGTGCTGGACCTCGTATAAGCAGTGTGTGTAAAAACATAGAGAAGGACAACAGGTGGTTGCCATCTGAGCTTCACCTGCACAAGCCTGACTCTGGGTTTTCGATGCTGGTCATGTCCACCAACTGTCATCGATACTCTGTATGCATCGCACATACCAATAGGGTCGATCTGTGTGGTTCTCGTGTGAACATTAAGTGGATCACACGCTACTTAATCTGATTTAGGGAAACATCAAAACGGTAATCAGGGCATGGTCAGCGACATTCCATATTCGATGACAAACCCTTTCACTATGGCTATCCTTAGATTGTTTTATGAATTTAATTGGTATGAACTGACATAATTTACATTGTTGGGTTTTTTTAATTTAGGTTTTTTTTTAAATGCTTCATCTTCATTAACAAAGCTAATTTCTCAGACACGCTATGTTTGGTTTCTAGCCAAGTTAATAACCTTAATTAGTAATTAAAGTAAACACTCTAAGGCTTGATTTAAAAAAATAGTTTGAATCATTTGTTTTCCATCTGCTTATGGTGATGAATAGCTTAGATTTAAAATATCTTAACTATTTTAAACCAAATATGTTACTGATGACTAACTTTTCTGCTTGGAGTTTGTAATGGAGATATCCTTGCATGTTTTAGCCTGAAGTTGATGGTGATAATTTAACACAGCAAATTATACTAATCAATGATTATTTTGCCTGAATAACTTAAGCAAATTATTACAAAACGGTGCATTTGTTATAAACAAGGATCATTTTGTGAGTGTGAATGTGTGCTTTTGTGTTAGTTATTAAAATTGTCTGGTTGTTGGTCAGATGGGAAGCCAGGCATGCTTGACCCATTTGTACCATTTTGATCAAATGAAGAGTTCGGCAATATTGCTGATTAATTAATCTTAGCCTACAGTTTTAGTGAGGTACAGCAGGCCATCATGTTGGCCTGACTAGTGCCGTATTTTCAACATAAGGCACGATGACAATTGTGTTTTTAATTTTATTGGGTATTGTGAATACATGATTTTGATTAATATCATACTATGACAAGGTACCAAAAACTATGGTTACATGACAGTAGGACTGTGATGCTAGGTTTTACTTTATCGCTACAGTAAACTTTAATTGCGTAACGGGTTACGAGGGTGTCTCAGTCAAAACGACCTCTGCTGTGGGAGAGCCCTTAAGTTTAAAAAATAAGTGTATGCATAAATAGCGGTTTGAGGTGGGCTATTAACAGGGCCAGTCACCACTGTATGCTTTAACTGTCTCCCGGGGTGTTAAGCATCATGGATAGATGTCTCTCCTTCAAAAGAGTAGTGCTGCCTGAATCAGCTGCCCTCCCTATGAGGCAGAATGGAGACCCCTGGAAAATTCTGGGGGTGGGGTGTTCTTGTTTCACAAGATGTGTGTCAGTGAGAGAGAATTAAAGAAAATGGTATACCTTCAAGATGGACTGCTCTGGAATTGTCCCCTCGCCGTTGCACCGCTGCAGACGACACTGTATAATGTATTTGCATGGAGTGCTTTTCTCAAAGCTCGGCGACCCTCGGCACTTGTGCCGTAAGTTTGCCACAAGCTGAGGACACCAAGGACACAGGGAGGGGTACAAGCACTACAGGTAGCTGTCATGGGTAATTCATAAGGGCAGAGACCTCTTAAAGTCCTACCCAGAGCAGGTTTACGGAGATGCATTTAATCCTGCCTTAGAAATTGTAAATTAATAATCCAGAATTGAGTTCCAGACTTGAGCTCAATGCTGAAGTGGATGAGGTGAGGGTAAGGAGGCTTGGTTTAGGGTTCCTGAGAGACTAAAAGATCTTCCTGGAATGGTAGGCGTGGATACTGAAGGTCAGAAGAACAGCCACTCAGGGCTTTCTAAGGTAGGAATATAGATCGTGTAAGAGCAATTTATATTCATCATTTGGTGTGCTAGTGAAGGGTTTTTAAATAGCCATGATGTAATGTTTAAATTTGGCACTTACAGTTTTGAACTGAGAGCCCCACAGTAATCGAACGTTTGTGTGCGTAAGGTACTGGCACCTTACAAAGGAGAATAACATTTTAAGAATTCCTTTGAACGTTTTGTCTTTTCTTGCATCAGTCTTTGCTGTTGCAGACAGTGGGTTAGGAGAAAACGTTTTGAGAAGTATTGTGTATTATTAATATATCAATACAGAATTGTCAAAATCCCTGAGGAAGCGTTTAAAATCAAGTATATTAAGAAAAGGTACGAAGGTACTTTGTTGAGGGGCATTTAGGGCCGATGTGTGAATACGACTTGCTTTCTATTGGTTGTTTATGATCAGTAATGCTGTGCTATAGTATTGTAATTAAACACGTATTTTCAAAAAATACTGCACACTTTATTTTAGCAACAACTTCTTTTGATCCTGAGCCAACTTTGATCATTTTTGGCAGAAATACACCTTAAGAAAATTAAGAAAACACTGTTTATTTTCCAGTACACCTGTTATACGTACTCCTTCGTCACCTCGTAACAGAAGCAATAAATCTGACTGCTTCCAATAATAAACATCCAAAATCAGACAGCAAAATCAGGTAACGGTCAAGTCAGAAATGCTGAGACTACAAGTCATACGTTTAGAGCAACTGTTCAAAGTGCCATCCATTAGCTTTCACACGGGGCACCAGCTGTTTGGCCAAAAAGGATCAAAATCAATTGGCAAAGTTATTGCAAAAAATAAAATGGGTTTAGGTTTTTTTTTTTTTTTTTTTTTTTTTTTTTTTTAAACACAGTGTAGTTGTTTCTAGGCAGGGACCCACATCATTTTATCTCCCGTTCTAAATAGTTTGTTCCTATTGAAGAATGTTTTTGAGTAAATGTCTCCAATTATCAAGATGTGCCAAATCCCTGGAAAAACAGTGTCAGCCTACTAGTGGGGTGTTCCTCAGCCTTGTGCCCCATGCTGCTTCAGTCTCACAGCATAGAGCACAGGGCTGGGGTACACACCGGATGGCATGGCAGTAATTATGGGAAATTGGGCTCTGGTACACACTGGATGGCATGGTGGCAATTATGAGAAATCAAATGATCTTCCTTGAATGCTGCGGTGGTTGAGCATTTGAGCAGATGTTTCTCTTCCTATCAGCAGTGTAGTGTAATCTGTACCTGACCTTGTCTGTGTGTGTGGGAGTGTGTGTCCTGGCTAAAGAGGCTGTAATATGAGCCTGTGAATTAGTTCAGTTGTTGCTTGTTGTCAGTTGAGTCTTCATTACAGCTGTACACTGTGTTAAGGCCAGATTGCACAGTGTACTGTAGCCAGGCCCGGCCTGCACTGTCGGCATCTGCCCCAGTGCTCGTGATGACTGGAGACAGTTGTGCTTCGGTCTGGGTCACAACTTGGTCTTCAGCCCTTAAGCTGCTGTCATTGGCTGGCCATCAGAAAACTTTAAATATTTTCAGAAGCAGAAGTTCACTGCATCCAGAGCTCAGTGCAGTCTTTTGTGAGAAGTGTGTGGAGTTGGGAAACGTAAGAGGCTTATGTGTGACTTCAGAGAAGGTTGGGAATCTTTGGCTCGCTTCCTGCTTACTTAGCTCATGTTTAGACAGTAGGATAAGGTTCGAGTAGCTTAATTTAATATCATTATTGTGAAACAATCAAGCAGGCATACTCTTTTTTTAAAATAACGCCGTCTGTGCATTAACCGATTATTTAATGATACTGCTATTAATCTGCTATAGTGAAACTGTCAAGACTTGTATAGTGCTGTGCGATGAGGCCCCTTGATGTCAGATGAATCGCTTTATGTACTGCTAAAAGCTTCAAGCTGACCTGCTGAAGTTCAGCCAAAAATGCAAGCAGAGCAGCATCCTGGTGAGACGCTAACGTCGAGTCTCCCTTCCTTTTATTATTATTTATTTTTTTATTTTTTTTAACCCATCACTTTTGTGTTTTGCTGTGACCTTCACCTTCGTACGGTGCAGTTGAGCTCAGCCTTAATCTGCAAAGCGTACGGCAGTGGAAATCGAGCAGAGCCCCAGCTCGGGGGAGGGCAGGTGGGGCACGGAGAACGGAGATGCGGGTAACTGGAAACGAGGCGTCCCCAGGTTTATAGACGATCAACCTCCAGCGAGGAGGGAGGCGATTCAGTGAATAGCTCCAGGATAATGATGGTGATGTCACCATTGTCTCATTTTTCCTCTCTCCTTTTTCAGCTGAAACTTGAAGACCGCTCCATCGTGCCCAGGGACATCGTACGGCATATGAGCACCAATGTATGTATCTCCTTGTCACGTGTTTGCACGCCCGTGTGCGTTTTAAGCTGTCAGTGCCTTTCCTGGCCCTTCCAAGCCTAACTTGATGATAATCCCAGTGTGTGCGTGCATGTGTGTTTGTGTGGTATTTCCCAGGACAGCCAGTGTGGCACCGTGATTGACATCAACATCGAGTGTGCGGTGAAGCTGGTGGGAACCAACTGCGTCCTGTACCCCGTCAACAGCAGAGATCTACAGCACATCTGGGTGAGAGCGAGGGGTCGCAGCCCAGACAGTTACGCCAGGAGGGTGTGCATGATTGGAGATCGTGAGCTCTGTGTCAGTGGGCACTGGCTGATTCACAGTTTCCGCATGTGGGATTTCAGAAAAAAATGGCACTTGAGTAGTTGTGTCCCTCTAATAAGTTTGTGACCCCATGATGTAATTTCCCCCCAGTCTTTCATGTATGGAGATTACATAGCCTTTGACTTCTGGCTGGGTAAAGTGTACGACCTGACCAATCACATCATCCTGAAGCTTTCCAATGGAGCCAGGTAGTGAACCCTCTGTCCCGATTCCGTGAGTAATTCTCTGAGATGCGCCCACCCCAAATCATTCGTGGTTTCTTCCCCCCCCCGGTGTACAGGTGTTCCATGAGCGTAGAGGATGGAGCTAAGCTGTATGACGTCTGTCCCCACGTCAGTGATTCGGTGAGGATCTCCCAAACAATTGTTGTCTTGGCCTTGCACAGCTAAAATGCTAACTTTGACTTGGGCGCAGAGAGTCTTCCTACAATGGTATCTGTACTCATTTCCTTTGGCAGCCAAAAGTGCAATGCAAACTTTTTTTTTTTTTTGTTATTGCATCCAATGCAGACATGACACAGCACCTAAATACTGTGGGAGGACCCGGTTTTAGTATTTTCCCACACTTTGAGTTGTATACATCAAGTATAGCATGTGATGTCATGCAGTCGACCAATGACATTAATATATTTGGTGTTGCTACCAGTCAGAAAAGGAGAAACACACATGGTCCACACATAATACGCACGTATGAGATAGATGCTTACATGGGAGGGACTTTCCAAAAAATGAATCTTAATTAACTTTAGCACAAAGGAGGAGCTGCACCAGGTTTGAACCGGCCCTCTAGAAAAGAAACTTATTTGACAAGTGAGTTACTTTGCTCATGTGATGCTGAGGTCCAGTTTGTACTGCAGTTACAGGATCAGCAGATAACACGGGGTTGGACGGCACCTAGCAGAAGAACCTTTATAAGATAAAAGCGTTACAGGGGACGTATTGTTTAGGAAACGACTCACAAAGTATTGCTTAAATAAGGATCTGGAATACATTCTGAATTCTCTATGCTGACCCAAAGGTTGTATAACCACCAAGTAACAGTCATGAAGGCTTCAGTGACCCTGTAGACTAATTCTGTCTGCAGTCGAGTGATCCTGGCCTGAGAAGCTCTCACTAAGACTGTAGTCTAGTTTATTAAGAATGAAGTATAGTCTTCTTTTGATGAATAAGTGAAAAATAATCAGTCAGATCATTATGACTTGTAATTAATCTTAGCTAATTTCCCTTTGGGGATTAATAAAGTATCTGTCTGTCAAAATTATTCGGATCAATAACAGATCTCAGTGCTAATTGATTAGTCTCAGATCATTAACGTGCAATTTAAGATTATAAATTCTTGAGTGAAATTGTCAAGAATTAATTTCTTAATACCTGAAGTTATTCAAAGAGCAGGCAGTGATCCATGTTTGTCAGTGTTCCTGTGAGTCTGAAATGTTGTGCTGATCTGATAGGTAGTCTTATCTCGACACCGTTCAGTCATTCCAGCAGCCTGTGGCTTGGTTCTGTCACGCTACCAAACTGGGTGTTTATGGACTTGAATTACAGGCACCTCGGACTACTTACAGGTAATGTAACGTGATGAAGTCATAGGATTACACAGAATCTCGTGGGAGGAGTTTATACAGCGATTGATCTGTTCGATTTTGATGATTCTGTTTTCAAGAAAAAGTACGTCTGCTTCCTGTTTGCGTGTGTGAGCCCTTAGCGTTGTTCTCTCCACAGGGTCTTTTCTTCGACGAAGCCTATGGGTTCTACCCAGGCCAGGTGTTGATCGGACCTTCCAAAGTGTTCTCCAATGTGCAGTGGCTTTCCGGGGTCAAACCCGTACTCAGCAAGAAGAGCAAGTTCAGGGTGGTGGTGGAGGAGGTGAGGCCCTTAAGGAGTTGGGTGTGGGGTTGGGGCGTGGCCCAGTTCTGTTCATGTTCCGCCTTTCGGTGCTCTTTGTTGGCTTGGAAGGTGCCAGTCATGCACAGCCTAGCCTCCATGGCCGTACCCCTCTGCGCTGCAGGTCCAGGTGGTGGAGCTGAAGGTGACATGGATTACAAAGAGCTATTCCCCAAGGGGCACGGACAGCGTGTACCCACCCCCGTCTACCATCACACAGGAGAACCTCTGCAGGTACCTGCGTACTGTCAACTTGGGGGAACAAGGAATCGGTGCACAGTGCAGCCTTACCGGTTTTAGCCGTAAGCTTACCTAACGTCCCGGCTTGGAATAAGTCCCTTCCCTACTTCTCTTTTCTGTGCAGAGTCAAGCGACTGGGTTACTATGACCACACTCAGAGGCAGCTGGGTGAAAGGGCCCTGTATGTCTTTCCTCCCAAAGGAGATGCCACCCGCATCACCTGTGAGGGGCCAGAGGGGGCCCCCATCCTGCCAGAAGACCCTGTTGCCAGGAAGGTGTGTCTGAAGGTGCTTCTGGTAGCCCTGAACACAAGCATTGTGTTTACTGGAAATCTTCTGTCCTCATGCTTGTTCTGCTTGGCATTTTCTGCCTGCAGCTGATAAAAATGTTTAAGAAAGATGCTGGGAAGAAGACCCCAGACCACGTTGACGGTCACGGTACCAACCAACAGCACATGGAAAAGGCTGAGAGACCCGAAGGTCATTTGATTTCAGTGCTGACTTGGTCTTAACATTTAAAGCTGTGAATCCAGGCCGAATGACTTGACTCCTCACCACCTTTCCAGGTGAGAAAAGGCCCGGGTCACACCAGGAGCCGGCAGCCGTCCAGGACAAGGCCAGCAGCTGCCTTAACAACGGGCCTTTGGAGGCAGACGTGCAGTCCAAGGACGGCACACCAGAAACGGCAGGCGACCCAGATGCAGACGACGAGGCCGCCGACGACACAGATGACACCAGCTCCATGACGTCGTCGGCAAGCTCCACGGCTTCCTCTCAGAGTGGCGGGTTGGGCTCGAACCGCAAGAAGAGCATTCCCCTCTCCATCCGCAACCTGAAGAGGAAGCACAAGAAGAAGAGGACCAAGTTCTCTCGGGAGTTCAAACCAGGAGACCGGTGAGTTCTCAGCCACTGTGCTGGAGCTTCACACCAGGAACTCAGCCGTAATCGTGGAACACACCTGATGGTGTTTGGTGATCATATGGTTAGCACCTGAGATGGAGCGAACTCTGTCCAGTAGGAATGCTATATCATGTCTAGTGATTGGGCTGTAGACTCAATTGCAAACATTTGAATGCTCTTCTCAGATACTGAATAGATATTTTCAATAAACATTAAATTTGAAACTTCTCACTAACGTGAGGTGTATATTATGTAAAGTCGCCATCGTTCACTCGGCAGGTAATCCTCGTGCAGAATGTTCCTTCAGAGCCCTCTTAAAAATAGGCACCGTTGGTAAATTGTGCATCGCACAGAGATTGTGACCTGATAAAGAGGTGGACTGTAGTACCGAGGGTGAGGCGGACGGTGGTATTCTCAAGCGTTGTCACCTTCTGGCCATGGACAGGGTGGCGGTGGAGGTGGTGTCGACGAAGACCACAGCGGACGTCATGTGGAAGGACGGCACCGTGGAGAAGGGGATCCGCTCTAACGATCTCATTCCCATCCAGCACCTCGACAACTACGAGTTCTGTCCGGGAGACTTTGTGGTGGACAAGCGAAGTGGGTGTCCCTTCCTGCCTTCCTTATCCTTCGTCATCCTGCTGGGATTTTTCATTTACTGTAT
Organism: Gymnarchus niloticus; assembly: GCA_009936485.2. Lineage (NCBI taxonomy): Eukaryota > Metazoa > Chordata > Actinopteri > Osteoglossiformes > Gymnarchidae > Gymnarchus > Gymnarchus niloticus. Next base: position 6,945,772 of record JAACJT020000075.1, read on the forward strand.
ATATAGGAATAGACTGGACTAAATCAGCCTATTCACTGGTCAAACTCTGCTTTTGCAAAGTAAAAACGTGGTATAAAAGTTAATACTTAACCTGTTCGACCAGCCTACACTTAGCAAGTCACTGCTTGGCTGTGACACTTTCCCATTTGGCCTGAAGACACCATTTTGAATGTTGCTCTTTCCGCTGTGAAACGTGTACCTGTGTGTCTGCTCCAGCCCAAGCTACTCAGGATCCTGGAATATATGGGGTCATTCAATCTGGGGACCACAAAGGCAGGACCTGTGCAGTGAAGTGGGTCAAACTCAACACCGCCAGTGATGACGTGGAGGTCAGTGGGCTTGGTTTGCATGTGGGTGACTCAGCTGGATCACCTTGTACCACAACTGCTAGATCCCCAAATTCCTTTGTTCTTTTAAATTCATTCTTCTAAAATTAGGATTAACAAAATAACAAAAATAAAATAAATAAGAAATAGGAACTGAAATTCAAGCAGTTTGTGCTGGTAGGTTAGGAAGTTGTGACAAGACGGCAGTTTTGTGCTGGCCCTTTACCCTGGGTTTCACACAACTAGGTGATCGGTGAGGAAGAGGACGTCAGCGTTTACGACATCGCCGACCATCCGGACTTCCACTTTCGCACCACAGACATCGTCATAAGGATATGGAACTCTGAGAATAGCCAGGCGGTTGACTGCGAAAACGAGGTAAAAAAAATCAAACAACGGTCTGTGACTTTTTTTTATTATAGAATTCCTTCAGTTGGCACTGGAAATAAAGATTTAGGTTCAGCTGGAATGAAAATGAGTGCTTGTGTAGTCTGTCATTCCCCGCTTCTGCTTTTTGCAGGTCAATAATTACCTGTTAATAAATAGACTTGCAACACCATAAACCTTGTGTAGCAAACGTGTTCATAGTCTCAACTACTGTCTCTAGCAGGTGAGAATAACTTCTCGGTGTCCGACCCCATCTGGAGCATCGTCCAACTTTAATAAAGCAGGATTTTTAATGCTTCCTCTGTTTCGGTGCGATTTCTCCTTAAGGCACCCGTTCCCGTAGCCTTGCAGGTGCCACGTGTCAGTTTGGGATAAGTTAATTTGGAAACATTTCACAACTCAGTGAGATGAAGTGGCAATGGCAGTCGTGGCAGATTTAGAACGAGTGTGACGTTTGACGCAGACAGTCTCGTTATGAGCCGGCCCTGTGGGTTTTTCAATTAACAGCATCAGTAACTGTGTGTGTGTGTGTGTGTGTGTGTGTGTGTGAGACTTCTCAGGTTGTTAAAATAGACCTTGTTTTGGTTTTTAGTTGTTTGCACGTCTTGTGGTGGTCTGTCAGCATCAGCTGTCTGCCTTTTACCCCTCCCCCCCAGACATCGGTGGGCCAGGTGTCCCGGGTGGACATGAGCAGCAAGGTGGAGGTGGTGTGGGCTGACAACTCCATGGCTGTGGTCCTTCCTCAGGTACTCTTCACTGGACCTCATTCCCTCAAGGATGAGTGATGGGCTAATTGGGGATTCTGCATTTAGTGTGGAGTACAGGGTGGGCAGAGTTACCTGACCCCCTCTCGTCTTCCTCTTCTCTGTTTGTCCAGCACCTCTACAATGTCGAGTCGGAAATCGAGGAGACTGATTATGACTCAGTGGAAGGCAGCAGCAGTGGGGCGTCCTCTGAGGAGTGGGAGGATGAGAGTGACAGCTGGGAGACGGACAATGGGGTGATGGAGGATGAGCCTCCGGGGGAGACAGCCCCGTTGTCCACGCCCACTGGCCAAGCTGGTGCCCCGGAGGAGGGCAAGGCTGTGGCTCAGCACCCTGCCACAGTGGAAGACCTGGAGGGGGCCATTGCTACGGCCACACTGGCAGGAGCGGGGGGAGGCGGAACAGGAGCCGACGAGAAGGCCGGCAAAGATGGCACCCCACGGGGTTTCCGGGAGTTAAAGGAGGCCCTGAAGATCCTGGAAAGCCTGAAAAACATGACCGTGGAGCAGCTATGGACTGGTTCACCCACGTCACCTACCCTGGAACCTGAGAAGCCCACCAAAGAGAAGAGGTTCCTTGACGACATCAAGAAGCTGCAGGAGAACCTGAAGAAGACCCTGGACAACGTGGCCATCGTGGAGGAGGAGCGTATGGAAGCTGTAGTGGAGACGGACAAGGAGGAGAAGCAGCAGGAGCCCCAGACACCGGTACGCTCCGAATGGCCCAGCGACACGCCCGTCCTCTGCCAGCAGAGCGGGGGCAAGCCGGGAGTCACCTTCACCAGTGCCAAAGGGGAAGTCTTCTCCGTGCTGGAGTGGGCGCCGGGTGAGCAGCTCTCTGTCACAGCACATCAGAGAGCTTTTCTGATGGAATTGCTTGCGTGTGCTGCAAATGTACGGCCGATTGTAAACATCGGCCCTGTTTGCTTTGCACAGACACTCATGCCTTTAAGAAGATGGAGTTCCAGCCTGCGGAGGCCAAGAAGTTCTTCAGCACTGTGAGGAAGGAGATGGCTCTCCTGGCCACCTCACTGCCTGATGGCATCATGGTCAAGACGTTCGAGGACCGCATGGCAAGTTTCTACATGTTGAGCCACTCTGGTCTTTCTCTTGTTGAGTGTGTTGCCCTTGCATGCTCAAGACGTTTGAGGACCGCATGGCAAGTTCCTGCATGTCGAGCTACTCTGGTCTTTCTCTTGTTGAGTGTGTTGCCCTATCATCAGAGGATGCTATTCTCCTAAAGTCCTGAATCTGCATGCATATTAGCCAGACTCTCCACTTGTTTCGTTCCAGGATTTGTTCTCAGCTCTAATTAAGGGTCCCACACGTACCCCTTACGAGGATGGCCTCTTCCTCTTCGACATCCAGCTGCCCAACATCTACCCAGCAGTCCCACCGCTCTTCCGCTATCTGTCCCAGTGCAGTGGCCGTCTGAACCCCAACCTGTACGACAATGGCAAGGTCTGCGTCAGCCTTTTGGGCACCTGGATCGGCAAGGTATGGCTCAAAGTGCCCCCCACTCCCCCAGTCAGGTCCTCTGAAGGTTTGTCCAGATTAGCTCAGCGTGAAACGTTGGTCTAATTCTGCTTCCTTTATTCACGTGGATCCCTGAGTACATAAAAAAAAATAAAATAAAGACATAGATTAGTTGTGTGCTGCAGGGTTTTCTGGTTTGACTTGCCTGTCAAGGTCTGTTCACCTTTATCTTGTCATTGCCTCCATCTGCAGGGCACTGAAAGATGGACCAGCAAGTCCAGTCTTCTGCAGGTGCTCATCTCCATACAAGGTAAGTCGACAGGTAGTGGGTGCACCTTGTGCCCACTTGACCTGCCCTGTTCCTCCTCTCTGACCCCTCAGAACCTTGGCGGACATGGTGATGGCTGAACGGTGAATTTCCACCACCGTTTTTCTTTTGTATCACTTAACCGGAGAATGTTGTGGGAGAATGCATCTGAAAATTTATCTGTCGGCGAACCACGCCTGAGCGTGGCCCAGATCAGGCTGAAATGTCAACCCTGTAATTTCAAAGTGAAATCTGAATTTTCAATTTGAGATGTGAAGGAGAAACCTGCTCCAGATGTATTCCCAAGAGTAATGTATCTGCTGCTCTGAGCGTCTTTCACCAAGGAAAGACGTGGAGGATGTGTGTGTTCACGTGTCTCAGGACTATAGAGTTTTTTCCGTAGCGAGATTTTTGGGTTGGATTTGATTTAAAATCTGAGACATTCAAGGCATGTTTTCCTCGGTGTGTCCTTGTTGCATTTCAGGGCTGATCCTGGTGAATGAGCCGTACTACAACGAGGCCGGCTTTGACAGTGACCGCGGCCTTCAGGAAGGCTACGAGAATAGTCGCTGCTACAATGAGATGGCGCTGATCAAAATGGTGCAGTCCATGACACAGCTGCTGCAGCAGCCTGTGGAGGTCTTCCAGCAGGAGATCCTAGAGCACTTTCATAGCAGCGGCTGGAGGTTGGTGCACCGGCTTGAGGCCTGGCTAGTGATAAACGAGTCCGTGGAGAGGGGATCCAAGGGCCGTGACCCGTCGGATGAGGTGGGCGTGGCCATCACACACGGGGTGGTGCACAGTAGCCCCAGCATGGACTTGCGGGAGGAGGAGCTGGAGGATTCGGGTCTGAGCCCCTCCACGACCGCACAGCAGGAGCTCGGCCCACACTTGGACTGTGATAGCCCTGCAGCTCCGGGCGTGGAAGCCGGTTTGGGCGCTGGTGCCGAGCAGCTGGGGAGGGGCCCACAGGACTCCATGGGAGGGCAGCCTGCCGTCAGACCAAAGAAGAGGAGGAAGAGCTATCGTAGCTTCCTACCGGAGAGGAGCGGATACCCCGACATCGGATTCCCTCTCTTCCCGCTCTCCAAGGGCTTTGTCAAGAGCGTCCGAGTAGTCCTGCAGCACTATCGCGCCGCCCTGGCTGCTGCGGGCATCCCCGAGCGCAGGGAGGACAAGTAGGTGCCCTGGAGCTCCACAGCGCTCCCTGCTGCCTGCACCCCTCTTCCAGCCATATCTGTCCCCCTGCTCCACACACCAATGTTGTACAGCAGTGTCCTGCCCCTTCCCACATGTAACCAAGCTTTGCCTGGTTAGGGAGGAAGATTTATCCTTATTATTTTGGTGAGCGACCAGTCTGCACATTGACATGATTTTCATTGGTGCCCCAAACCATTTCAGCTTTGGGGGCGCTGCTGCCTGCCTTGCCCTTGTCCCCCGGAAACCCCCTGACCCTCTGACCACTCAGGGGGACTTGGACACAGAGCATGTGCCTTGACACGAGGGGGCGGGGGGTGTGGGGTGTGTTTTTTTTTTTTTTTTTTTTTTTGTTTTTTTTTTTTTGCAGAGGGAACAGATATGCTGAACCATGAAGGTGTATCTGAAGGGAGGCCCCAGCCTCAGAGAAGGTGCTAGAAGGAGCTACCAGCATGGTGGGGTGTCATCCAGCACATCTGGGACCTGGGAGCTCCTCTTTGTGGGCAGCACTGTGGGCCCCAAAACAAAGGAGCCTAGCATTATTGCACTGAGACAGGTGCCACATTCCCCAGTCGCAAAACAGCTGTCCAGCACACCTGGTTCCGGACTCCTCCACAGCAGCCACAGAACAAACCATATGAGTTGAGGAGCAATCGGCCTGCCTTTTGACCTTTGACCTGGAGGCACAAAATCCATTTTCTTGCCATAGGTGTTTTTAAGTTCATACCTGGCTGTGTGCTCCTTGGCCATCTTCTGGGTCGCTGAACAAGCAATTTCAATAAGGCAGACCAATTATGTACAAGGAGCTGGGTGGGTTTTAAATTGCAGCAACTTTTCACATAACTCGATCTACCTTCCATTCGAGTGGTTAAAAAAAAAAAAATCAAACTAAGTTTATCCTTCCCAATGAATTCCTATAATCCTTTTGCATCAAAATGCGAGTGCCACATACACAGCATGCAAATACATGGACGAGCACAGACACAAAACGGCTTGAAACAATCGAATGAGTTTAAGTGAAACCTTATCAACTCAAAAAAGGAGTGTAACTGGAGTGATTTAAATGAAGAGTACAAAGTTAAGTGTGAAGGGTGACATCTGAGTGAAAATCTGACTGAGGCCTGTATACAGCATGCTCCCTATGAAGAGTGCAAGGTTAAGGATGAAGCGTGACCTTCGACTGAGGCGTATATACAGCGTGCTCCCTATGAAGAGTGCAAGGTTAAGGATGAAGCGTGACCTTCAACTGAGGCCTGTATACAGCGTGCTCCCTATGAAGAGTGCAAGGTTAAGGATGAAGCGTGACCTTCAACTGAGGCCTGTATACAGCGTGCTCCCTATGAAGAGTGCAAGGTTAAGGATGAAGCGTGACCTTCCACTGAGGCCTGTATACAGAGTGCTCCCTATGAAGAGTGCAAGGTTAAGGATGAAGCGTGACCTTCCACTGAGGCCTATATACAGCGTGCTCCCTATGAAGAGTCCAAGGTTAAGGATGAAGCATGACCTTCGACTGAGGCCTGTATACAGAGTGCTCCATTTGAAACAATTTTGGAATATTTTAGTCTCAGAATCTGGCCAGTACTTGTTAATAACGTGTGTTTAGCAGTCTAATGCTCAGTTTTAAACTCCCATCTAGTGTGTAGTCTGCATGATGGGGTTTGTAACTTAGCCACAGTGGAGCCTGCTCTGTGCTCAGGTACTCACTGGGTCTGGCGGGTGCACCAAAGTGCATGCTGTAACAGTGTACCGATTCCTTGTCAGGTCCGCTCTCTGAGCGAGATGCTTTGCCTTACATTAGTTTGCCTAGGTCTGGGTAGAGGACAGCTGTACTTTTTAGCCAAGCTTTCATCGCTCAAGGTCTCGAGTTTTTGTAAATGAAAACGCTTCATCTTAATTTCCTACAAATCTGCAAGTGGGTTGTGAGGTGGAGGATGTACAACAGGCTTCGGTATTATGTATTTGAATGTTTACACTTTTTTTTTTTTTTTTTTTTTTTTCTCTTCTTCTGCTTGCTGGGTTAAGTGTGCAGCAAGACTGAAGCACAATCAGACACATGTCTGGTCTTCCTGTTCTTCACGTTGTCCTTTAAACCCAGCTGCTTCCTCCTTGTCAGACCGGCCAGTAGATGTCACACTTGCATTGTTAAGGTGAAAAGAATTGTCTATGCTTTTCTATTGTGGTTTCATTTATTTTTATTTTTTAAAATCTTCTCTACGTATTCAGCCTGAATAACTTGAGACTGGGTGTCAGTATTTTCTGTGGGGTGGTGCAGATGTCTTGCTCAATTTGCAGGTGCCACAAGGGGGCAGTGTTTCAATGCTGATGTTCCACAAGGGTTTCCACAGTGCATACAATAAAGAGCAGAAATCTAACCTGACTGGTCTCGCAGGTGTTCTTGAACACTGGGAATCCAGGACACATGCAGACCTTCACTGTTTACATCCTTGTCAACTGGATACAGGCATACGTCTCCTTTCTCTCTGTGTTTAACAGGCCACATATGTAATGCAAGTTTTTCAACCTAAGAACCTTCCCCCCTTCTTTTCAGAACTGCTGATGCTCATGCATTGCATTACCAGAGAGTGCATGGATTGATTCACTTTCATTGAACCAATGTCATGTGAAAATAAGCATCGCAAAACCATTGATCAGATGTGGAAAGATCAAATGGGCGATCGTAGGGTTTATTTAATTTCGATCTGTTTCTCGTGATTGGTCTTGTTTACATGGCATGGCAAATCCAGCTCCCATCTTCCTCCAGTTTCCCCTTTTGCTGTTCTGCTTGTATTCCTGGGATTCATACCTATTTTATTGCAGATGCAGTGCCTATGGTGTGTGGCTTCTCTCCCCCCCCCCCCCCTTTAATATTGCAACTCCATCTCAGAGTTGGTTTTTCCACTCTTTAAACAGATAATGTGAAGCTTAGGTCTCAAAAGAGGAAATCAAGCACATGAAGCTTTGTAAAAATGTCAGTGTATGTGTACAATACGAAACCATATTATGACAGATACAGCCAAAGCATGTAACACGTCGCTTTAAGCCTTTGGTGGCTGCACACAAGACTTGACTGTATGATGTAAACATTTCACAGTGGCCTGTCTTGGTAAACTAATAAACTATGGTTTGTAGCCTGATTCCTCTGTACAGATGTCATGACTATATAATATATAGATATTTAACAAATGTAGTCATGTGAATGCTTGGGGGTATTTGTTTACATCGCGAGGTGAAGTGTGAGTGACTCCCCCCCCCATGGTTCTTTTTTTTTTAAGACAACTGTACAAGTGATGCATTAAACTTTGCAAGCAGAAAACACTTTAGCAAGTCATTGTGTGGTTTTATCTAGACTTCTACTACTTAAAGACTATTTGCTCTTGGTACCTCTATAACCCTCATTATTCACTTTAATAGCATACACATGTAGTGTTAGCTCAGAGAACGGTTCAGCCAGTGATGGCGTGTCTGCTGGCCCTCCTCTGGCCTTTTATCCTGGAGATTTAAGTGACCATGAAGGCAGGCCAAACCTCAGGTTCAGAACCATTCAGTACACCATTTGTAAACTGGGGGGCAGTCCTGTTTAAAAACAAACAAGCTCTTCCCACATCCAGAGTAGGCACAAGGAAGGAATCACTGAAAAAGACTGACTTTTATTTAAAACAAAAAAAAATCCTGTAGGATTTGGCTTTTGATTACAAAATTATGACATTTAACAAGGCTGTAAAAATAAACATCCCTTTGACACATTAAGTGATTTTATTTCATCAGTAAAAAGGACGGTGACCCAGAAAGTGCATGTCCTTCGCAGCAGCTGTCTTCTGCAGCAGCATCCACTCTGGCTTGGGGCTGTGCTCATTGGGATCCTGTAACCAAGCACCATTGATAGTGATCACCCACCCCTTGCCAGGGGACCAGCAGCTCTTGCTGGATTGAAGTATTGGGCAGACTGAGACCCTCCCCCCGATGTTGTCATCACAATGGGAAACCTGAACACGTAGCCTCACATCTCTATTCATGGAGGTGTGTTGGTAGATTACACCCCCCCCCCCGATCTGGTCTTGAATGAAGGGACAAGGTGGTGACCCAGAATGCTGATGAGATGATGCTGATGAGTTCTGGGGGGGGGGGGTCTCAGCTGTTCTCTCCCTTTCCTCCTCACCGTTCCTACCAAAGGCCTCAAAGTGATATAAGATGGATGTAGTCATTTTTTTTATAGACAAACCACTGTTGTAAATAAACAAGGAGGAAAAACAAGACGACCCTGAATAAACACATTACTCCTCAGCGCACTGTGGACAGCTGTCTCAGGGCAGGTTGCCAGTGACTGCAGTATCTGCAAGCGGAGAAAGCTGAAAGTGCACATCTCACTCATTTGGTGTGGGATGTGTGTTTCCAGGAACTGCACAGCGAGGAGGCACTACTGTCGCAGTGCCGGCAAAATGCTCGCCTTCTCTCCCACGGTGGCCCGTTAACCTTTGCCGGGCCGCCGTCTTGGGTGCATCAGCATAGCGCATGCTGATGGTGTTCCTAATCCTTTGCCTACTTTATCCCAGCTGACAGGGGCAGCTTCAGAGTGGTTAAGGTTACAGCATTGCATCCACCCTTGCAAAAGCAACAGTTCATGCAGAGGAGCAGGAGGAGAGTAAATTAGGCATGTCCTCCTTAACAGAAACAGTGGCCACAGCCTCATAGGAGTTTCCATGCTTACATTACAGCCAGTAACAGCCTGCCTGTAGATTCAGAATCATAATAATCCCCCCCATTCCAGTATAGACAGATCACTTCATGCATATTCAGAATCATAATAATCCCTCTAATCACAGTATAGACAGTGCTCTGCATGCAGATTCAGGATTAAAATAATTCCTTACAGTACAAAACAGAACAATCCCTAAAGGTTGCAGTAGACAGTGCCTGGCATGCATATTCAGAATCATTATAATCCCTCTGATTACAGTACAGACAGTGTCCTGTGTGCATATTTGACAAAACAATCCCTTAATTACAGACACTATAAATTCAGAATTATAATAATCCTGCTTGCAGTACAGTGCCTGGTGTGCATATTCAGAATCTCAAGACCCCAATTACAGTGCAGACAGCATTCTGCATATTCAGAATCACAATAGTCTCTGTAGTACTGACAGTGCCTAGTGTGCATATCCACAATCGTATTTTGGTCTTGCCTTTTCCATTCACTCCTGTTAAACAGGCACCACGCCACACATCAGGATTACAGACTGGCCTTCTGGGAAGCGTTGCACCCTGAATTTTGGGATTCTGAAACCTCGGGTGCATACAGAGGGATACCATCTCCATGTTCGTAAACGAGTCGAACTACACACGATTATCTCAGGAGCTGCAGGGTAAGCAGGCCCACCAAAATGAAATGGAGTGGGATGTTTTTGTGCAGAATGAGGCAGGAAACTCCTCCCAGGATTGCTGCATCAGCATCAATGATCACATTTCCAGCCTGTCTCTCCCCCCTCCACCTAGTTTTACACTGAAAAATTAAGTCACTGACACAGCAGAACCCAATGGGATATTACTCAACCACTGCAGCCAGGTTAACGCCCCTGGTTACGGACATGGATTAAATACCCTTTGTTATTTCTCCTAGAGCTCAGAGGACGCTGAGGTGCTAATAGATGAAGATCTCCCCGGGGAAACAGGTTTGGAAGCAGAGCAGCTATGGCAGCAGGGGGCAGGGCAACAGCTGCAAAGACAGCTGGAACAGAGACCTCACCCACACATCTGGGAAAGACAGCACCTCTCCCCCCTAGGAGGCCATGTGAGTAACTAAAATCAGGGTAAAAGAGAGGTCAAAAATGCATGTGATACTTGGTGGGGGGTGCACTGTTCTTGTATTTATCATAAATGTGTGGATGAGGATTAGCATTGTAGATGCAGCAGTCAGTTGAATTTTCATGTGACCTAGTGACCCTTCCCTTGAACAGAAAGAAACAGCATTGATTGCAGTGGCAGGGGGAGGGGCTATCAGCACACCCCACCCCTTCTTTCACACTGCACGGCACCCATTAGTGGAGATTCAGAAGCCTGCATGATCGCTTACAAGAAAGCAGCTGTTCTTAGCCCTTATTATGTGGTCTTCCATAGCCATATTACATAAGTCATATGAAAATTGTTCTCCATTCCTCAGATTTTAATTTATCAACGAGCTCCAGAGGACCAACTCACATGGAGTATGCCTGGGTCTGATCATATCCCGCTTGACTGGAAAGGCATCATGGGATGCGGGTCATCAGGAGGGCGGCCCGATCCCAAACCAGAGGTCTTTGGCAGGATTCCAGTCTCAGTCCTGGAGTAGGCTTGGTGACAGCATCGCAACGATGGTTGTGCCCTTTGAACTCCCCCCTAGCCCATAATCAGGCGAGCCAATCCGTGGTGGACTTGCACCTGCATGGGCCCATAGTCCACCACCTCACCGTCTACTGTGATGACACCCTTGGGAGAGAGGGGCTCAAGGCGCAGCGCCCGCACCTTGGTATAGACCAGGTAGGGGCAGCTGATGGAGAGATGGGTGCCCTTCTGCATTGCCAGGAAGAAGCGCAGCAGGGCTGCGCGAGAGATGCCCGCCTTGATGTAGAAGAGGTGTATGACACCATCCTCCGGAGATGCCCCAGGTGCGGCAAGGAGGTCCTCGGCCAGGTGAGACTGGCACATAGCCAGCACCAGCACAAAGTTCTCCTCCTTCACCACGGTCCAGTGGCCAGGCACTGGCTGATCTAGGGGCACCAGGAGGGAGTCAAGGGGCCCCCTAGTGGCTGGGGATGGAACATCGGCTGGGTCGGCCTTTGGCGCGTTGTTGGAGTTACAGGAGTTCTGGAAGGTATGCGTGACAGCCTGCTCGGAGGGTCCCTTGGGAGAGTGGCAGAAGAAACGGGAGCAGAGAGCAGGGGTGTAGGCCGGGGGAGAGGCCTCGCATGAGGACGGAGGCTCCTCCGCGGGCAAGTAGGCCAACCGGCCCTGGTAGACACGCAGAGAGGCCAGGCGCACCAGCGTGCCCACAGTGAATCGCGCTGCGCCCATGTAGCGGTACTTCTCACTCTCAATGTCCACGTCGGCCATGAAGCCCCAGGCTAGGGACAGGAAGGAGAAGAGGCGAGAGCCCGATGCCAGGCTCACGGAGGCCAGGTCCATGTGTGACACCAGGCCCTTGCACACCAGGAAACCGCAGCTCACCAGCAGCTCCTCGCTGGACACCGGCTGGAACCTGGAGGGGGTGTGCAGAGCGCATCAGTGGACAGGCCCACCCTGGCACCATTCTGACTGTCTCCTATAGCTCGTGATACGATGAAGGTGTGATGAAGGACACACATCAGTGAAATCACGTTCTAAACACGATTTCTGCAGTATTAGCATGAAGCGTCATGCACATAAATATCCAGGAGGGGGAGCTCTCATTTTGACTGCTGGATCAGTGAACACAAAGGGAGAGCCTACAAAAGCAGTCAGTGCTGCACTGAATGAATGGGCCTTTTTTCCATCCTCATGTGCTGTTTTGCATCTGATTTAGCCCCCATTCATTCTCTTCCCCCCCCCAAGCTAAATTGATTTATTCTATTGTCAGTCACTTCCCAGCTGAATGTGAAAACAAAAACATACAAGGACCTCAACCGTCAGGACTGTGCTGGAACAAGGGGGGTGGAGGTGAGGAGGTTGCTCTTGTAAAGCTGAATAAAGCCTAGTCTGGATCCATCTCTTGACTTTCTGGCTAAAAAAATGTTCCTGTGACCTCCTGTAGTACGTATTATTGTTTTTTAATGGACCTGTGAGCTAGAGTCAGCTGGTGTACATGATGCGGGGGGGGGGTGGCTCACCCAGAATAGTGGTGGATGGAGGCCGCCAGAGCATTCCCTGAGCCCCCGGGAAGAATCCCCAGTGGAGTCTGGATGGCCTCCTCCCAGTCTTCCCGCTCCATCAGCCCGTTCACCACCTAATAGGAACACACACACAGGGTCTCAGTATACGCACACACAGAAACAGGGTACCAACCATTTCACTGGAGCGCCACACATTGTTGTTGTTGAGTCACGCAGTCGTGTCCGACTCTTCGCGACTCCATGGACCACAGCACGCCAGGCCACCCTGTCCTCCACCGCCTCT